>CM033274.1:35796204-36377340 GCA_019343175.1 Oedothorax gibbosus | reverse complement strand
CCCAATCATGTTGATTAAAACGTTATTCTTTATACGCAATTTTCACATTACATCTTCACATACTATTTTTTGCATGACTGAACTTAAAATACATAGGTTTTACAAACTTGATTGTGTCCTATATCGACTCAGATGGGTCAAAAACCTACAAAAACCGAATTTTTATACATTTTTGTCAACCACAAAAAATAAATGAATTTTGACGTTTTTCAGCCTTTTCCGACCACTGTGGGCCGTTGGTATATAAAAGTAAACGAAGGATTAGCAGCGGCCGAATATGGTTGGTTGACATATATTCAGGTTTGTGTGCTTGGTTTTCGCTTAAAATTCTGATCTAATTATAAGTAAGACAGACACACACAATACACCACACATAAGTGACAGATGCTGCCATCTATCGCCACCTCCACAATTTATATATGTCCCTGAAGGGAGGGAAATAAGTCTCCGGGACCTGTACCCGTGGTAAACTGCGCAAATGACCGACCACGGGACTTTCGGACCCCAACAGATTTAACTAGCACGTACTCCGCATATACTCGGTGGGTCTTCAGAGGTGCGAGACTCGATCGCGGGACCTTCCGATCCCGAGACCGAGATCTTAACCATTAGCTCCCCACGGCCCCGGCCCGTTGGTGTATAAAAGTAGACGACGGATTAGCAGCGGCCGAAAAAACAGAGTGTTATTGTTATTCCGTTTGTGACAAGTTTTATAATTAGACTTACTTGACTTGTCGAATACTGGTGATGAGATAAGTTGAGAATATCGTCGCATTAGAGCTACACGAGGGGTATTTGCGACGCTGTAACTTAGAACCACAAAGTGACGAGTCAACACCCAAGTACACTCTTAAAACAAAAGAGTGAAATTCACTCCTATAGGAGAAATGCATTTTCGGCACAGGAAAGGAGTGGAAATTAACTCAGACTGAGTTAAATCGCTCGTTTTAAGAGTGTAGGACGCAGATTGCTTTCTTTTATTTCTTTTACCCACTCCGAAAAAGAGTGAAATTCACTCCTATAGGAGAAGTGCATTTCGGCACGGAAAGGAGTGGAAATTAACTCAGAATGAGTTAAAAAACCGCTCGTTTGTTTTAAGAGTGTAGGCACCCAACGCAACTTTTAGGAGCAACACTGTACGCAGTGTCGAGACTTTGGAATTATTTGGAGCATATTTTATTTGGAGCGAGACTTTGGAGCATATTTAACGTGCTCTTCTTCTACACGGAGTATTATTCATCGGACTTTTTAGCTGCACACACCGTTTATAGGTCAGCAGTTATTTTGGCAATGCCATAAAAAATTGGGCTGTAATTTCTTTGTAGCTGTGGACAGCAATTTTTATTGTGTGTATTTTAACTTGTAGAACATTAGTGATGAAAAAATATGATTACTCATTACAGATTACGGTAACGCTAACCTATAAAACATAAGCTAAGTAAAGCCAACCTAACCTATAAAAGTTTGCTCATTAAAAAAAAAAGCTTTTCTTAGTTGTAGGTTTGTTCCAAAACACAGGATAAACCACTCGGGGCCGTGGATAGCCGAGTGGTTAAGGCCTCGTTTCGGAATCGGAAGGTCCCGCGATCGAGTCCGATACCACTGAAGGACTCACCGAGTATATGCGGAGTACGTGCTCGTTTAAAACTGTGGGTCCGAAAGTCCTTGGGCGGTCATGGCGCAGTTTTCCACGGGTACAGGTCCCTGGAGACATATCCCCCCCCAGGGACATGTCTAAATTTGTGGAGGTGGCGATAGATGACAGCATCTGTCACTTATGTGTGCGTGTTGTGTGCGTCTTTTCTTCTTGACGAAGGTTTATAAGCGCGTCTCTGACCAAGCACACAAACCTGAAATATGTCTACCAATCAACCCACTCTTGCATTTGAGCATTTCTTTATCGTAATTTATACTTTTAGCACCTGATTTTACAATATATGTCTCCAAACCGTGAAATGGTTGCAGCGAAAGAGAGTGAACAATATCTAACGAGCTGAATTACAATGAGGCAGATAATAGTGACGAGCTCAAACAAACCTGTTTACATTCAACAAGACCACTCTTGTTGAGACCGGATCCCAATAATTGCATATATTAATTTGAATACAAATCTCCTTGGAAATGAAGCATTCGACAGACATGTTCATGACTTGCCTATGATGGAGTTTAGATGATCTTTAAAAAAATTAGGATGTGCTGTTGTTAATAGGAAAATTAATAGAAGTTGCCAGAGCCGGATTTAAAGATTTGCCGCCTGTAGGCTACGATTTGCCGCCCCAGTCACAATATTCTCCACTTCGGTGAAAGGTAGCTGGTTAGCTGCAAAATAGGGTGGTTTAGTTTAGTTTGAATTATCGTCGGCACTTAGAGCTACACGAGGGCTATTGGCGACGGGCGTCGTATTTTAGAACCACACAAAATAAGGTGGTATGTGCTGTTTAAAATAGATACACATATTAGAATCATCTATGTACCCTTACACACTAAATCGAAAGGGAAATATGTGAATTTTTTAAACTGTTCTACTATTTTCTTTCAACTTCGAAATCCGGGAGGATGGGTGCACTTGCCCTTGCAGCGACCATGCTTGTTACGAAATATTAGTACTATATATACGTTTACGGTTTACGCATTAATGTAAATTATTTGTTTTCTTTCTTAAAAATATTCGTATCTTTATAATAATTTTTTATGCCGAATATCGCTTTAATGGGTCGTAAAATTTGTCGCCCCAAAAAAATTCGCCGCTCTAGGCTACAGCATACTTAGCCTATTTAGAAAGTCGGCCCTGGAAGTTGCATTTTACTATAAATGAATTCTACTACCGAGTTCAAAATCCCAATATTGGGAACTTAAACTGTCGTCGCACTAGAGCTACTCGGATGGTTTTGGCGACGTACGTCATAACTTATATTAGGTTAGTTTGAATTATCGTCGCACTAGAACTTCACGAGGGCTATTGCGTCATAATATAGAACCACAGTCAAGTGACGAGCAGAAACCTGAGTAGGCACCAAACGCAAATTTTAGAGCGACATTGTATGCATCATTGCACTTTGGAGCATATTTAACTATCAGGTCCCTCTCTACACTAGGCGATCGACTCTAGACACTTCTGAAGACCCACCGAGTATATGCGGAGTACGCGCTCGTTAAATGTGTTGGGTCCGAAAAGTCCTGTGGTCGGTTATTGCGCAGTTTACCACGGGTACAGGTCCCTGGAAAACTATTTACCTCCCCTTCAGGGACCTGTCTAAATGTGGAGGTGGCGATAGATGGCAGCATCTGTCACTTATGTGTGTGTATGTCGTGTCCGTCCTTCTAGACGAAGGTTTATAAGCGGGTCTTTTGTGACCAAGCACACAAGCTTAAAAATATATTTCTTCAACCAACTCTACACTCTTAAAACAAACGAGCAGTTTTAACTCAGTCTAAGTTAATTTCCACTCCTTTCCGTGCCGAAAATACACTTCCCTATAGGAGTGGATTTCACTCTTTTTCGGAGTGGAAAAAGAAATAAAAGAAAACAATCTGCGTCCTACACTCTTAAAACGAGCTGTTTTAACTCAGTCTGAGTTAATTTCCACTCTTTTCCGGTGCCGAAAATGCACTTCTCCTATAGGAGTGAATTTCACTCTTTGTTTTAAGAGTGTAGACTAGGTTTTATTCGTCGGACATTTTGGCGGCACAGACCTTTTACAGGTCGGTAGTTATTTTGGCAATGCCACGGCTGAACCTGGGACCTTTCGCATGGAAGGCAATCATTTTCCGACTGGTCTCCCTAACCCCTTTACATTTGGTAAACATAGTTTTTATCTACAGCTGGTTTAGAGACAAGTTTTAAAGACTCATTACGTAACTTGGAGTTTTAATGTAACAGTGAAAAAGGACTTTTAACACAAATTTACATTAACATGGACTTTTAACACAAAATAGTTCAATGCTATCTTCCGTATAACGTACCAGTATTGGATTCAGAAGTAGCCTCCATCCACATAAACACCGTTTATATTAGTAAATTACAAGAAGCCGGTTGTAAACTAAAATACAAATTCTACCACATGCAATGGGTAGAATACGCAACCTCAATATGCCATACAACACAATATGCCTACACACACGCAACCTCAATATGCCTTCAACAACTAGGTGGCGCTGATTTTACCATCTCGTTCCTACCACCAGGGGTGCCTATAAGGGGGGTCAACGACGCAGACTGCGTCGTTGAAATTTTAGGGGGGGGGTTGAATTTTTTATAAAAATTATTAATAAACAACCAATTTTGATAAAAAAAACTCAGCTAACTCTTATTCTTACTCATCATCTGCCCCCCCCCCCCCAGCCGACGCAACACCGGAGGGGGGGCTCAGAACTTGTACTCTGGCGAATTTATATTTGGTTTAAAATAAAACACAGTGGCAAGAAAATCAAAGTGGCTCCAATTTTTTTTTAATATTTTTGCCTTCAAAGAATAGGGATGGGTAACCATAATTCAAAGCAACGCCAGGAAAAAGGAGTTATAAATTATGTTCGTTGGCGTCTACCAGACGATACGATTTCTGACAATTATTTCCAATAACAATCCGATCACTGTAACAAAGTGTAAACACTCATAAATCTCACGCAGTTTATAAAACATTTCGATGAATTGATGACGTTCGCATTATAGTTTGCCAATGGAATCAATGAGATATTCCCGCCATATTTTGCAGCTGGCTCATAAATCTTTCGAACTTAACTTTGTATAACATTTTTACGAATTAATGACCTTCGGATAATATTTTTGACTTTTCCCCGCCAAATTAGACTCGAAGCCAAAATAACTAAATGATTGCTTTAGAATCAGTAGGAAAATACTTGTCGTCTTGGTTCCCAAATGTGACGGGTCTAGGTAATTGAATATAATTAAATAGTGCAATTCCGAGTTTCACGGTAAGAATTTTGTTATATTTAACTTTAATTTTTTAAACTTTAGGTTTTTTTTAAGTGAAACAATCTCTGTAAACATTATAAAATAATTCTGATGTGTTTGATAATGTCAAATGTGTTGTATTAAATAAAAAGCTATACTAAGATAAACTTTTTTTATGCATTAAGAATTGAGGGAATGAATTGGAAAGCCGTTTTTGATTGGATCACGTGTCCGGCTATTTTTATTGTTTTAAAAAATATAATTACATAAATTTTGAGCGGAATTTTTACCAATTATTTAGATTCCGATAGCTTTGGCTGTAAAGAAAATCTTTTTAAAGGAAAATTAAAAATAGCTTGTAATTCCGTATTATAAAAGATATTCCAAAAGGTGCTTCCCTTTTTCGATTAGGGGCAACTCTGCTTTGACCTATCAGTAGAAAAATATTTAAGAAGAAAGTCAGTACTAGGGTTTTAATTCTTGGACAAAGTTAAGTTACCCCATTCGATGGTACTTGAAATATCATTTTACTATAAGGTTTTCTATATACACTGTAAAGATGTAGTTAGTTAGAGGCTACTTTGGTTAGGTACTCCCATTAGCCCATATAAATAAAAAATCCTCACCATTTTTTTTAAGGGGGGGTAATAATTTTCTAGGGGGGGGGTGCGTCGTTAGCTCTGGGGGGGATCGGCACCTCTGCCTACCACTATTCTAAATAACAACGCTAGCAGTAGTATAAAAGCCTAGGTAACTCATCTCCACCTTGGGTATCCTTTTGGTAGACTGTGGGTTACTGAGGCCGCTACATCTGTTTTGTGCCCATGCTTTTAATAATAGGATTTTAAGACACTTATATCGCATCCTACGCTTATTGTATTACCTTACTGCCCTTAGCACTTTCAATTATTGCAAATTCAATGCCTATTCCCCCATTACAATCAAAAATTTACTTCATACAAGATAATTAAACAGGATTGAAAAATACAACTTCCTTAGGATATCTGTATTATAGTTATATTATTAGTGCAAAAATATGTAATCCTTGGAGCAGCAGACACAAGTACACTCATCCTTCATATTACTATCTTATTTCCCATTATTACCTATTCCCCATTACAACCTTTAATTTACTTCATTCAATAAGAATAAAAACAAAAACTACCTTATGACATCTGTATTACAGTCATATTACTATTTGATGTAATACTTGTAGCAGCAGGCACAAGAACTCATCCTTCATATTAAAAACTTATTCCTCATTATTACCTTTTCCCTACCATTACAATAAATTTACTTCATTCAATACTAATTGAGCATAAGAATAAAAGCAAAAAAACTACCACCGGATATCTGTATTACAATTATATTAGAACTTGATGTATTTCTTGGAGCAGCAGACACAAGAACTCATGAGGTTAATCATGTTAAAAGCCTATCCCTCATTTTTACGTATTCCCCAACATTAAATCTACCCCATTCAATGCTAATCAAGCATAAGAATAACAATACAACTACTTTAAGCTATCTCTATTAGAGTTACATTACAACTGGATCACTGGATGTAATCCTTGGAGCCGCAGACACAAGAACTCATCAGGTTAGTCATGTTTTTAAGAGGGACTGTCAGTCGTATAGAATTAATGCATTAGTTTTGAAATCACAACTTTTGCAAAAGAATTGCTTTGCCATGTTATCCCATTTTCGCCACGTATTGGGAATCATCATAACATCAATTTAAAACAAAATGAAAAGAAAATAACATCCGGTTATTTAATTATTAATTGATAAAGTTTTAAAATAGTGTCGCCATCTGCTGGATATTTTTCGCATTTTAAAACTTCAAATATATATAATTACATAACTAGATAAAATTTTCGTTTCAAATTTGTTTCATTTCGATGTTGTGTTGATTCCCATACCTGGGGAAAAAAGGCTAACATGACAAATACTTCTGCGGAAGTTGTGATTCCAAAACAAATGCATTAGCTGTAAGGGACTGTGTGACAATACCTCTTAACACTATTCCCTATTTTAACTTTTCCCCACCATTACATTGAATTTAAATCATTCAATACTAATTTAGCATAAGAATTAAAACAAATCTACCTTAGGATATCTCTATTACAGTTGCATTAGCACTTAGTAGTGTAATCCTTGGAACAGCAGACACAAGAAATCATCCCTTATATTAAAATCTTATTCTCCATTATTGCCTAGTTCCCATTACAACCTTAAATTTACACTATTCAATGCTAATCAAGCATAAGAATAAAAATAAAACTACCTTATAATATCTGTATTACAGTTGCATTAGCACTTAGTATAACCTTGGAACAGCAGACAAAAGAAATCATCCCCTATATTAAAATCTTATTCTCCATTATTGCCTAGTTCCCATTACAACCTTAAATTTACACTATTCAATGTTAATCAAGCATAACAATAAAAATAAAACTACCTTATAATATCTGTATTACAGTTGCATTAGCACTTAGTGTAATCCTTGGAACAGCAGACACAAGAAATCATCCCTTATATTAAAATCTTATTCTCCTATATTGCCTAGTTCCCATTACAACCTTAAATTTACTCTATTCAACACTAATCAAGCATAAGAATAAAAATAAAACTACCAATATCTGTATTACAGAATACAGTTGCATAATAGTACTTGATGTAATCCTAGCAACAACAGACACACATGCACTCATCCCTCATATTAATATCTCATTCCCCATTATTACCTAATCCCCATTGCAAACTTAAATTTACTTCATTCAATTCTAATTTAGCATAAGAATAAAAACAAAACTACCTTGGGATATCTGTATTACAGTTGCAGTATCACTTGATGTAATCCTTGGAGAGCAGCAGACATAAAGACACTCATCCTTCATGTTAAAACAACACAGAAACGTGCACCCAGACCACACCAATTCATCACAAATCTTCTGCACACCGGATACGAGGTTGGACCCCCACCCACACACTTGCGACCCTCCGAGGTTCAACGGTACTAAGCAATTTGCCAGAAGCCGGCTCAATACAAACTAAGTCCGGAACTCTCGATTTGGCGCCCATTGTTTTTTCCACAGCTGTTTTTTTGGCGAGTAGTAGAAAGAGACGCGAGGCGTAACTGCGTTTCCGTTGCGGGTTTTTGACATGCGACGAGACGCCGGGACATGCAGGAATGCACGCGAGAAAGTGGATGGGTCGCCCAGGTGGTATAAGAAGACAGGCATAGGATAGGTGTCTGTGGGAATGTGTTAGTGTTTGGTTTGCAGACAAAGAATAGCCACCAGAGCCCTATCACTAAATAGGATGCGGAAGCCCAGGCTGCATTTTAAAATTTGAGCTTCCAACTAAAAAGAGCTTCCAACTAAAAAAAAAAACTTTAAAAAGAGCCGGACTACCATCTATTGGGATAGGGGTAGGTACATATATATTCCGGCTTGTGTGCTTGATCAGAGACCCGCTTATGAAGCCTTCGTCAAGTAAGACAGACACAGAAAGAATTTTTTACTGTCACAGAGAAAGGAAGTACCCACAGGGAGAAGGCCGGAATCGAACCCGCACCCGTTACAGCGCGCAGACTGCTAGCTTAATGGTCCAAACCACTCGGCCATCCGGGCCCCCCATCTATTGGTTTTTTTATATTGGATAAACAATGTAACAATAGACATAAAATTTGCTCTGACAGCAAAAATTCCTTTCCTCTGGATGGTAAATGCAACCTCTAATTTGATTAAAGTTGGTTGTCATTATATGTTTGTTGGCAAATTAGTTGCACAAGTATTAGCCTGGAACGCTGTTATGGGGGGCCCCAAATCAAGGGCAGGCTTCCCTTTCACTAAATCTTGAACGGGCCCTGATAACCGCCATTGGTATTTCACTTGAACTAACGGAATTTATAATGGATTTTATATCTAGGATGTACTAGAGTCAATATCATCTTCACTCCAGAGGTGCCCATACGAGGTCCATTGTAGAATTCACTTCATTACGCCATTTTTCTTATAACTATTAACTTTTCTATTATGAACTAGAATGTTCATGAAGAATGAATGTTATGAACTAGAATGTTCATGAAGAATGAATGTTATGAACTAGAATGTTCATGAAGAATGAATGTTATGAACTAGAATGTTCATGAAGATGAATGTTATGAACTAGAATGTTCATGAAGAATGAATGTTATGAACTAGAATGTTCATGAAGAATGAATGTTATGAACTAGAATGTTCATGAAGATGAATGTTATGAACTAGAATGTTCATGAAGAATGAATGTTATGAACTAGAATGTACATGAAGAATGAATGTTATGAACTAGAATGTTCATGAAGAATGAATGTTATGAACTAGAATGTTCATGAAGAATGAATGTTATAAACTAGAATGTTCTTTCGAAAAAGTATCGATAAGGAAGCAGCTGATTTATTACCTGTATAAACATATTGACGTAGCAAAAAGACCAAGCAAATTTCGGGGGACTTGCAAAGTTCAGAGATTAATATATAAGAAATTTTGCATTAATAGTTATTTAAGCAACTAGTGCCGAAAATGATACTTTATTAAGCGAGTGGCTTTTATTTCACGAGACCGTAGATGAATAATGACAAGAGCTTAATAAAGTATTATTTGGCACGTGCTTGCTTACAATATTTTTTATAATAACGTGAAAAAAAGTACTTCTACCAATGAGTGATTTTCATGACATCATTTAGTTTCCAATCAGATACTATTAATTACTTTACTGCACTAGTGCCGAAAGTATTACTTTCGGTACTGTCTGTGACGTAAGCACGTAAAGTGTCATTTTCGCAACGATTTATGAATGAATATGATATAAAAAAGTGAACTTTTTTGCACGTTGTTATAAAAAAAAAAATTAGAATTGGCTTTTAATTACAAGAATTTGACAGAGCTTGTTCGCTCATGCATAGGACACACAAAAAATGTATGTTTACCCGATTTTGAACTTTAAAAGCATTTTGGATGGCGAGAGAGAGAAATAATTTTTTATGCAACTAGTGTGAAAAGTAACACTTTTTAAAACGAGTTGAATAAATTATTTCACGAGCGAGGCACGAGCGAGTGAAATAAAATCACGAGTTAAAAAAAAAAGGCTATTTTCAACGTGTTGTCATACACTATTTTTTATAATAACGTGCAAAAAAAGTATATATTAAATTGGCATTTATTGATTGTCTTATTAATTATTTTATTATCACTTTCAAATGATTTGAAGGTGATTATTTATATTAATGATTATTTTAAAATCACATGCCAAAAGTATTTCTTACATTGGCATTGGAAATAAGACGCCAAATAAAGAATCACGTTTAAATAAAGAATTTTCCACCAATCACAAAGCCACCGAATAAAATATCACGCTCAAATAAAGAATTTTACACCAATCAGATGCTCTTATTTACTTTGTCGCACTAGTGCGTAAAAGTAACTTTGAAACACGATTTCGTTAAAAGCATCCCTTTTGCCACGATTATTGATTTGAAAAAGTTAGTTTTTTTTGCACGATATTAGAAAAAATATGTTTTAAACGACTTCTTCCATTAAAATAGATTCACTGACGAATATACTAAAGCAGAAAATATCAAATAAACAATAGTAGCCATCTACATCGTAATTTCACCCTTTGAACAAAATCTTGAACGAAATATTGATAATATTATTAATAGTCTAGGAGACCACACTTAAGGGCGTATGAGCCCGACTGACCGTGGTTCTCTAAACCAAAATGCCACAAAGGAAAAAAAAATTAAAAAATTATTCCACAGAGGTAAAATTCTTTTAAAAATTCCAATGGAAAAAATATTTTCCAAGCCACATTTCTCCGACTGTATTGAATATTTTAACAAACGTTTTTTTATATGGTTTAATAGCTGACTTACAGGTCTCTATAATCCCATTTTTTGAAATGGGTTCGAATATTTTGTGTCAAATTAATTATTGAAAATTAAAAAAAAATATTCGAACCCATTTCAAAAAGTGGGATTATAGAGACCTGTCAGTCAGCTATTATATCATACGAAAAAAAAAAACGTTAGTAAAAAAATATTCAATACAGCCGGAGCTTAGAAAAAATGTGGCTTAGAAAATAGTTTTTTTCCATTGGAATAACAGATAGACGCTTTGGTTCGGAGACCCGTGATCAGTCGGGCTCATTCGCCCGTAAGTCATTTTCCAAGACGAAACCGTGCATAGATCAAAGCACTATTTATCGACGCTGAGTTCGGTAACACCTCGCAACAATATTCAAAGCACACCATCCATCTTCATGACTTCACAGAAGACTGCCTCTGTATTAAAACTTTCACTGAGTGCACTGCATTGCCAAACAGGTAAATAAACAAAGGAGACCAGGTAAAGAATGGAAGTGTTTGACCCTAACTACCAAGAGTCATGTTGGGGTTTTCGAATATTTTATGTAACAGAAGAAGATTATGCTTAAAAATTTACGTCAAATGGTTGTAAACGCAATTATTCAGTTGTTGTTGTTGTTGTTGTCGTGTCCATGATGTGTGCAAAAACTAGATGGATCCGAAGCTGTCGTAGACAGCTTTCGCTATTTCTTCTGCATCTTCGGAGAGAATTAAAATTTCTGGGTCTTCAAAGCCAATCCTGAAGAGCCTGGCTTGAATTGCTGGGCAGCCAAAGATATGCTGCGGGGACAGTTGGACACCAGGACAGTTTGGGCAGTGTGTGGAGAAGTAATTGTTACAAAAAACAACTTGTATGGGTGTTATTTACAAATTGAATTAATTTGATTAAAAAAAAATCAAAAGGGAAATTGGATAAAAACGCACACATCGTTTTAAGAACATACGGCATATCATTTAACTAGCTTTATAAACCCGGCGTTTCACGGGTGTACCCTTACGATGATTGTTTTATTTTAATGTAAACTTTTATTTTATACCAATTGATCTCCTCTCTACTGGTCAGCACTCCATCAGTATATTATACTTTCCTCCGATTCTAATATCAGCATTAATTTAAAAATAAAGAAGTCCGATTGTACAAAGGCATTTTCTAGGAGTTGAGGGACATTGAACAATATCTTCATTTCTTAAAATTTGTAAACACAAATTAAATTCGGAAAAAAATCAAATGATTAAAATTCAATAAATAAAATAAAATACTGATATTCAAATAACAATCCTACAAATTAAACTCACGTGCTCTTACGTGTTTATATTTAATTTTCGTTCACGCTGAACGCGCTGAAATTTCTTTTAAATTGGAATAAAAAGTATAAATGCTAATCTTACAATGCTATTCCTATGGGGAAATCGGCTCACGTTTTGCACTACTACACCCGTTTGGGCCCGAATTTCGAAAAATCGCTTCTTAAATGATGCCTATGATATAAAAAGAATATTTCCTAAAATTTGGTAGCTGTACCTTTAGTAGTTTGGGATGGGCGTTGATACGTGAGTCAGTCAGTGAGTGAGTCAGGACTTTAACTTTTATATATATATATAGATATACTGTATACCTGAGAAATTTCAACCTAAAAGCTAACTTTAGGCTCATAAATACAAAAAAAAAACTGTTCTAATAACTTTGTAATTTTTGCTTTCATAATTTTTAAGGTAGTGTATGTGGTTGACAATTCAAAATGGGGTTTTTGTGTTTTCTACACTTTTTGGAAGGCGCTGATTCTAAAAAAGTGGTTTTTAAACATTGACACGTCTTTCTGTCTATCTGAAACCGCTTTACAGGTCGAACTAAAAGAACTACGGAATTCAAATTTGGACACGGGTTTATATTAGTACCTGTCCGACGTCATAATAAGATTTTTGAGAAAATCGAGAACGCGCAAAGGATAACTGCCACAGAACATTTTAAGTTTTAAAGTTATTGAAATTACCTAATGTTGCATATCACCCCAAGTTGACACACTCCTAGTTTTTTTTTTATCCTTTTACTTTTTTGTCAATACATGTTGCTACTTATTTAAAAAAAATCACATATTGAAAGCAAAGTATTTAGTGAGGAACTATTTTTGGGCAAAATCAAAGCCCAAGTAATTCTAATGAGCCAAAGTTGCCAAATCAACGGTACTATCAATTAAACTATAGATTGATTATTTTATAGAGTTTTTTTTTACCGTGATGACGTCGTCAGATGAACCCACATAAATTTCATTAAAAAATTAAAATTTTTAGTCTACATCCAAACACTAGACGATGGTTAAATATCTTTCATATCTACTTAGTATTCAAGCTTCATACGTATCCTTTCGATCGAACAAATAAATCGGAATAAATTACGCGAGTCCACTTTCTCCGATTCCATTCAACCATAAAGTTAAGATGGAGATACTGCCGGGTAAAAACCAACACAAAAATCTGTTCGCCAAGTGAAGTCACCGATCGCTTTGTAGTAAGCCCAAACTAACGCTCTCTGCGAACTATTTGGCACTATTCTACAGGGTGTCCGTAAAAGAATGTCCGAGTTTCAAATTGTAATAGTATTGTGGTTGAAGTGTAATTGTAATGTGGTTGAAGGTGACGAATAAAGAATAACTCCAACAGTTTCAGATAAGCGCATGCGCTTGTACCGCTACATCGTTGCACAGGCTGTTGCTTCCATTACTCCGGACTTGCTGCATACAGTATGGGAAGAATTGCATTTTCGTTTGGATGTGTGCCGTATCACTAAAGACGCACAGTGCTGGGGAGCCCAGTTGGTTAGGCATTCGCCTAGCATGCGGAATGTCCCAGGTTCGGGTCCGGGCATCACCAAAATAACTGCCGACCTATAAACGGCCCGTGCAGTCAAAAATGTCCGACGAATAATACCCCGTGTGGCGGGAGTGCACGTTAAATATCCTTCAAAGTCCTAACGCTGCTTATGATGTCGCCGTTAACGTTGCGTCGGGTGCCTACTCAAGTGTCGGCTATGCACTTGACTGTGGTTCTAAAATACGACGCCAATAGCCCTCGTGTAGCTCTAGTGCGAAGATAATTCAAACTAAAACTAAAAACTAAAGACGCACACATTGAGCAGTTATAGGAAAAACTAGGTTAGTTTTCCTTCAATGTCATGTATGATTTGTTATATGTAGTATAAAATAAACTCCCTGTAATATACCATTAAAACTCGGACATTCTTTTTCGGACACCCTGTATAGTGAAGTTTACATAGACTTACTACAGCAACTTGGCGATTTCGGGCTCTAATTAAAACTATAATTACAATATTTTTTTCTTAACTGTGAAGGAAATGACTACCATCTTGTGTCCATTCAGATCTCGTGCCTACAACTGCGCCAACAGTCATTTTTTGATTTCTAATCGACGCTTTAGAATAACAAGTAGGTTTGTAACAGAATCTGTCACTTAACCCGCTTCCACACAACATTTTTGTTTAACAGGTAAAAAGGCGCCAAACACAGCATTAATTCTATATTAAAAAATTTTATGCTAAATTTGGCTAGTTTCATTAAAATTTTATTTCGAAAATTCAATAGTTAATACTTATCGTTTGCAAAAATTAATCTATATTTTAAAGAATAAATATTTAATATTCCTCGATTTTAAATAGAATGAAAATATTGCATATCAACATACGATGAATCTCGTATTGAAATATATTTGACGTCATTTCAAAAAGAACGATGTCGCAAAAATAAATTTATTTTAGTTTATTGTCTAAAAGAATTAAAGTTTCTCGAGCGATTGTTACGAATGGCAATGGTGATTAAATTCTAATAAAAATGGCTTCCTATGCTTTTTAAATGAGCCTTCAATTTTGCAGTTTCTTAAATAATTGAAGTACTTCGATTATTTAAAAGTAAGTTATTTCTTTATATTGATTTTACACATTTTCTTCAAATTAGTATTAAATTGTGCAATTTTTAAATAATTGAAGTACTTCGAATTCGAATTCTTCTCTGAAATTTTCAATGTATTCTAATTTCGATGCGCTGAATTTTTTTGACGTAACACATTTGTCCATAGCATTTGTAGTTTGGGCTATGAAAGTGGGTGACGGACAGACAGACAGACAGACGGACGGACTGAACGATTATAATACCTTCTACTTTTTACGTTATAAGCGTAGTGTGGAAGCTAAAGTGAAGCGTTTTACATTAAATGAGTGGTTGAATGAGTGGTTTGTTTGGAATTACTAGCACTCTGAAGGATAAGCAAATTGACTAAAGTGCAAACTTGTTTTCACTACATGATATTTAAATTAAATTTTTAACTGAGAATTTATAATTTCTTAAAATTTAAAAATTATATCACCGTAGTAGATGGCTATAAATATCTCTTCCATGCTTTAAATTTTAAAATTTAATAAAAAATATTAAATTTATAAATATTGTGTTGCTGGAAAACCTGACAGTCGGGAGACGGGTTTATGCGTCTGTATCCCTCAGAGGGTGACTTGGCGACTTTCTGATGGCTTCACTTCATTTCCCGCCAATAAGCATCTCCATCTTTTGCTTTCAACCCTCCAGGTAAATCAACAAAAAAGAGATAACCCGGAGACCATCTTGACCCTGTCGTTTTCACAGGCCCTCTGGTGGCGAGTTCGCTGACCGACCCTACCCCTCAGCCCCGTTTTTTTCCCCTGCAATAATACGGTTTTGCCACTTCTGTCTGTGATATATACACGTTACCAATGCTGCGACGATTCGGTTAATTTTGAGGAGCAGTTCTGGGCCTAAGAGTCATGTTCAGAGAAATGAATCAGTAGGATGAATTGAATCATCGTCGCGCTAGGGCTACACGAAGGCTATTGGCGACGGGCGTCTCAAATTAGAACCACAGTCAAGTGACGAGCCGACACCTGAGTAGGCACCCAACGCAACCGTTAAGGGCGACATCGTACGCAGCGTTGGGACTTTGAAGCATATTTAACGTGCACTCCCTCTATACGGGGTATTATTTGTTGGACATTTTTGGCTGCACGGGTCGTTTATAGGTCGGCAGTTATTTTGGCGATGCCCGGACCCGAACCTGGGACCTTTCGCATGCTAGGCGAATGCCTAACCGACTGGATTCCCAGCCCTCGAATTGGCATTAGACAGTAGACCTATAGTTTGACCTCTTGTAGCACAAAATTACCGTGGGCAGATAAACAGCAATAACTAGCTTTATGAATTTGGGCCATTGTTGCAAGCACTCAATGACTCTAACCTATGAGAAAACATACCGAAAATTAACCTACAAGTAAACATACTGAAATTACCTACAAGTAAACCTAAACTTAGAAACATACGAAAATTAACTACGAAGAAAACATCACTGAAAATTAACCTACTAAGTAAACATACTGAAAATTAACCTACAAGTAAACATACTGAAAATTAACCTAGTAGAGAAAACATACCGAAAATTAACCTACAAGTAAACATACTGAAAATTAACCTACAAGTAAACATACTGAAAATTAACATATGAGAAAACATACCGAAAATTAACCTACAAGTAAACATACTGAAAATTAACCTACAAGTAAACATACTGAAAATTAACCTACAAGTAAACATACGAAAATTAACCTACAAGTAAACATACTGAAAATTAACCTACAAGTAAACAACATACTGAAAAATTAACCTACAAGTAAACATACTGAAAATTAACCTACAAGTAAACATACCGAAAATTAACCTACAAGTAAACATACTGAAAATTAACCTACAAGTAAACATACCGAAAATTAACCTACAAGTAAACATACCGAAAATTAACCTACAAGTAAACATACCGAAAATTAACCTACAAGTAAACATACTGAAAATTAACCTACAAGTAAACATACTGAAAATTAACCTACTTCAGAATAAAAATGGTCCGATTCTCTGTTGCGGTTACTACAGTTTACTCGTCCACGGCAGAAAAAACAACAACCGCTGTCAAATAAATTACACCTATGTTATCTGAAATAACATGTACAAAAAAACCATGCTGTTTTAATTTGTCATGTATTCCGGCTAATTATTGTCCGGAATGGAACAAGTTCTCTTTTGGTTTCCACTGTTAATTGGATCCGACAATGTTCCTTGTTGTTTTGTGGTGACAAATTTAGGCTGTGGCCAATGGCCTATGCATGAAATGTTAACATTTGCTGGATTTTTTTTTCAGGAGTTGCAATAATGGTGATGAAACTTGTAATTTGATAGTTAATTTGTGTTTTAATTCATCATTAACTTTTCGGCGTTTGTTTAATTTGGATGGTTGATACGCAAATTGAGGTGCTAATTAATTTAAAATTGGTTTGTTTTGGTTAATTAGATTATGGTTAGTTTGTTTCTTTAAATTGAGAATGAAATCAATATTTTTTTGATAAGTAGGTGTAAAATAGTGTAAAACAGTGGTTTTATATGAATATTTTTAAATATTTAATTTTGACGCAAATTTTAAAATATTTCCCGTACTTCAGATTAAATTTTTTAATGAATTTTTTGTGAGCAGTGTTGATTCATTTTTAGTATCTTATAGGATTTAATTTTTTGAATCGATGCATAGTTTCAAAAAAAACAAAATTTCAGTGGGTAAACAAAAGAATTTTATTTTCAAAAAATACAAATTTCAAACTTTTTATTTTATGAAAAAATATTAAATAGTTTCACTATTCCACTATTAATTCTATTCAATATACTCTTATGTGCATTTAAAAATGATAGCTTTTCATAAACATTTATTGCAGTTTTAGCATTTTAAGTACGGGTATGTTTCCAAGGATTAGAAAATGTGTAAAATCAATATAAAGAAATAAAAGTACTTTTAAATAATCGAAGTACTTCAACTATTTAAAAAACTGCAAAATTTAATGCTCATTTAAAAAGATTAGGAAGCCATTTTTATTAGAATTAAATCACCATAGCCATTCGCAGCAATCGCTCGAGAAACTTCAATTCTTTTAAACAATAAATTAAAATAGATTTATTTTTGCGACATCGATCCGTTTGAAATGACGTCAAATATATTTCACTACGAGATTCTTTGTATGTTGATATGAAATATTTTTATTCTATTTAAAAGCGAAATAATATAACATATTTATTCTTTGAAATATAAATTAATTTTTGCAAACGATAAGTAATAATTATTGAATTTTCGAAATAAAATAAATGAAATTAGCCAAATTTAGCATGTAAATGTTTAATATATAATTAATGCTGTGTTTGGCGCCTTTTTACCTGTTAAACACAACTGTTGTGTGGAAACGGGTTAAGTGACAGATTCTGTTACAAACCTACTTGTTTCATTAACTGTTTGTTGGTGAAATGCGTTTTTAAAATATTATTGTTGGACTCACACCTTAAAGAAGCAATGAAGTATGCTGTTTTCTTTTTCCACAATTAACATGTAATCGGAAATATAAACCAGCTCAAAGTTCCCACTGACAAATTACTATAAATTATCAATGGTTTATTTTTAAAAAAATCAAAAATATACATTATATTTGATAAATTTCAGTTAGAAATAAACCACTGTTTAGTTTCTACTCGAATAGTATCAGGAAATCGGTACACATAGTTAAGAAATCATTAACACTTTAAATTTTATTTTAACTACAAGCATTCTTACTTACAAACAGATAATGAATTTTATTACATCATTGAAAATTTCATACACTCACACTTTTACAGTACACTGCAAAAACCAAATGTTATGCTTCATTTACTACAATCCTTGTGTGGACTGTGCACATACAATAATATAATACTTAAAAGTAACTTCGTATTGCATTAGAAACAGCTATAGCATGTCTATGTCTAATTGATGTTGCAGCAAAATAAATAGTCAGTATAATTGTTACCTGGAAACATGGGTTCATAGAAAATGAGGAGTGTCAAGCATATAATTTGTTCCAAGCAACGTATATGTTATCTTTGTCAAATAGCAATAGGGTACTTGACAGTATCGCTAAAATACCTTCCAATATTAATTAAATTATAGTTTGAACCCAAATATAACAAACGTATATATTTTTTGGCAAAATAAATCTTTAAATAATTAATAAAAATCATTTTTAAATGGCATTTTTTTCATCGGTACGTCACGTGATCATAAACACGTCGATTTGGCTGACGTCACTAGTATGTATAATTTCCTCGGTACGCACGTAATCACAAACACGTCGATTTGGTGACGTCACTAGTATGCATAAACAAACCGGTGTCATGTTTTTTGTTTGTAATTAAACTGGTTTTAATCTAACTTACTATTAAAATAAGAATTATATAGATAATGGATGGATGGAGGTTTTACAGAAGCGGATAGTTCAAATTTGCTTAAAGTAGATTCCAAAATGGTGTTTCAAAGTTTGTTTATAGTTACTAGTGACATCATAGATACCACGTGACAGCCACAAAGCGTTTTCGGGAGTGATTTTTCGTCCTAATTTTAAAATTCATTTTTCCCCTTTTTATGGGGTATTTGAAAAAAAGAAAAAATACGTGTCTAATATTTTTGACATAAAAATATTTTAAGCGAAAAAAATTTTTTTAGTCAAGTACCCTATTTTATTTATGAGCAACTCTGGTTGTTAATTGGCTGGGATTTTAGGAAAAGGATAATTGTTACGTAACATGAAGTAGTTTCATTGCACTAGAGACTAGCTAAGATTTTATCGACTATTCTTGAAAAGTGGGCATACACGGAGATACATGGTCCGCGGGATTTACCTTTTTCTAATCAATGATTGGTGTTTACATGTCACGGGGCCGATTAATGAAGAATAAAAAAATTCACACTCACCAATCGCAATTTCGTTGCAACTGCAACTCGTAATGTGGAACCTGGATACGGGTTCCACAAAAAATTATTTACACAAATTTTGACTATTTCACTTTTTAAAAAATTTATAACATTGTTATGACTCTTATCTATTGGAACTATTTGCATGCTTTGTCGTGAAACTTCAATTAATAAGATCAATTTCATTTGCCGTCCATTTACTACCCATTTTAATGCGCAGATTTTTGTAAAATTGTTTTGGCCAAGAATTGGCGTCTTAAAAGTAAATAATTCAAGAATTTTAGCCAACAAATTAGCAAGTACCCATTTAATATGACAATCGTGTTAATTGGCTGGGAAGGAAATGGCAAGCTTGTAGATCTGGATAGTTTCAGTTGCATCAT
Source organism: Oedothorax gibbosus (assembly GCA_019343175.1). Taxonomy (NCBI): domain Eukaryota; kingdom Metazoa; phylum Arthropoda; class Arachnida; order Araneae; family Linyphiidae; genus Oedothorax; species Oedothorax gibbosus. The sequence goes on along the minus strand of CM033274.1, from coordinate 36,357,293 downwards.
GACTAAAATTTATCACGTATCTTGAAGTGCAACTACAGGAATGACATGGTCCGATTTACCTTGATTCAATAAGATTGTGTACAGAGGTGCGCAAATGGTCTAATCAAGAAGAATAAAAGATAAGTCCCACTGACCAAGTCCCACCGTGTATGCCTAGCTTAAGGAGCAACAAAAAAAATTAAACCATTGAGTTTTAGACAACGAAAATATTTTATATTTCAACTTATTAAAAAAATTTATGGACACAGTTTGTATAATATGATTTTATTTACTACTTATTGGTATTTTTTATTGATGTTAGTTTATTAGAATCAATTTTTTTGTTTGTGTAACATATTAGATAATTAAGTTCAATTGCAATCAAATATAATTTATTGTAAATGAAGCTTGGCACTTTATCATTTGCTAAATATTTATTCACAGCTAATTTCACTTAACTAAACAGTGATGACAGTTCCTTATTAAACATCGAATGACACTTAAAATTAATGCAATAAAGTGCGGTAAGATAGGTGATGTCAAGCTTGAAAAAATTTTCAATTGTGCAATTTTATTTAAGCTACTTTAACGTAATCAACATTGAACTAGTTTCATTCATTGTAAAACCATTCGCATTAACTTTAAAATGTACAGGGTGGCGCATAATAAAAGTGCCGCTTAGAGATAAGGAATGCATTGGCAACTTGGCGAAAAAAATTTTCATCATTTGTAAAAATTTATTCAAGCGTAATCTTTGACTGTTCAATCAAACGGAAACTGAAGTTTTCCTCATTGTTAAAACACATTCGATAATTAAAAGGACAGGTGGCGCAGATAAAAGTGGCCCGCGTAGAGATAGATGCATGCAAGTGCAGTTTTCATATTGCTAAAATATTCAGCTAATTTGCTGTTTCAACGTGAAATGACATTTCTTCATAAAAACATTTCGAACTAAATGTAAGTGGGAAATAATGCGTAAATAGATCATTGCTTAAAAATTTTATCATTTCTAAATATTTATTAAGCATCTGATGTCAATTAAAGTAAGCCACTGTGAAAGCCTTCAAGTCGAAATAAAAGATTATTCAAGAGTGCAATGGTCCTTGGCAAACCTGTTTTTGCATTCATTGGTTGGATTGGATTAGCGTCACTTTAAAGCTACTCATGGAATACTGGCGAGTTCAGATCTTAGTGTATATTATATGAAGACGGCTCCTTGTGCAAATTTTGTGTCTTGCAATCAATTTAGAATGTTTTGTATTAAAAAATCAAAAAAAGTCCGATTCTCTGGGATAAATAACAGCCAAAATAATCACTATACTCGCCGCCAACCAAATTAGAACACGTTAGGGATGGCAGTTTTCAGAAAAACCGGTTTTTCAAATACCGGTTCCATCCCCTAAAGTGTAACAAATAAGGGTGGCGGGAACTATAGTAGGAATTTTTTCGCACAGCCGTACAAACCTTAAGTTTATATTGCATTCCTAATAGCTTGTCAAGCCATAGCATTGCTGCTGGGGCCCGGATGGCCGAGTGGTTTGGACCATTACGATAGCAGTCTGCGCGCTGTAACGGGTGCGGGTTCGATTCCCGCCTTCGCCCTGGGTGTATATTCCTTTCTCTGTGACAGAAAAAATTCTCTCTGTGTCTGTCTTACTTGACGAAGGCTTCATAAGCGGGTCTCTGATCAAGCACACAAGCCGGAATATACAGGGTGTCCAGAAAAGGACTCCCTGTTTTCAAAAATTTATAAAAAAGAAATGGATAAAGATATTAACACAATTCTTGCAGAAAACGAATGAGTCATTTCTGGAATTTGATATGGAACACTTTATTATGTTAGTTATGTTTATTACGTTATTATGTTATTTCACTTTTTATGTTCAATTTAACCGACAGATGGCGCGGAAATACCGTGTGTTGGCTGTATGAAAGAACTAGGCATGCGTATATACCGAAAAGAGGGACACGTGGTCAGAAATGTTCAGTAGCTTTCAGTTCAGGGAAAGCTGCAATAATTTTTGCGTGGAATCCAACACATGATATTGCAGCGCTATCTGTCGGTTAAATTGAGCATAATAAAGTCTAATAACGTATAACGTAATAAACATAACTAACATAATAAAGTGTTCCATATCGAATTCCAGACATGAATCATTCGTTTTCTGCAAGAATTGTGTTAATATCTCTATCCGTTTCTTTTTATTAATTTTTGAAAACAGGGAGTCCTTTTCTGGACACCCTGTATATGTAATAGAAGTAGTAGTAGAAGTAGCATTGCTGCCGTCAAATAATTCGCCAAGCGTTTGTTTGCTGAATATTGAAGCGATCAATAGCTTCACTTAGCAAACCTGTTTTTGCGTTGGTTTTTGATTTGGCAACAATTCTATCTTATTCTTATCTCCATGACGGGGCCACTTTATTTGGGCCACCCTGTATATTTTTGTGACACTATCAAGGAAAAAACAGATAAATAGGCTTTGTATTCCAAAGCAACAAAATCATTAAAAAATCGTATTAATATCGAAACACGTATTAATATCGAGCATACCAAATTACTCACGAAGCATTTCATTACATCAGTAATAGTGTCGGGAAACAAGATACAAAAAAGTAAAACCGTAAATTATGTCAAGTAAATTTCAAAATAATTTTCTTTTCTTTAATAACAATTGTTTTCGTGACTTTACAATTGTTAAGAATTTATTTTAAAACGTAATACTGGTTGAAATGAAGTCATAGTTTTTTATTTGATAAAAATCAATGCATTTCAACCGCAATTTTGTTAGTTATTTTAAATAGTAAATTTGGTTACACATTCAAGATAATATATAAGGAAATATTTAGTGCCAGCTGTCAGGTGGGAAAAAAATATTTCAAAATAAAATATACGTGCGTAATTCACGTTTATGGGTGTGGTCCTTTGATATATTTCAGCTAGAAATAATCTTTTATAATCTTGATAATTTAATATTTAAACACACTAGATTTCTGTAATTGAGTCACAATTTAATAAATTTAAGAAAATAGAAATGCTTTAATGTACTATAAGGGTGTCAAGACACTAGAAATACAAACATATTTTTTACTTTTAAAATACAAAACCGAAGAAAATTTTAACTCCAAGGATTTTTGACTTGTAAAATTATTCATAAAAAAATTTCATTAATGAACACATTACCAACGACTTTGTGAATGTTTTTAACACCTTCATTTCTGAATAAAAAAGTTAACTTTAATTTTTTTATAATTAGCTTTTCGTTTAACTTAATTTGTCCTTGTAAATTGTTCAGGACAATCGTCTTCATTTGTCTAATTTCTTTTTATTTAGTTAAACTTAAGCAGAAAGTTCATTTTCCCGTGGCAAATTTCTGTACCAATCATCGTTAAGCCCTGGTTTGTAAGAACACAAAATTGGACGCTCAGCGGTGCGTCCGAATTTTCCGCTTTCTTATTGGCCCTAGTTGTCACGTGACCGCGGCACCAAAAATAACGTTGATCTCAGTGTTCGAAAATCTCGAATCAGTCGTGGTTTGATTAGAGCGTCCAAAACGTGCGAAATGGTCGATGTTTCTACCTATTCGAATGAAATACCGGTGACCTTCGCTCACTACGCATGCGTTAGATGCGGACGCATCGCTAGACGTGAATTCTAACAAACCACCCAAGCGAAGATAAGACGCTGATATCGATGAGCAGGGCGTTAGAAATACAAACCAGTCTGGGGAAAATATCTAAGTCGGTTTGTAATTCTAGAAATATCAATGGACGGTATGAATGATAAGAGATATGGAAAAATTGCAATTTTCCCTTCAACATAAATTTTAAATATCCGCCAAGAGGGACTTGAAAAAAGATGGCATTATTTAAATTTTTATAATTCTTTGTCTTTTAAAAAGTTAATATTTTTAGATGAAATCCAAAAACTTGGCTTCCGGCCGGTAACAAACGGCAGTTTGTTGGGTTTGTATAGCTCGTTTATTGTTTCGTTCGAGGCGTGCTTGTACCAGATATCCTCCGTAGTATTTTTGAGTATGCAAATTACTTATATTGACTCTACACAGCCAATAAAAGCCTCATAATTTTGAACCCTTTTTAAGTGACGAGGTCGACACCTGAGCGGGCACTCTACGGAACATAGAGCGACATCGTACACTAACGCCTTCGGGACTTTCGACTCCACAGATTTAACGAACATGTATATCGCAGTGTACTCGGGCACCCCAGTGATTTGATTTTTTTTAATTGTTTCCTCTAGCACGATTACGCCTTGAGACATGACAGGACACCAATTAGGGTACTTGACAGTATCGCTAAAATACCTTCCAATATTAACTTAATTATAGTTCGAACCCAAATATAACAAAAGTATATATTTTGTGCAAAATAAATCTTTAAATAATTCATAAAAATCATTTTCAAATGGCTTTTTTTTTCATCGGTACGTCACGTGATCACAAACACGTCGATTTGGCTGACGTCACTAGTATGAATAAACAAACCGGTGGGATGTTTTTTGTTTGTAATTAAACTGGTTTTAATCTAACTTACTATTAAAATAAGAATTATATAGATAATGGGTGGAGGTTTTACAGGAGCGGATAGTTCAAATTTGCTTAAATAGATTCCAAAATGGTGTTTTAAAGTTTGTTTATAGTTACTAGTGACATCATAGATACCACGTGACAGCCACAAAGCGTTTTCGGGAGTGATTTTTCGTCCTAATTTTAAAATTCATTTTCCCCCTTTTTATGGGGTATTTGAAAAAAAGAAAAATTCGGGTCTAATATTTTTGGCAGAAGAATATTTTAAGCCAATAAAAAAATTTTAGTCAAGTACCCTCTTCTCAATTTTTCGAAACTTCTTAGTCCTATTTCGATTATCATAAACCAGTTCAAAACGCATTTGTTTTTCTAATTATTAGAGAGTTGGGGCAAAATTAAAAAAAAACATCTCCGCCGAATTTTCCATGAAATGAAGTAAAAAAAATAAACTAAGGAAAGAAATAAGGAATAAATAAGAAAATACATGAAATGTGTGGTGCCTGATATAGACGAAGAATAAAAAGAGCAAGAAACTACACCCCCTATAATTAGGCCAGAAAACTCGTGGGAAAAAAGGCTTGTGATACGCATGATATGTGACTAAATAAATAAATATATTGTGTGGGGTTAAAGTTCGAGCGAAACATACTCTCACAGCATATAAAAACAAATTCTCGATTTAAATTAAAAAAAAGCAAATTTTCAGTCACCTTTGAGATATAAAAACTCCCAATAGTGTATTTTTGCAAAAATATAATACAAATTTTGTTAATCTATAATAATAAAAGAAAGAGTCTGTCTGTTTGTCTGTGGATCTTGAAAGACCTACTTATACTGCTCGAAAAAATTCGAAATTTTTAATATAGATTCCCTGTAATACCTACGTTTACAAAAATACGTCTTCCACCTGAGAGTGGGAGACCGAAACTGGGACTTGAAAACACATGGGCCGGGCCGAAACAGGGGCTTGACGTCATCAGTAGATAAACATGAAATCCAGTAAGAAGAGCCGTCAAAAAATTGACACAAATTCGATTTCTACTTTTAATTTTCAATTTGAAAGAAACTTTAGCGCGAGCAAAAATTAGGTATGAACACGAAATATCAAGAGGCTTTAATTTGTAGGATTTTTTTTTGACTATCATTATTTCATTTCATTTATTGATTGTAGAATGATTACCACATTTGGGTTGTTAAATTTTAAATATTGCCAAAAGTCGCCAATGATCAGACCGACCATTTCATTACAGCTGTGTCAAAAACAAATCACCGTTATAAACTTTAACTCGTGCGATGCCGGGTTTAGAAAGCCAGTTTTATAAATAAACTATGTATTTTTAGTATCTCTACTTATTAACTCTTTTATAAGAACAAGTGATGCCATATGGCATCACGAGCAGACCAACCGCGCAATATTTACGTTAAAAAAGTCCGAATAATAATTTTGTTATCCCAATATAAGCCATGGATCCATTATTAAGAATATTTTAAAACATTTTGTGGCCTGAATTAAATATTCTGACTGATACTTTAATCACAGTGGTCTCCGTCGATGAAGTTTTCCCCACAACTATCTAAAGATTATTGAAAATGACAATAGACAACTGGAACGGCTAAGCCCACAGTGGCATCACAGTTACGTAAACCGTTGTCTTAAGCCCCAACCACCCGGTAGCTTATTCGTCGAAACTAGAACGGCCACGCCTCCATCCATTATTATAAACATTTCTTGGTAAACCCTCAAATCATTATTGAAAATATTTTTCGGTAATGTCAAAATTAAATGTTTTCGAAACTCTTTAGTCACAGGGGTCTCCGTTGATCAGGTGTTTCCCTTTAGGGCATCCGCATAGTATTGTTGTTGTTGTCGTGTCCATGATGTGTGCAAAAAACTAGATGGATCCGAAGCTGTCGTAGACAGCTTTCGCTATTTCTTCTGCATCTTCGGAGAGAATTAAAATTTCTGGGTCTTCAAAGCCAATCCTGAAGAGCCTGGCTTGAATTGCTGGGCAGCCAAAGATATGCTGCGGGGACAGTTGGATACCAGGACAGTTTGGGCAGTGTGTGAAGAAGCTTCTTTATCCTTCCGTTGAGATTCCGCATAGTATTGAAAATGACAATACTGTGGTTCTAAATTATTATGACGCCCGTTGCCAATAGCACTCGTGTAGCTCTAGTGCGACTATAATTTAACCTAGCTGAACTGAAATCGAATTGATTATCGATCTCAAATTAATGTTACCTAGTAAACTAGGGGCTGAGGAGCCCAGTCGCTTAGGCGTCCGCCTATCATGCGAAAGGTCCCAGAATCGGGTCCGGGCATCGCCAAAATAACTGCCGACCTATAAACGGCCCGTGCAGCCAAAAATGTCCGACGAATAATACCCCGTGTAGAGAGAGTGCACGTTAAATATCCTCCAAAGTCCAAACGCTGCGTACGATGTCGCCCTTAACGGTTGTGTTGGGTGCCTACTCAGGTGTCGGCTCGTCACTTGACTGCGGTTCTAAAATACAACTCCCGTCGCCAATAGCCCTTGTGTAGCTCTAGTGCGACGATAATTCAAACTAAACCAAACCTAATAAACTACATCATTTATGAGATACATTTTATTCTTATGCGTTATTTCTTACACCTAATAATATGTTCGTTATTAGTCTTCTTAATAAACTTCACCTTGTGAAGCTTATCGTGCTAAGCGAACCAGAAATCCCTGCCAAACTATAACCCAGCCCCAGTTTCCTGGCAGTCGTTGGGGCAAAGAAATGCCCCTTATTGTTATGGGCATCTTTTACTTGCTTGGGTGGGTTGAGGCGTTAAACATAGATTCGCATTGGGCAATTGGAGGTGGTTATATAATATAGGCAGCAAAATACAGTCCCTGGACAAATTATTAGACGCACTGCAAGATTTCATGCATCAATCAATGATGAACAAAATACCTTTAGAAGGACATTTGTGCTCCTGAACTTAAGCTATTGAATAAAAAATACTATCTGCTATACTTAATACATATTTCGACATCTTTTTTAATGATGTGGCATTCTTTGGTATGTTTTCATCATTACTGAAAAAAATACAGTGTGTCTAATAATTTGTCCAGGGACTGTATGTTCGGACAAAATATATACAGACGGAAAACATCAGCATGTCAATGCCTACTTATTATTTTTTTTAAATTCTTTCGAATTAAAAAAAAAAGAAAAATTGGCTAAAAGTGACGCATTTGGTATTGACATGTTGACTATGTCCGTGTGTCTGTCCGTCGTCCGTATTCCCCTTCCAGAATCGGTTCTAGCCCTGGGGGTCTCAAAAATTCGTTTTTTGTAAGAAAGGTATGGCCTCAACTTTTATCCATTTTTTACGTCGGTCTGATGTTCGGACGGACATACGTCTACTGTTTGTCTGCAAATTTCCTATTGAATTAGCATTGAAATTATTTCTAGTCATTTAAATCGCTGTTTCCATATCAACAATATAGCATGAGAAACTATTCAATTAATATCATTAATTATTATTAACAAAGGAAAATTTATTTTTGTTATAAATCAGTTTAGATTGACGTCATAAAATGTAGCAAAATGTGATTCATTGATTGTTCAGTAGAGTAGTTTGGTGGTGCTTTTTTTATTAATGAATTCTTTATTAATAATTCTTCAAACTGCAAATAAATCAAGCAGACGATAAGTAATATAACATATTAATTTAATTTGCGGAAGAATATTAATGAAAACAGTTGATTCTGGAGTTTAAAAGTTCAAATTGCAACTGGATGCTGTGTTTGGCCATTTTTCTAATGAGTATAAATCTTATGTAGAAGCGGCTCTAGATTACAGTTACTATTTCAAAACTTCTTCATTTTCTATAAGAAGTTCAGAAAGTATTTAAGTAACAGGAAAGAAGGCTATTTTAGTTCTTTTAGATTTTTTCTTGTTGTATTTGTATTGGTCAAAAAATGTATTTCTTGCCCTTACAATCACGAAAATTTAATCATAAAAGGTTCAGCTCAATAAATTTTATTTTGTAGAACATATTTGTATATAATTTAGTTATTTCATGTTTTATGGGATTTCAAAAGAAATAAAAAAAGTCTTTTTAATATTTTTTTTTGTTCAGTAAACTTCTATTAAAAAATAAATTGCAATAATGTTAAGAAATTGTAATCGTTACCAAATTAAGAATTAAGAAATCTAGTAAAAAGAAAAGCTGAAATTTAGTCTAAAATCTGAAATCATTTCAAATTTGTTTTCAAATGATGGAATTGCTTAAACTTTGGAGACAATTACAATTAAAAACCTATTTAATTAGGGAGAATGAACATACGAATCCCAACTAACCAAAACATTAAAATTTTAAAATTTAATGGATATATAATAAATCTCAGCATATTAAATTATATCAAACATTCCACGCGATTTTTTTTATATAGAAAAATATCACAAACCCAAAATGACACGCATTTTTGCGATCCAGACCAGATTTAATGTTACATGGAATTCTAGTAGTAGTGTCATAATTCAAGTCTGTGTTTCGCCAACTGAATCATGCGATGCCTGCCTTATTTCAATTTATATCATATTTGTCATAGTCAGTATATACAGGGTGGCCCAAAAGTAGCCTAACAGTTAGTTAGGTATACAGTTATTTTAATACAGGTTAAGTTTAGTTTGGTTGAATTATCGTAGTACTAGAGCTACAGGAGAGTTATTGGCGACAGGCATCGTAATTAAGAACCACACTGTTAAAAATTTTGTGCTTGGTTTCACCATGATATTGGTTCCTAGTAGCTGCAACGGCTGAATGGTGAAACGTTCCACCATATTTTTGGTATTCGGTTGAACCATTTCTCAGGTTTTTGCTTCCAAATCCAGAAAAATGGTTCAACCAAACACCGAAAAAAAAGGTGAAACATTTCACCACTCAGCCGTTGCAGCTACTAGGAACTAATATCATGCTGAAACCAACCAATATCATGGTGAAACCTAGCACAAAATTTTTATCAGTGCATAGTCCAAAGTGACAGCTTTATTTACATACATATATTTACATTCTTAATCCCGAAGGTGCTCAAATTGTCTACCTTCGACATTGATGCATTCCTGCAACCACCTGGTTCCGTCCTCTGGTGATATTTCTAGAGCATCAAACAAATAAACGAGGCCGGGATAGCCTTGTCGGTAAGGTCTAATAAACCGAAGATATCTCGAAACTAAACCAATCGAAGTCCACGAATCGCTACTCTTTGGATAAGATACGCTGTAGTACGACTTTATTTTAGCCAACCAACAAAACTAAGCACGACTATGTCAAATACCTGTTCTAATAACCAAAGTTCTTACCAATGACACATTAATGTTAGGCTAAGCTCTGAATGAGGCTAGAAATAGCAGCGAAACGATACTTACCTACCCTGTTAGGCTACTTTTGGGACACCCTGTATTTCTGTTTAGCTTATTTGATACATAAAAATGACATATCTAGTGAGCCTAGTGGTCAGCGTCTCGGTCTCGGGATCGGAAGGTCCTGCGATCGAGTCCCGGTACCACTGAAGACCTACCGAGTATATGCGGAGTACGTGCTCGTTAAATCTGTTGGGTCCGAAAGTCCTCTAAGTTCCCATACCAAATCAATACCTCTGGGGGTGACAAGCCAATTCTGGGGATCCTCTAGTTGGCCTCTGTCTCTAAAAATTAGATGGATCCACTTATGTGTGTGTGTTGTCTGTTGTGTCTGTCTTACTTGACGAAGGTTTATAAGCGGGTCGCTGACCAAGCACACAAACCTGAATATATATGTCTACCAACCAACCAACCAACCATGACATATCTTTAAAAAATATTATTTGTAAATATACACGTTCAAATTATGTTGTCAAATGACGTAATTTAGATGACCTCTTACGACATTTTAGTGAAAATTTAGGTGAGGCTGTGAAATTCTATTAGGTTCAATGTGAACTCTTAATCCTTTAGTTATTACATCTTTACATCGAAAGCTACCAAACAATATTTATTATATAAACTCAATGATTATCACTATGACAAAGATTATTGTTTGTAAAATAATTAATGATAGAACATTTTTAATATATTAAAACGATACATAATATTGATACATTTTTAATGTTAACACAATACTTATTATTGATAAATTGTTACTATATATTAACACATTTTACTATATTTTCACTGTCTAACTGTTGTAATTTGGGAACATACACTTTAGTTAAATGACTTTAAAATATTGTTGATGCTTGACAACTTTAGCAATTCGGCATCTATTATGAGCTATATTGATGTTTTAGAATGAAGAAACTAGCTATTTACAGAAAATATTTGGGCTGGGGAGCCCAGTCGGTTAGGCATTTGCCTAGCATGCGGAAGGTCCCAGGTTCGGGTCCGGGCATCGCCAAAATAACTGCCGATCTATAAACGGCACGTGCAGCCAAAAATGTCCGACGAATAATACCCCGTGTGGAGGGAGTGCACGTTAAATATATTTCAAAGTCCTAACGCTGCGTACGATGTCGCCCTTAACGGTTGCGTTGGGTGCCTACTCAGGTGTCGGCTCGTCACTTGACTGTGGTTCTAAAAATACGACGCCCGTCGCCAATAGCCCTCGTGTAGCTCTAGTGCAAAGATAATTCAAACTCAACTAAACAGAAAATATTTTATGGTGCATCCAATTAAAAAGACACAATTTCTTCATATTTAATCCTATGGCAATATAATGTTGTTGTTTTTAATTTAAATAATTAAGTTCCAACTCAAAGTAAATTTTCTAAATATTTGTTTTCTTAATTTATGACCATCAAAGATGGAAATGTATATATTTTTTAATAAAAAAAAATCAAGCATGCAGAAAAGTGCATTTGAGGATAAACGGAACACTTCACAAAATGCTTCGCTCAAATTCACCCAAAACCCTAGAACCGTTTAGAAAAGGATTAAGGTTCTATGTCAATCAAACTCTTTTCTGTCTGTCCGTCCGTATTACTAATATTACGATGGCTATCTTTACAAAACCTCGGCGGAAAATTGATGTAGATAAGCCGATTACCGCCTACTATTCAATGAATAAGTGAGTATTTTGGGGGTAGATTCATTCAAACGATTCTTATAGACATGATATGATTCAATAGATTTTTGAAGAAATAGCGGATTTGGTGTTTATAAATTTGGCATAATATTAATATTTATAGATTCCAGAAATTGCCGAAACCTCTGAAGGATAAGCAAATTGGCTGAAGTGTACACTTTTTTTCACTTCATGAGATAATTTTTTTTAAACTGAAGTTCAAAGTCGTTAATTTTTTTTTAAATTATGGTTCTGTAGCTAATGATAGAAAAGGGCTCCTCTATACTTTTGATTTTAATATTTATTAAAACTCTAAAATTTACAAATTTTAAAAATTGTGTGCGTTGCTAAAAAAACATGATAGTCAGGTGACGGCTTTATACGTTGTGCCAATATGGTAACAATGTCCTTATATAGTAACAATGTGCTAATATATAACAATCTGTTAGCAATAAGAATTTTACTAATAAATTAACAATGTGTCATCAACAAGTATTTGTTAATATATTAATAATGTGTTAATCCATTAACAATGAGTTTGTAGATACCACCAGCACCTTTATTTTTGGAATAAAAACATTCAATTATTTTCAAAACTAGTTTTTCGTATAACTTAATTTCTCTTACATAAATTGTTCAGAACTATACGGTTTTGTGTTAATGTAGTAGTAATGTGTAAATATAGTAACAATGCGTTAATATAGTAACAACGTTTTATATCTTGATTATTCAAATAAACTTAAGAGGGACTGTCAGTCCCATAGAGATAATGCATTAGTTTTGAAATCACAATTTTTGCAAAAGAATTGCTTTGCCATGTTATCCCATTTTCACCAGGTATGGGAATCATCAAAACATCAATTTAAAACAAAATTGAATAGAAAATAACATCCGGTTATTTAATTAATAATTGATAAAGTTTTAAAATAGTGGTGCCACTGCTGTAATTTTTGGCATTTTAAAACTTCAAAAATATATAATTAAATAACTAGATAACATTTTCGTTTCAAAATTTGTTTCATTTCGATGTTATGTTGATTCTCATACCTGGAAAAAAGGGCTAACATGGCTAAGCAATACTTCTGCGGAAAGTGTGATTTGAAAACTAATGCATTAGCTCTATGGGACTGACAATCCCTCTTAAATACACTGCTCACAACAATTAGGGGTACGTATGGTTTAAACCCTTTCACGCTAAATGATTCCATTTTTAATCATCAGCTTGCGATTTTTTTTCTCACTAAGTTGAGCTTGCTCTTATTTATCGTTAGATGGAAGAATCTTGTCTTTTGAAGAATTTAAATAATGTTTGTTTTAATTAAATGAAAATATGAAAAACATGGTAAAAAAATTTTACTCCCAAAAAATTTTTTAAAAAATAAATTGACCCTAAATTATTCACGTTTGCATTATTAGATGTTTAAAAATTAATTTTAACTTTTTTTTAACTAATAAAGTTTTTAAAAAATTATTGTTATAATTTATTCAAAAGTTATGATTCCAATTTTTTCCCTCTTAAATTTTAGTTTAAAAATTAAGATTTTTTCCCCTGTTTTTTACCATTTCATTCTGGATGCATAATGAATCTATTTCACAAATTTTAGATTTTTAGAATAAAAAATAAAAAGTTGGAACAGGAAGGATTAACAAAAGTACACAAAGTGCTCTCCTAATTGTTTTGAGCAGTGTAGAAAACTCATTTTTAGTGTAACAAATTTTCTAGCCTATTTTCGTTAATATGCTAATATAGTAACAATGCGTTACTATAGTAACAATTGATATAGTAACAATAAAAAATAATTTCAATATGGTTTTGGGTATTTTTAAAAAGTATTATTAAATGTTTTAGTCTTAAAAATAACACACTAACTTGCACCTTTAATTTGTTATCGTTGTTACACATCTTTAATTGCCTAATTTAAGTTAAAGCCCTGTTTATGTAACACTTGACAAAACTTCAAGCATTTTCCAATATGACTAATAGGTCAAGGCAGATTACAAAAGCTGTAGTAAAACTTAACACAACGAAGCGAGAATTTTCAATTACTGTTGTAGGGTGTGTTTTTACTTTCTTCATTTTCTTGCTAATTACTCGAGGGAAAATCACTTTCATTCTCCAGTAAAGAAGTCAAGCATCACAAAAGAAAACTTTGAGAAGAAATCGCATGATTACTTCTAAAAATAGGGGTGTGTAACACTAGACGACTTTCAATCACCACTCAATAAATCAAAGTATTTTTAAAGGTAATTATACACCTCTTATAAGGAAATTTAAATAACTTTAAAAACTAAAAGGTTCTGTGGCAGCTACCATTTGCGCATGTGCGATTTTCCCAAAATACTTATTATAACGCCAGGTACACTCTTAAAACAAACGAGCGATTTTAACTCGGTCTGAGTTAATTTCCACTCCTTTCCGTGCCGAAAATGCACTTCTCCTATAGGAGTGAATTTAACTCTTTTTCGGAGTGGGTAAAAGAAATAAAAGAAAACAATCTGCGTCCTACACTCTTAAAACGAGCGGTTTTAACTCGGTCTGAGTTAATTTTCACTCCTTTCCGGTGCCGAAAATGCACTTTACCTATAGGAGTGAATTTCACTCTTTTGTTTTAAGAGTGTAGGTACTGGGAAGTAGTGTACCTAAATTGAGGGATGACTTTTTGTTCAATTATTGGCAATACTTTTAAAACCAAAACAGGTTTAAAGGCAACAACCTTTTGCGTATGCGCTGCGTTTTCTAAAACCTTATTATGACGCGAAACAGGTAGTAGGGACTCGTTTACAAAATTTAAAGCCTGTATCTCTTTTGGTTCGCATTGTAGAGTAAAAAAGAAATTTATTTAATTAAAAAAAACTCTTAAGTTCCTGCTCTTTACGAATGAAATTATAGAAAAATATTGTCGCTTTGTGTGTGATACTCGTTGGGTGGTCTTCTTTGGCGTCGGTGAGACGAGATTTTTACGAGATGGTACAGATGTGCAACAAAGCCTTAGTCTCGGTGGAGCCAAGGGATGACACTTCTCAGGTTGTAAACTCTCAATGCATGACAGCACCGCTCCAAAGATGTTGGAGGCTCAAGAGCGAATTGGAGTGGGGAGTGTTCCTTGAGTGACAGCGGTTGGACCAATGAAGTTTTGGAAGGCGATCCGGGTGTTGAGATGCTTTCCCGTGTGAGACTTTGAGAGTAAGAATTGAACTGATATTTTTAACGGACTAGAACCTTACTTTTTACTTATGATTCCAAAAATAATCTTATGTGTAAAAGAACGATGTTTCTAGCTGTAAGCAACTCCCATTTGGTATGTAACATTTTGAGAAATATCTCCGGAACCTCCATTAAAATATCTTATGATTCTTAGTTTATAACTTTGTTTGTTTAATTTATTAATTTTTCAGAGATAGAGCATTAAGAATAACTTCGAACCTTAAATTTGGGATGTTTAACTTAATCAGTTTTAATCATGATGCATTATGTAATCTAAGTACTAGCCACTTTACATTATATATCCAAAACTATACGATCACGATAGAGAAGTAAAAACATGAAATATTACAAATATATATATATTCCCTTTTTCCAAAATAAAAGTACTTTTTGTTACATTCAAACGCCATAATTAAGCATATTTCTTGAAGCAAGTACACACCTGAGTATATGATGCAACAGCATATTTAGGTGGAGCGTTGCGGCTTAAGGCGATGCTCATTCAACCGAACAAGTGAATGACGGACCAACGGACTTGTTGCCGTCAAAAAGTAAGAAATACTCTCGAATAAATTTGGAGGGATTATTTTATTTGTATCCGGAGTCAGTTTTTTTATTATTATTTTGGAAGAGAGAATTAGAGGTCAAGAAACTAATTGTTTTAAAGTAGAATAAATCAGGCCATTGTCCAAATTTAAAAAAAAACGTAAATGGGCATGTTTCACGTTGTGAGTGGCAACAGTTTCATTCATATTGTTTTCATTTTTGGACCGTTTGTTAATAATTTGTTTTGAACTAGAGGGCTCCACCCCCTGTTCGCTATCGCTCGCTAAACCCCGGGAATTGCTGCGCAATTCCATTGGCCGCTTCGCGGCCGGATCGCTGGTGAACGTAACTTTTCCAATCCAACTTTGCACAGAGAAAAATACACTTTACCAAGCTTCATTACTTTCTTCTAGGCCAGATTAAAAATATCTCCTTCCAAAGTTCAGTTTCAGAGAAAATAAATTTAACTGATTGCTTGAGAACTAATTGTCCGCATAAGCCAAGTAATTTATTTTCGAGAAAGGAAGAAAAAGACCAAAATAGTCATGGTTTGTCCTTCCTTTTCTCTATTACGTAAGTGTGTTTTTGGTGGGTTTTTTTTAAGTGTGAGAAGATGTTCATGTGAATGTCTTCTTTTTTGGTGATCCAGAACTTTCGTTTAAGATGGTCTGTTGGTTTAACCAAGAAGTTTTTGACCCTTTAGAAGGAATATTTAAAGACAGGGGTGATTACCCCAACATAGCAAGAAGTACAGAAAAAAATAATAATAATAACTATTCTCCTGATGCCTTAACCTTCTGAACGGTATGAAAATAAGTAAAAAATCATGGTGTTTACTCTGCATAAAATTAATTTTTGAAATAACTTATTTGTTTAGAAAATCAGAATTAGGTTTATTTTTGAAGATATGGTCTCTTAAAATCATTTCCGAATGAAAACACGTAGGTTCGTTACAGAACCTATTACTCAGACTGCTTTCACACAACATTTGTGCTCAACAAGGAAAAAGCGCAATACACAGCTTTTAATTCTAATTTAATGGTACATTTACATACACTGTTAAAAATTTGGTGCTAGGTTTCACCATGATATTGGTTGGTTTCACCATGTTATTGGTTCCTAGTAGCTGCAACGGCTGAATGGTGAAAGGTCTCACTATTTTTTCGGTGTTTGGTTGAACCATTTTTCTGGATTTGGAAACAAAAACCTGCGAAATGGTTCAACCGAATACCAAAAATATGGTGGAACGTTTCACCATTCAGCCGTTGCAGCTACTAGGAACCAATATCACGGTGAAACCAAGCACAAAATTTTTAACAGTGTACTATTAAATTTGGCTAGTTTCACTTATTTTCTTTCAAAACCATATAGTTAAATTAGAATTTTGTTGTAATTTTTAATAATTATTCCTTATCGTTTGCTAATTTTTGTACATTTCAAAGAACAAATATGTTATCTTCCTCGCTTTTGAATCCGAAGCGAAGCATTTCATATCAACATACAACAAGATTAAATCAAAATACACTGTTAAAAATTCGGCACTTTGTTTCACCAGAAATATGGTTCCTAGTAGCTGCAACGGCTGTGTGGTGAAACGTTAAACCATATATTTGGTATTCGGTTGAACCATTTCTCAGGGGTTTTTTTCCAAATCCAGAAAAATGGTTCAACCAAACACCGAAAAAAAGGTGAAACATTTCACCACACAGCCGTTGCAGCTACTAGGAACCAATATCATGGTGAAACCAAGCACAACATTTTTAACAGTCAACAAGTTTTAACAAGTTTTTAACAGTCATCACACTCAAAACCTAATTACACTGAATTATTCTTAAATGCCTTTCAAATTCCCCCCCCAAAAAAAAATCCGACAAAAAAGACCTCATAGAAGACGAAGTGGATGAAGGAAATAGCAGGACAGTTTTACCGGCTTTATAAAAACTTCCACTTTTTATACATTATAAACGTTGTGAGAAAGCTAATAGTAGAATATAATTCAAAATTCAATATTTAAACTATTGAAATGTATTGTTATATCTGTTATCCCCTTCTCTCCAGAGATACACATACGTGGATATCTGTAAAATTCACTCGACAACTTCATTTTTGAAAAATTCATAATTCTAACATTTCTATTAAAAACTAAAACGTTCGAGCTTCCCAAAAAACACAGATACCAATAAGCAGCGGATTTATTAATTGTACTGATGAATAAGAATGTCCAGCAGATTTCGAATTTCTTGCCAACTAATTTTTTCAATGGTAAATTTATGAAACATTTTGCATGAAAACAAATGTCAGAACGGACTATTAATTGCAAGAAACTAATAGAGTTCATTTGTTTATTCATAGAACAGCCAAAATGTGTATTTTTACCACACCAAAACCCCAAATGTTAAACGTTAATTGTTTTCAAAATTCCTTCCAAAACATTCTTTTAAGGGGGATAAGGTACCAAAAACATTATTTATAGAAATAACATAAACTTGTACATTATAGTGGTTTTATATAATGTTCACTCTAAATAAACATTTTCTAACAATAAAAACAAATATTTACAAGTAGATTTTCATTAATTAAAAGTCAAAATTTTGAACTTTTTTAAAACGCTACTCTTCTTTCAATTTTGAGAATAACTCCACCAAAATTTTATAGTTTGTTTTTAGAACTGTGCATGGATTTTAAAATGTAAGCTACAGTTAAAAAGTAACATGCATTTATACTGAAAAAAATCACAAAAAATTACAATTTATTGAATTAAACATTAAAAAAAAACTGTACATAGTAGACCTTATTCCATGCACAATTTTGTGCACCATATATATAAGAACACATGTTAAATATTTCAAAATTCTAACTTAATTAGCAAAAAAGCCTTAGGGATTTATTAAACACAAGAATTTAAAAACGCGAAACATAGATATAAAAAAAATTGAAAGCAGACGAAATACGTATTCAAACTTGTAGGAATGACTCCAGAAAATATTTAATAACTTTTTTTTACAAAAGATATCATTATGAAACTTTCAGTAAATGTCCAGAAAGATATTGTGAATCATAAAAAGTAAAAACTAAAAAATCGATATTTTGACCAATTTCTGGGTACCGTATCCCCTTAACTATACACTTTTTTGGAAAATATGTTTACATAAAGAATATATGCGTGGGATTTCTTTCGGAAGTGATGAGGATTTTGCTAAAAATTCTAGTGCATAAAATACGGAAAAAGCAGGGTCTATAGCGCAAAGAAGATTATTACTCACAGGAAGTCTCATATTCTATAGAGACAAAGTTTTTTTTTTTTTAAATAATAAATGTAGATAACTTACAGTTCTCTATCTTCACACTTTTTGAAATTGTTGCGAATATGTTGTGTAAAATTATTTATTGAAAATTATAAAAAAAAATTTGAACCAATTTCAAAAAGTGGGAAGGTCGGGACCTGTAAGTCATCTACATTTATCACATAAAAAAATCCGCTCGTAAAAAAATTCAATACAGCTGGAGAAATGTGGCAGAGAAAATATTTTTTTCTCCATAGGATTAACACTGATGCACTTTACTTTGGAGACCCCCGGTCCAGCGCGCCCATTCCCCCTTAATAGCCATAAAGCACTTTAGTCAGACCTTTCGAACAAAAAAAAAGTATTTTCTACATTTTCATTTTTAAAAATTCTTTCGAATTAATAAATACTGGTGTGTTTAACACCACACGACTACCAATTCCCAGTCAATAAATCCATTCATTTAAAAGTAAATACATACTATAAGATAATTCCAATAACCTAAAAGTTATATAGCAGCTAACATTTGCACAGGTGCTATTTTCCCAAAAACGTTGTCAAGAACTCCAAAAAGTACTGGAAACCCTTGTGCACCACATTTTAAGAGGGATTGTCAGTCCCATAGAGCTAATGCATTAGTTTTGTAATCATAACTTCCGCAGAAGTATTGCGTTGCCATGTTAGCCCTTTTTCCTCAGTATGGGAATCAATAACATCTAAATGAAACAAATTTTGAAACGAATAATGTTTATTGTTAGCTATTTATTATATTTTTTGGAAGTTTTTTAAATGCCAAAAAATTACAGCAAGATGGCTGTAATATCACATATTTTAAAACTTTACTTAATTAACTAATATAAATAACCAGTGTTATTTTCTTTTCCAAAATT
Organism: Oedothorax gibbosus; assembly: GCA_019343175.1. Lineage (NCBI taxonomy): Eukaryota > Metazoa > Arthropoda > Arachnida > Araneae > Linyphiidae > Oedothorax > Oedothorax gibbosus. The sequence continues at coordinate 36,337,770 of CM033274.1, read as the reverse complement.
TGTTGTTTTAAATGGATGTTTGATGATTCCCATTACCTGGTGAGAATGCGGAAAACATGGCCAAAACCAATTATTTTGCCAAAGTTGTGATTTCAAAACTAATGCATTAGCTCTATGGGACTGACAGTCCCTCTTAAATCTGCACATCATTTTGGTTTTCAGCCATACCTTTAGAACCAAAAAGTTCTATGGCAGCTACCCTTAGCGCAGGCGTGATTCTTTCGAAAACCTGATTATGACGCCCAACAGGTACTAATAACTCGTATATCAAATTTAATATCCGTAGCACTTTTAGTTCGTTCTGTAGAGTGGTTTCAGAAAGAAAATCAGTCTAATAAGCAGACCGATGTTTAAAACTCAATTTTTCGGAATCCGCACTCTTCAAAGCAAGTATAAAACACAAAATCTCCATTTCAGATTTTTGAAACCATCGCAATTCTTTCATTACATTGTCATGTATATTAGGTAATCAAAAGCAAGAAAAAGAAATGTTTGCTCAAAATAGATGGTAAGGGATGGTTTTTTGAATCTCACAACAAAGAATTGTCGGACTTAAAATTTGAATTTAATTATGAGAGTAAGGTAATTTTTTTCATAATTTAGAAATATTATTATATTTTAGTATAATTTATCAACCTAACGTTATGCGACTCTGTAAGGTTCTTCGGGGAAAACTTCGAGATCTTCTACATTGGTCAATGACATAGAATTTAGAAAATAGAAAAATAATACACATGCATTAATCTTAATATACATTATAACAATAGAGACAAAAACTTACCTTAATCCATTATAGTCTTTTGTAATAAGCAGCTGTTGTAAGGAGTCAATTCTAAAGTTCGATAATCAAGAATTCACAATTTCAGATCAAACCTTTCTCCAGCGAAAGTGAACAATCGTTTCAGAAGCACAAAACGTTTTCCTTTCTTTTTTCACTTTCTTTGATGGTTTTTCACTTTTTTTCTTCAATTCAAGAGACCTTCTTTAGGGCTGCGTACAGCGTAAGTTACATCAAGAATTTTAATAAAAAACAACAAACATAATGACGCAAATAAACAATGTAAGGCGGTGGAATCACAGTCTTACGACTTTGGGCGCGGTTTTTTTTAATTTATTTTTTTAGGGTTATTCCTTATTTAGCTAAACGCTAATCGAGAATTATAAAATTAGGAAGCGAGATTTTTTTCGAACATCATATCCTTGATCTGTTTACAGTTGTAGCACCCTGCGGAGAATTTTTCGTCTAAAATGTTCGAACAAAATTAGAACAAAGCAAGGTGAAATTCTTCTCGGTGATATTTCATTCAAAATAATTCCAATTGTAATTTGATCCTTGAGGGCAAATAATTGAAACTGGTGTTACATATTCGGTGAAAAATTATCCATCAAAAATGACATAAAAATTCTTTTCACATACCAACACGTAAAACAATCATTTGAAGATTTTCAAAGTTTCTATCCAACCAATTGTGTTTCACAACTAATGGATCATTCCTTTTAAATAAAATTGCAAACTCACAAGAATCAATCTTATTCTAATCGCTATTCATAAACAAATTTAAAATACAAATAAAAACGATATATGAAAGCCGTAATTTAGGAATCGAAAATCATCAATACAATTAAGAAATCTACCTAAACACACTTTTTACAGACAGATCTATTTACAGTTTGGCAACAATTGTTCGAAGTCTTTCGAAACATATGAAAAGAGAAAAACAGTTCCATAATATGAGCTTCCGTAAAATATAAACAAAAAGGTCATTCGTTCTTGTTATAAACTTCACGAGACAAGCAGAAAAATAGAATAAAAACACATTTTTTCACTTTTCCTCCAGGTAAAGTAGGATAAAAGAAGCAAAACTCGGACGACCTATGAACTGTCGAGATCGAAACCTCATTCGGAAAAAGCGTGCAGACGATTTTTTTAAAAAATTTTCAACCGAAGGCGAAAACCGCACAACTCATCGCACGCGAAAGAGACTCGACTGGTGATGAGCTTTTTTGTTGCCAGAAAAGCCGGTTGACAACAAACTCTAATCAGTCGACTAAAAAAAAAAAACTTTCACTGCTTCGAATCCGGCGGGGGTTTTTTTAGCACATGTAAGCTAACACGCCAATCCTAATTCAGAATCGTAACTACGTGATCAGCGACGTATTAAATTAGTCATTTTTGAGTTATTTAATCCACACGTTGAACATTGTTTATAGTGTCTCCATTTTTATTTTATTTTTTAATTTTTCACTACTTTTTAGTTCCTACTATTATTAAGAGTTTTATTCTTTTTTTAATTGCAGATTGCAGCTGCATTTAATTTGTGCATCTGCATTTAATTTGCAGATAAATAACAAGATTGAATTAATGTCAGCCTTTAGTCTTTTACTACAAAATAAATATAAGTACCTTTTAATTTTAATGTTTGTTAGTCCCTGGTTTGTTTGTAAAGAAAAACAGTTTTTGGAATAAAATCACCGAATATTTTAACTTAAACTATGGAAATAAGTTTAAAAATCAATGGCATATATTATAATGATACAAACTCTACTGGATTTTTTTTCACTTGCTTACTTTTGACTCTGTGACCTACACTGTTAAAAATTAGGCACTTTGTTTCACCAAAAATATGGTTCCTAGTAGCTGCAACGGCTGTGTGGTGAAATGTTAAACCATATTTTTGGTATTCGGTTGAACCATTTCTCAGGTTTTTGTTTCCAAATCCAGAAAAATGGTTCAACCAAACACCGAAAAAAAGGTGAAACATTTCACCACACAGATGTTGCAGCTACTATAGGAACCAATATCATGGTGAAACCAAGCACAAAATTTTTAACAGTGTACAAGCCTCTGACACCTGCATTTAACTTGCAGCTAACATTTATTCTACATTCTACCAAAAATGTCACATGTTTTATGAATAAAATAATAAGATTTATTTTATATAAAAATTAAATGATAGTTTTAGTTTAATTATTAAAATAAAACAATATAGAATTTCAAAATGGAACAGATTTTATATTACGACAATAAAAACATACACTTTAAAGACAAAAGGTACATGCAAATCAAAAAGATTTTCCATGTTCAAACATGTTATATTTAAGGGGAGTCGGATGGGTGTTTGGGTCAAAAATGTCGATTTTCTTTTATTTATTCTACATATCTTTAGCTTTAATTTAAGACCAAGATTATCGATTTCTGTTAAGTGGTTTTCTTTTTATAAGCATTTTTCAGAAACTTTTTATATATCAGTTCTTACCTATACCTTAATTTTCTTTGGCGTGTCCTGAAATATAAGTTTTTTCAACAGTTAGGAACATTTTTCTCAGGAACTATAAAAGATATCAACATGTTTGTTTTTTTATTTCTTTCCCATTAATAGCTCTTTGATTTAAACTGAGTAATTTTAAATATATCTCTTTAAAAAAAACCTAAATGACTTTAAATCTTATTACTTTGTGTTTTTTAAAACATATTTTTAAAAAAATCATTGTGAAAGTTTTTTTATACTGCGAAATATTCTCTAGTTTAAATCAAATAGCTATATGTAAGGAACAAACTATAAAAAATTCATAATAATATCTTATATAGTTCCTGAGAAAAATGTTCCTAAAGTTAGGAAAATTAACATGGGCGAGATAAAAGCATCCTAAACCGCTTAAATATTGCTCTCACTTAGAATTGGTACGAGAACCACCTGTTAGACAACTAGCATCGATAAGCGCCATCTATCAGCTGGATCTAAAAATACAATTTTGAATTCGCCGGTAGAATATATGATGCAAGAGAGGTTCACAAGGTGGCATGGTTGTCAAAAAGATAAACAACTTTAAGGAAGAGGATTTGATTAAGCTAAAAAAAAAAAAACATATTTATGCTAGATGTGTAATATTTTTTTTAACATTTAATCCGCGAATTCTTTAACTTCCATAACTTTCATTCATCCAATTAAAAATTCAATATAAATCGGTTAAGGCGTCTTTCAAGGGCCCGCAATGCGTTTACGACGTTTTAAACGGGTATGGTTATGAACAAGATTGAATATTAAGTGTATTAAATAATATAAAATACGTGTTATGTACTCATATTATTTATTACAGTATAAAGTAAACTTCTATTGAATACATTTTAACTCAAAGTGGTATTAGTATTAACCGTAGTTACCAAAGTGGTATTAGTGGTACCGGATGTGGGTTCGATTCCCGCCTTCGCCTACCTACCTACTCACTGTATTTTCATACCTGGTCCAAAATATATATAATTTTGTAATACGACATTACCAGATAACAGATGTAATGATTAAAAAGCAATGTATTATTCAGATATGGGGATAGCCAAATCCAATAACATTATAGAAACTTCTCAAGAATTCAGACATTAAAATGCAACATTTTAAAACAATAATTGAAATATAATTAGGTTGTCGTAGTAGAGAAGTTTTCTGTGAACAAAAATGGTTAACCTAGTGGTTAAGGCTTAAACACAATTGCGTCAGTCAAAAGAGAATAAATACAAATGTTAGATAGAACATCAAATTTCGAGTTATTACGCGGAAATAATCGAAACAGTTGCTTCCGCAATAAATCGATCAATTGTGTAGCAATAACATCTGTGATATCGATTTATCCAGACGATTGGAAGAAAATCTCGCATTGGTTCAAATTTGAGATTGACATCAACATCTCCATTTTTAGAGATGGAGCACTCTCAATAGTCAAAATTAATTACGAAGTGTAATTGGGATTTGTTAAAGGTCCATGGAGGCTAGAAATAGACAGCCGGAAAACGTATAACCTAACCTAAATCAAAATTGCTGATTTGTGATACTCATTTTAAGGTATACTTCGATCAGTAACCAAATTAATATAATACAGTCAAAATACATAGTGTATTTACAAAGTGTTGTTTAAAAATTAAAACTATAATGTTATTATATGATTGATAAAATATTGCACACATATTTAAAGCCATCAGTTTCATATATTTAATTTTCAAACTTTAGTACTAAATGACTAATAAACGATAAATTTAGTTCTACATTGATGATTATTTCAATACAGCCAAACTCTAAGTAGTATACTTAATACTAGTGTTTCTGTGTATACCTTTTTTTTCCTTTAGGGGTGTTTTAATACAGCAAAGCTGTAAAACAGTACTAGTATTTTTATAAGACAATTTTTTCCTAGTAGGATTGTTTCAATATAACACAGCTACAGAGCAGTACTAGTACATCTCCTGTATTACTGTTTTTTTCTAGGTGGGTGTTTTAATGCATCAAAACTATAGAGCAACAACTAATGTACTAAACTAATAAACTAAATCTGGACAAACAGCAAAAATTGCTACAAAAGGGCTATTGGAAACGCCGTAATTTAGAACCACAGTCAAATGACGTGCCGACACTTGAGTAGGCACTCACCGCAACTGTTAAGGGCGACATCGTACGCAGAGTTAGGGCTTTGGAGCATATTTAACGTTCACTTTCTCTACACGTCTCTACACGACACTTTTGGCTGCACGGCCGTTTTTAGGTCGGAAGTTATTTTGACGATGCCCGGACCCAAATCTGGGACCTTCCGCATGCAAGGCTTACGCCATAGCCCCCCCCCCCCCCCCCCCGGTTCTGTAAATTATGTTTTTCTTTGAGGATCATTTTACAGTAAAGCTCGGAGCAGTACTAGTGTTTCTGTGAATGTTGTTTTTCCTTTAGGGGTGTGTTAGTACAGCAAAGCTATAAAGAAGTACTAGTGTTTCTGTAAATGTTGTTTCTCTTTGAGGATCATTTCACTTTAGCAAAGCTCGGAGCAGTACTTTTATTTAAGTTAAGTTTTTCAAAAATTAATCATGGCAAAAAAAAAAGTTAAAAATTAATTTCGAAGTAAATAAAATAAATAAGTTATCACGCAGTAAAAATATTTATCTTGCGTGCAATTAAAAATTTTGTGTGTAGGTAAATGAAAAATAACTATTACTAGTTTGAACTTGATATTTTTCGTAAATGAAGTTTTCGAAATAATTTAGCGTAATTTGTATGTACTAAAATAAAAAAAAGCCAAATTTTTCGGTTTCTTATCGTTTGCGATATCGAATGAATCTCAATGAATCGAACAATGCTACTAGGGTTAATACAGCAAAGCTCAGTAGTAGTGTTTCTGTAAATGCAGTTTTTCCTTGAGGGGTGTTTTAATACAGCAAAGCTATAAAGCAGTACTGGTGTTTCTGTAAATGTTGTTTCTCCTTGAGGATTATTTCACTACAGTAAAGCTCGGAGCAGTACTAGTGTTTCTGTAAGTGCAGTTTTTTTTCCTAGTGGGATTGTTTTAATAAAACAAAGTTATAGATCTTTTCTAATATATTTCTGCACTGCTGTTCGATTTAGCATTTAATACGGTAGTATATCGGATAGTAGTATACGGAGTATTTTAATACAGTAAGCTATAAAGCGCCAATATAAAAGATACCAATTTTTTTTTTTTGGAAACGTGCAGAGCACACAACACAATAGAGTGGTAGCGTCTTTGAACTGCCCAATGGACAACCAGTATAACTACGAGTTTTTTTTTTCAACCTCCGATGGGCTGTAAAAAAAGACGGGTCAGCATACAAAAAAGATTTATTACCAAAAGTAATGTACAATCATGGGTAAAAGCTAGAAAAATTCCAAATACTGAAAAGTTTTTTAAAGGCGGGTGGATAAAACACACTTGCCTACCTCAAAATTTCTACAAAAATTTTAGAATTTTTTTTTATGTTTATCGTTACGATATCTAAACATTTTCATCAAACTAATATCTAAAAAAAAACTTTAAAAACGCAAATTATATTTTTTTTGGTTTCTTTAGGAGAAGCGACAGATTGCAATAGCGGAATACAAATTTCAATCCTTCTGCATCCAATAGATATTTAAATATTTCTTCCTAAAAACTATTTTAATATTGTGCTCATCATTCTAGCAACCGAAATATCTTATTATGAAAAGAAAATAGGCTAAGATTTTCAAATGCTTTAAAGAAAATCAGGAAAATATTGGGTGACATTCTTCCGGCGATGCGGCTGAGTCCAATGGCGGAATGCAAATTTCATTTCCTCTGCATGTAGTATATATTTCAATGCTTCGTTTTAAACATTTATTTTTATGTTAAGCTTATAAATCTAGCAACTACTAGATCTTACTATAAAAAGAAAATACAGTATAGAATTGCTAATACGGACACTCATAATCCGGAATTTTCTTTAATCCGGACACATGAATTTCGGCGATAGTCCGAAAAAGCTTCGGAATGTCCCGAAAATTTCCAACCCTCCATTTTTTTAAAAAACTTTAACCTGTCTAAAATCATAAACCCCAGTAAGGGCCGAAGTAGCAAAAAAAAAAAAATAATCAAACGTAAATAAAAATCTTAACAATCAAGCTGTTCCTGTGATTACAAAATCACGACTCATGAACTCTTGATCAAAAGACGTTTGCGTTGGGTGCCTACTCAGGTGTCGTCTCGTCACTTGACTGTGGTTCTAAAATACGACGCCCTTTGCCAATAGCCCTCGTGTAGCTCTAGTGCGACGATAATTCAAACTAACCTAACCTAACCTTGATCAAAAGAAAATATTTTGATTGATCCGATTGGCCTGAACCGGAGCTAACAAAAGTAACGAGAGGTTCTTCGGATCATGCAGAGGCAAAAAAAAACTGTCAATCATTATGAGGCAATGCAACCTCATCGTGGATTTCGTGAAAATTACTAGGCCGCAAAATAAGTAAATCAGGAAGCATTATTTTAATCCACTGGTCGGTAACAGATATTCGAAGACATCTTAGAGTAATCTAATCTTAATTCATCTTCAAATTTTAATTAATCTTTTAATTTTTATTATTAAAATTTATTATTTAAACTTGGGGGCTGTTTATTAAAATTTAGTTTTCATTGATATAGACCGTGACTAGAGGAAATATTTTAGCTTATTAAGAGCGGACCCCCTTTTTTAAGACGTTATTTTTGTCCGAAAGGGCGCTTGCGATGTCCGGATTAAACGTTCCGTACTGTAATCATTTGAATCGAATTTCTAACCTCTTTGAAAATCCGGCAATTGTTACCGTTGCGGAAGAAAGTACAGGGTGGTAACAAAACCTGGAAATCAGGGAATTCTCAGGGAACTTTTTAATTCTGGAAATATCAGGGAATTCTCAGGGAATTTTTCAAATTTAGCAAAATATCAGGGAATTTGTTTTTCATTTCGGATTATTTAAACAGCAGGTTTAGGTTGTTTTTGCGATCACTCTACTAGCGGACACTTCTTGATCAAAAGAAAGTATTCTGGTTGGTCCGATGGCCTGAACCGGAGCTACAAAAGTAAACTCGACTATCTACCTATCACGCAGAAGCAAAAAACTGTCAATTATTATCAAACGTCAAATATGCTCCAAAGTCTCAACGCTTTGTATGATGTTGCCCTTAACGGTTACGATGGGTGCCTACTCAGGTGACAGCTTGTCACTTGACTGTGGTTCTAAATTACGACGTCCGTTGCCAATAGCTCTCGTGTAGCGCTAGTATGACAATAATTCAAACTAAACTTAACTAAAAAGTAATTGTAAAATCAGGGAATTTCTTATGAAAGTATCAGGGAAATCAAGGAAATATCAGGGAACTTTTTTCCAGGATTTTGTTACCACCCTGAAGTAGTTAAAAACAAGGTGTATTACATCCGCCCCGCATATTATGCGCATGCACTCCCTCTATACGGGGTATTATTCGTCGGACATTTTTGGGCTGCACGGGCCGTTTATAGGTCAGCAGTTATTTTGGCAATGCCCGGACCCGAACCTGGGACCTTTCGCATGCAACCGACTGAGCTCCCCAGCCCTTAGCTCCCTCTAGTAAATTTTAATGGTTGTCATTTGGCTTCACAATACATACATAAGATAAGTGTGAGTTTCGGTTGAATTAAGCATTAAAGCTACATGAGGGCTTTGGGAATGTTTCAGGTCTTGAATGACAACATAAATGCCGAATGAAAACAAATTCTTTCTCAAGCCTCTAGTGGTGAATCCCATGAGGAAAGAGGGCGTTCTTAAATTATGCGACTTGTTTAGGGGGGGTAGAGCCGAATATCATACAATATCACGTGGGGGGGGGGGGGGGGGGTCGCGTCAAATCTTTTTTTTCCCCACGAAAAATAAACGTAAAATTGCGAGAAAATGGAATAAAATTTGTTTCTAGACTTAACTTTGGCAAACTCTTACATGATATTTACCTTGACTTTCCAAACCATACTTGTTAGGGAAAAAGAATGAACCGTTTTTTTATATAGATGCGATTGATGTTTCTTTCTTCCTGTTTTCTTTATAAATTTCAACTCAGACTAAAAGGGAACATGTTCAAAATATTTTCACGTTGCATAAAAGAAAAGTAGACAAAATGTGTATTGTATGCGATTTTTAAGTATCTTCCCGCCAATCATCAGATGATGCAGCTGCTGTTTCGAGTATCCAAATTCGGGGTCGGACGTCAGTATGTGTTTTGAAGTTTTGCTGGTATCAAACGTCCAAATCAAAAACTTTCAGATAAATATACGAATTTTGAAAAATGTCACGCGAGATTACGGGGGAAGTGGGATCGATTCAAATGTCATGAAATATCAACATAGGGGAGGGGGGTTAATATAGCAAAAAATTTGTAAAACCATATCGATTTATGGACGATACCTAACAGCGCCGATCGAAGGATGCACAGGAACAGGGTTGCCACACTTTTTGGTAAAAAAATATCAAGGACTTTTCAATGATATATTTCGTCATTTTCAAGGACTGTATATTCTAAAATGCAACACCTTAATTTCACGATAGTTTTTAAAAATTAATTTAGAAACGAATAAGAGCTATCTAGCTTTCAAATGAACTTAAATAAGTGTTATAAAATAACCATTTAGTTATTAAAAAAATCAACCTAAAATCACTTGCCCTGCTTTCTTGGATTATACAAATAATAAATCAAAAAATAAAATAGGATCCGATTCACATTGAAAAGTGTTTTTAATGAAGCCAAAATAAACATTTGCAACACTTCAAGATAAATTTGTCAGCCCAAAAAATTAAGGACTTTTCAAGGTGGATAATGTTTTTCAAGCACTTTCCATACCTTGAAAATCAATGTTTTTTTCCAATACTTTTCAAGGTTTTCAAGGACCGTGGCAACCCTGAATGGAAGTTAAGTTGTCAACATGAGCTAATGGCGACGGGACTGGAGTCATAATCTAGAACCACAGTCAAGTGACGAGCCAACACCCAAGTGGCGGGAATTGCATCATCTAGAATCTTCATTTGGCGACGGTACTCATAACAAACACACGATCCACACATTGGGAAATAATTACCAGTTAAATATTCTGTAATATTTATTTACAATTCTGACACATTTAAGTACATTCAACCAACATATAACATTCAAAAATGCTTAAACACAATTGTGATGCTTTGAACAATCAAAACAAACATATTAATTTATACAAATGCAAATGACAGAACTCAAAAGGGACAAGTCAACATAAAATATGATTATATACATTGAAAAGAAATATTAAAATTACAAAAACAATGTATATGAATGTGTTATCTTAACACCTGAAAGTAAATAAATTTAAAACTTTGTATTTTGGCAAAATAAAAATATAGGAATCCAAATTTAAATTATTTCGTTTTTTTTTTTAAATTTTAAATAGCAGTCTTGATAATAACAGTCGAATTAACAATGCAATTTAAATATGTTGTTATTCATTGTTATTGAATATTCATATTATTTGTTGTTAATTTGTTTGTTGTATTGATATGAACTTTTAAATGGGATTTATAGATTTAAATTTGCCTTACATAAGGTTGGGTCCAATCATGAATTAAGTCAGTTAACTTAAATTTCCGATTGACAATTGTGTACTACTCCATAAGCAAACTCAAAGCAGGAAAGCTACTCAAAGCATTATCTCATAAGCAAACACTATGGAATTCCTAAGAATTCAGTATAAAATATAGGGATTTTATAAACTCCTAGCACAGTTTTATTTTATTATCAATTCCTAGATATTTTTTAAAAGATAGTGGAAACTTTGTGAATATATAGTAATAACTCTTACTAGTACAATATATTTCTCTCATTATATATATTAAGGCATAAGCATTAACAATCTTTCATATATTTAAAAATATTAAACTTGATCCCATTTTTTTATTTAAATTTTTATACACACTTATCGTAGAACAGTTACATTGGAAAAGACAAGACACAGAAACATGCACGCAAACTGTACAAATAAATAAAATCTCAAAACTAGAAATTTGGCAAGGCAAAGAAATATTTTAGATTTGCCCATAAAAAAAACGGGCAAGAATGCCACCTAGTGGCGACTTTACTAAAGAGAAACAAAATACAATATCAGATCTTGACTGAAAAAAATATCAGTTTTAAATTATCACGAAAATATAAATGCAATCGTAAGAAACGTTCAAAAATAATCTCTCTGAATTTTGTACTTTTTGGGTATAAAGTAAAGCAGTACAAGTTTTCTCTCTTCTAATAATGTCACTCAAATTTTATAATATGCCACTTTCACAGAAAATGTATTCCATTTATATCTAGTTCGTTTATAACGTTATTTATAAAAAGTAGTACAATTACGGACATCCTTGTTAGGCAGGCCTCCAAACTGAAGTTCTTCTGTGCTAATCCCAAATGAAAAAAAAAAATTCTCAACCACATTACTCCGGCAATATTAAATGTTTTTTAAAGTTTGGTAAGCTTCTTTTACAGGTTGCTCACATTATTTTTCCATCTTACAATATTTCTATATTGATATGTTTTAAAACTCTTTCATATACTACATGGTGCTACCAACAACCAGTTTCTTTCAGGATAGTAAAATTCGTTACTCTTATAGGACAATTCTGAATTTATATATTACGAGACCGTAAATTTTGAAAAAATATAATGTATAAAAATGAAATAAGTGACTTAAAATGTATCATTGATAGCATAATTTAAGCAAATCACACTACTTTATTTATGGACTGAAGGGTAATTTCACAGTGTTGGACCTAAAAATTTGATGAAAGTTTTATTAACACATTTAAAAACTAAAATTGTTCATATTTAATATTTTAAATGACCAAAATATCTAATAAAATTTATACATATCTATAGAGTAATAAATTTTAAAAAAATGATATTTTTAATTAATAAGAAAAAACATAATGTTGGAACTAACACAAGATAAAAATATCTACATCCCTTATTATAGGAAAATTATTTTTATTTAAAGTTAAATACTTTTTTATAAATTATTTTGGATTCCAAAATTGTACAGACATATTTAAATCCCATTTAATCTGATAAATACTGGTTTTGCACATAAAGGAATTATCCATTAAAGAATTTTTTTTGCCCAACATCAAGGAATCGACCTGCCGCAACAAATCTCCTAATCACTGAAACATACTCCCATATCAATTTCCCGTAAATCTTACGTAAAAACCAACTCAAAGAACACTATTCGTTTGTGCGTCACACGCCGTGTAACCCTCATTCTGATAAGGGGCGAACCTAATCCCTAAACAACTATCGCCACCGACTGTATTTTCCCCTCCCCCTTTACAAATGGCCTTCATACCGGGCTGGTCAGTCGCGCAAGAGCTACTTTCCCTCTCTGGTGGCCGGTACGTGTACCAGGCAAGAGAGAAGAATATGCAGGAGAGGAATTTGACCAAGCATACGATGGTGAGGATGTTTGCCGACATTTTTTCGTTGTTGTAGAAGAGACACGAGCCTTGTTGGTCGTCACAGGAGTCTTTCCACAAGACACAGCTTTTGTCGATGAGCCAGCCGAAGAAGATTGGGGCGGGGATTGTGCCTGAGGGATGAAGGACATGGTTAAGATCAGTGTTAGAATTTGGATGAAAATATTGATGCTACTAACTTAAAAATCTAGGCGCAAATGCACATTATCTGGGGGCCTTTTGAAGAAAAATATTTATTGAAAATATGCTATTTTTATGTGATTTATCCACAACTCTGGACATCACACGAGAGCTCGTTCGTTCAGCGACGTCCGTATGCCATATCAAAAACTGGTTATTGGAGCAGTTTTTGCTCGATGAGCATTTTCGAGTCGACTAAAAAAAATCCGGCACATTTTTGCTGTTCGAACGGCTGCTCCAATCAGAACCAAGTTCAGTCGTGACATCATGGCCAAGCCTCCTCCTCCTCCTCCAATACCACGATAATACTGCTTTTAAGTTTGTGATGTCCCGCATGACGTAGCCGTTCTCGTGACGTTTTTGCTGTCCCAAAAAGTTGTTCGACGAGCGACATTCGTACCGTCTGATAAGGGCTTTAAAAGGGTAACTTAAAAATCTAGGCGCAAATGCACATTATCTGGGAGCCTTTTAAAGAAAAATATTGAAAATATGCTATTTTTAAGTAATTTATCCGCAAACTCTGGACATCAGTGATTTTAAGATGGCCGTAGTTGTGCACAAATAGAATCTCCTAATCTCCTCTCTTTGCAATTTCTTTGCTGCTGGAGTTCCAAAAGTTCAGAAACATACGATAGAAAAAGTTTCTAGATTTTATGAAAAGGGAGCTTCTTAATTTATGTATAGCCAGAGTTTTGCAATTTTATAATTCCAAAGAATTTTGACATTTTCAAGATAATTGACAATTTGCGATTTTAATATAATTATTTTCGGCAAAATCTTTGTAAACCACCTTAAAAAATGAGTGACATTAAAAAGTCACGATAATTGCGACCAAATTTATTTTGAAGTTGCAAAATTGTAGGATTTGGTAGCATTTTACAACTAGTGATCGTTAATTTCGAACCCTGATGGTTAAGATTTACATGGAAGAAGAAAAACTATTTCAGTAGTACAAGAATTGGATACAAAATAAAGGTACAAAAATGTTTGTGTTATTATTAAGAGTTTTAGAAAGCAATATATGCACAAATGTGACTGCAAAGTTAAGAGCTTTTAAAGCATACAGCCGTTTTAGACCTTATATCTCAACAATAGAAATTGGTCCAGCTTAATTCTTTTAAGGCATTGTTAAAACATCCCCATGTCCTTTGCTTCTCATGTTAAGCCTATGAAGCAACACCTATCCGATTGATTTAATTAAAATAAAATAAATTAAATAATCTATTTAAAATGTTGAATTTCTATATACAGTCCCTGGACAAATTATTAGACGCACTGCAAGATTTCATGTATCAATCAATGATGAACAAAATACCTTTAGAAGGACATTTGTGTTCCTTAACTTAAGCTATTGAATAGAAAATACTATCTGCTATACTTAATACATATATCGACATCTTTTTAATGATATAACATTCTTTGGTATGTTTTCATCTTTACTAAAAAAAAATACAAAGTTTCTAATAATTTGTCCAGGGACTGTATACATATGAGCCTGAAAGTGTGCAACCTATAATCCAAAGAAAACTTTATAGTATCTTTTTACATAAAACTCCTTAGTTGATAAACATAATTTAAACGACTGAGTCATCAGGGATAAAACTAACTAATATATGTGAAAAAGATTGAAGGGTACAATGTTAAAATTTAAAAAATAAAAGCTTAATTCTTGAAGAAATTTGCAACTATTAAACTTGTGCTAACCTAGGAGTCTGACTGTCATCCATTGAATTCCAAGAGCAAATGACTTTTGGGTCTCAGCAACACATCTAAAAAGGGAAAATAAAATTAGCTATGGATATTAAACATTTTAAGTAAAGATCATATGTCTATACAATGCTGAAAAAATTTCTTTAAAACATAAACTACTTTTCCCATTTTACTGGTACGGTACAGGGGACGTACATAAATTACATCACGCTTAGAGGGGGGAGGGAGGGGTATGCACCAACGTGACGATTCGTGACATGGAGGGGGGAGGGGTAATCGCTTGCGTGATGTAACGATTCAAAAATTTCCAATTTTGCAAGGAAAATCTGTTTTACATAAAATAGTTTTTGAGAAAAAAATTTCAAATTTTTTTAATAAGCAACTTTATTTCAGAAAAAGGATGGGGAGATTATTATATGCAACAACGTCGGCATTATTAGTCTCCTATATTTTACAGACCTTTTCGTAACGGTACTTCGTAACACGCAAAATTGCGACCACTATCTTGAACAATTAGAGGACTGGCAGCTACCTGGACGAACACCAAAAAGACCCAGAACTAGACAGTTCTGATTACTCTCAGAACCCCTTTTTTAGAAGACATTAGCGAATGGCTAGTTAGATCTACTTGGACAACGGAAATGTAAATACAATGTTGGTATATTCCTATGAATAAATTATTTAACCAAGATTAATTATACATTTTTTTTCTTTTCAAGTAAATTTTTTTAAAAATATAAAAATTTGCATTTTTATTCAAATTTCAGAAACAAGGGAAATATTAAAATTAACATTTTCTTTAAGGGGGGGGGTGCAACAACGTGACGTAATTTTAGGGGGAGGGGTTTGATCAAACATGACGCAGCGTGACATAGGGGGAGGGAGGGGTCAACAAAGTCAAAATTTTGTGTGACGTAATTTATGTACGTCCCCTACAAGCAATGAAGTCGCTAAAAATGTACAATTTCACTGAATAGTTCCCAATGGTAACCTTTAACTGTTGACTGGGGTCCCCTGACACTTTACCGGGGTCCCTTGACAGTTCACAGCGGTCCTTTAACAGCTCACCGGGGTCCTTTAACAGTTCACAGGGGTCTGCTAACAGTTCACAGGGGTCTGCTAACAGTTCACAGGGGTCTGCTAACAGTTCACAGGGGTCTGCTAACAGTTCACCGGGGTCCCTTAACAGTTCACCGGGGTCCCTTAACAGTTCACCGGGGTCCCTTAACAGTTCACCGGGGTCCCTTAACAGTTCACCGGGGTCCCTTAACAGTTCACCGGGGTCCCTTAACAGTTCACCGGGGTCCCTTAACAGTTCACCGGGGTCCCTTAACAGTTCACCGGGGTCCCTTAACAGTTCACCGGGGTCCCTTAACAGTTCACCGGGGTCCCTTAACAGTTCACCGGGGTCCCTTAACAGTTCACCGGGGTCCCTTAACAGTTCACCGGGGTCCTTTAACAGCTCACCGGGGTCCTTTAACAGCTCACCGGGGTCCGTTAACAGTTCACAGGGGTCCTTTAACAGTTCACCGCGATCCGTTAACAGTTTACCGGGGTCCTTTAACTAAATTTACTGGGGTCCTTTAACTAAATTTACTGTGTTTCATCACAAGAAAATTTTGTTTGTTGCCAAATATTGAGTTTGGCGAGATTAGCATACGAGAAATGGTAGAGTACCAATAACACTTAATACTTTCAGTTGAAAATTAAGCAAGACAAATTTGTTACAATATCAACAGATTGCCATTCGATATTAATAGCATAGAAGATGCATCAAAAGAAATCAAGATTTAAAAAAAGGTTTTTTATATGCTTTGCAAAAAGTACATTTTGTACATAATACTGCAATTTATAATTAAAAAAAAACAATATTTTAGTAAATTATAAGGATATCAGTAAAAGCATTTGTAAAAATTGTCATAAAACATTTAGATGTAATATTTTGTAATACTTAATTTTGATTAAATTCAATAAACAATTCCAAACTAATTATATTGTCGTTCAAATGATCGAACCACAAATGTACAAAAAATGCAGGGATGAGAAACTGTATAAAGTTAAGCCCACTGTTTTTAAAAACAGCTAATCCCTAGAGTTTGCACATGAGGTTTTCACATTTGACCAGCAATATATTCCTTACACATAATTTAAAGGTCTTGTAGCATAACAGATCTCTATACAATTCCTATGGGGAAACTTTGGCCCCTGTTTTTAAATAAAGTATACAACATGTACTCATGAAAACTTAACAAAAAATACAGAAGTTATTTTGCCATTTAAATAAAGAATAAGTATAATTTTAAAAATATTAATTAGTTATAATTAAACCAATTTTTTTTGTTTAGATGTTTACATGCCGTAAGTGCTGCCATCTGTAGTTTGTGAATAATAAATAAAAAAATTTGTTTTAATTATAACTGATTAATATCTTTAAAATTATACTTATGAATTATTTAAATGGCAAAATAAATTTCTTCTGTTTTATTTTGGTAAGTTTTTGTGAGTACATGTTGTATACTTTATCTAAAAACAGGGGACAAAGTTTCTCCATTGCAATTGTATAGAGATATGTTATGCAACAAGACCCTTAACTCCAAAACAAATATTTTACCTCAGAGTGGCCGACAGCGAAGGCATGCTGACTAAAAACGTGAAAAACATGCACAGGAATATCACAGCTAGAAACAGTGAACCATGGCTGCAGTTGTTGTTGCACTTTTCTCTCGTTGCCTGGACAACGTGGCTGGACCCTTGGAACGACATGTTGACACCCGATTGGCCGATGCAAGCACACTCCCCATAGGCCTAGAAATTGACACAAACAGAGGTTATATATACATAGACAATAATCAAGTTTTTCTTTTTTTCCCAAAGGTTATAGTTAGCTGCTAAGCCTTTTCTGACTCTGCATTTTCAACAGAACTGAAAGGAGGTTGGACTGGAGGAGGAGGAAACTGTTGTGATCTACACATCACGTCATAAGCGCATATAACGATAGTTGTGCATGCTGCGCATAACTAACTGTATATAAGTTCTTGTTCAATTTCTAGTTGCTGCTGTTCCATATTTACCTTGTGTTGTTTTTATTATAAAAACAAGATGCATCTTTATGATTTGAATTCTTCCTGACTTCATACTACACCGAGCCGACAACACCAGAACTTATCACTGGCGACGAACATGGGATCTTGCCTTCTGCGAGCTGAGTTTCCGGCCCAGGTTTATTTGTGTTGCTGGCACTTTGATATGCCATGTTGTTGTTGTGCATTTTAAGGTGTAGTAAGGTCGTAAGTACAGTGCGAATGTTTTTGTCTTAATTGTACTATTTCCGTATAGGGTTTTGGGTTGACTTTTCCCCCGGCCTGCCTTATTACAAAGATGGCTAGTGTTGGTAGTATGCCCGAATTTGATGTAGCTGATCCTTCTAGTTTCAAGTTGTACAGCGAACAATTAAAGTTCTTTTTGGAAGCCAAGGATATAACTAATGAAGGGAAAAAACGTGCTACCTTAATCGCGGAATGTGGTACGAAAACTTTAGGGATTAATCGTTCTTTAATTTCTCCAAGTAGTATTTCAGATAAGTCTTATGATGAGATTATTGAAATACTAAACGGACACTTTAACCCTGCAATGTCTGTTATTTATTCAAGATTTTTTTATTTCATAAACGCATGCAGCGTTCTGATGAAAGTATCAGTGATTACGTAACTGAATTAAGACGTTTAGCTGAAAGTTGTGAATTCACAACAACTTTATCAGAACGTTTGCGGGATCAATTGGTTTGTGGAATAATAAATGAAGGATTACAGAGGCGTTTATTAGCCGAGAGTGATTTAACTTTAGATCTTGCTGTTAAAAAAGCTCTGGCTGATGAAACTGCGACGTCTCAGACACGATCAATGCATCGTGTTTCGGGTAGTGTGTCTATTGATTCAATTAAAAGAAATAAAAATAAAGTTTTAGATAGTCATCCTAAACCAAAGACTTTTAAGCAAGGAAATGCTGCTGTGTGCTATGGTTGTGGTGCTAATCACGATAGGACTTTTGCAAATTCAAGAACGTAAATTGTAATTTATGTGGTTTAAAAGGGCACATCGCAAGGGCTTGCCGTTCAAAACAAAAAAGAATTCGGGTCACAGGTGAGGCACAGTCTAGGCAACTCTCGCTACCAATTTTGAGGCTCAGATTACAATGAATATAAGCTCTCTGTGGATGTTAAAGTATGCTGAAATTTAATTTTGCCAAAGGAACCCAAGCCAAATGGGTACTCAAGGGATCTTTTACATGCCACATAATCCTAAGAAATGTGTGCCTGTGATTTTCCCAACCAGAAAATCTGACGACACAGCCAGGGTTTGAACCCCCAAACTCAGGCTTATGAAGCGAACACGTAATACCTCTCAGCCACTGAGCCGTGGCAATTATTAGGTTTAATGTATAAGAATATACTGCAGGAGTTTCATGCAAAATTACACTTTGTGTAGTGTAAGTCACTTGTGTTAAAAATGATTATCACAACAACTTTTAACATAAATAAATATCAATTTAGCAGAATAGTTTATCTACACTTAATGCAACTAAATAATGTAACCGGTTTCGTTGAATTATTATTTTTTTAATTTAAAAAGCTTTATTAACTTGTGACTCATACTAGAAACTTTTCATTTCGATGAAATTAGCCTACGATGATTGTCACAACCAATGTCTTTATAAATCTGGTTCCGAAACCAAGAAGCATAAATTAAATATTGCATTTCTGGGGAAGACTTTAAGCTAAGACAAAATAACAGACTGATATCGATATGCCAATATTTAACCCAAATAAAAATGTGGGACCAGGATTTGAGGTATCAACACTATCATAATGCTCCATTTTTTTAGAAAAGCAAAAAATAATACTTATAATTACTTTGGCTGCAAACCGATATGAAATTGTTAGGTTGGAGCAAGATTTATAGATTTAAAGCCAATTTCGGGGATTCCCAAAACAATGAGCCCAAGCCCAGTCCTAGGTGATGATCAGGGCCTGGTTGACGATTATTAAACATCAATAGTAACTATCCCACCTGGGTTAAAACAATAAGGAAAAGTTTTACCTTGGTCCCATTTTCTTGGTAAACACTTTGGCAGCCAGCAAAGCAAGGGGAAAAGTAAATGGTGTTGTCCACGCCACAGATGGGATCGTAATTCTGGTCGGAGCAGCGGCAATCAGCATTGCAACTCGACAGAAACCTTGGTTCACTGGAACTGAACAAAGCAAGTCAACTTTAATCTACAAAAGAACACCTGAAGTACTTAGTGGAAGAACGTGCTAAGTGACAAAAGGTAAAATTGAGAAAATGAGCTTTAAAATTTTTCGTTTGCACATAGAAACAGTAGAGTCCTGTTTATCCGAATCCTGGTTATCCAAAATTTGGCTTAACCGAAAGGCTCCGGATTTTTTTTTTATTTTGCTAAGATATGAAATGCATACGTACTTACAAAGTTGGATTTATTTCTAAAAAAATATACAGTAATTTTTTTTGGTTCGTTTTAAAGCAGCCCTGTCCCGCCATCTTTTAAAAAAGAGCGTCTGAAGTAGCGGCTTCATCTTGCGCTTCGATGAATCTAAGGGCCTGATCCAAGATTTTTGTAGCTTCCGTATGCGAAATGCTGCATTTGCTAGACTCGGAATTAGGAAGCGCTTTATAGGTCCTTTTTTCGGCCAAATATGGTCTTTAGCATGCTCTTCAGCTGTGGCCACACTTATTTTTTGTTCCATAACATTTATGTAAATTTTTTCCCCTAAATAATATTTGTGTTAGCATTGATGTAAATCTTTATTTCCTTTGTTATTAAACTACAGCTAAGCTGCAGTGTCGTTTTGATTCTAAACTCTTAAGTGACAAGAACATTGCATTTTAATACCAGATGTTTTAACATTTTGTTCTTTAAAGTAAATGCCACTGTTATGAATGAATTTTTAATTCTATTTGCGTTATTTTTGCCATACCAGGTGTTTTTTAAAGTCGATATTTCTTTTCATTTTAATTGCAAATTTTTGTGTCATCTGGATCGTTTCTTCATATCAATAGAAAACAATTTTTAAATACAAAAGTTAAAAACATTCTCAAATTTAATCTATTTCTGAAACTTATTTCATCCAATTAGATCTTACTCTTGATTTCAAGTACAGTAGATACCCTCTTAACTGGGATTGAGGGCAAGACGGTTAAATAAAAATCCGGTTAAATCGGAGAGTTTAGTTTAGTTTGAATTATCGCCGCACTACACGTGGGCTATTGGGGACGGGTCTCATATTTTAGAACCACAGTCAGGTGACATCGCACGCAGCGTTGGGACTTTGAAGCATATTTAACGTGCACTCCCTCTACACGGGGTATTATTCGTCGGACATTTTTGGCTGCATGGACCGTTTATAGGTCGGCAGCTACTATGGCAATGCCTGGACCCGAACCTGGGACCTTTCGCACGCTAGGCGAGCACCTAACTGACTGTGATCCCCAGCCCCCGGTTAAATCGGAGAAGTGGAATATTTGGGTGTATGGTTAATTGCACATCATGCATTGATTATATTGGCATTATAAAGAAAGTAATAGGCCATTTTATTCAATGTATTCAAGTTTTACAAAGTATAGACCATTAAAATATCCATAACTTTTTTTAAGCCTAGGAAATTGAGAACATAGTTTTAGTATCAGCATCATATCATCGACGAAACAAGTCTTTTTTTAGCTAAGTTTTATATTTCAAGGTTAAAAAAACATTGCCCGGTTAAAAAGGAGATCTGATACAACAGTCCCGGTTAAGAGGAAGCCCATTATATTTTCATTTCTCAACAAATTTGTTATTTTCATATCAATAAAAACCAAATTTTAAATACAAAAGTTAAAAACATTTTCAATTTTTTTTTCTATAACTAATTTTATCCAATTGCTGGATTTCAAGCGACACACACAAAAAAGTAACTTACTCATTGGCAAGTTTAGTGTTCACCCCAGCGAAATCAGCATCGGGACAATGAAGAATAAAGATGAAGGAAAATGCCAAGCAGATTAGGGAGAACATGATGCAAATTCGAATTATGCTGGCGCACTTCATCTTGAACTTTTTCACGATGTATCCTCCAAGGAGATTGCCCCCGCCAGCTCCAGGAATCGTTACAGTGCCTAGAGGAAACAAAATTGGTAATGTGCTATTTTGCAATTTTTTTATTTATAAAAAATAAGGTTAATATAAAATTATTTTAATCAAAAATGTTAGGGATAGATTATTATATTTAAACGCTACACGAGGCCTATTAGCCTTGTAATTTAGAACCGCAGTTAAGTGACAAGCCAAAGCCTGAGTAGGCACCTAAAGCAACTTTTAGGAGCGACATTGTACCCATCATCAGGACTTGATATAGAATACTCTTGTTCAAGAACCCATCTCTTTCAAAAAGCTTCCAATGAACACCAGCGTTCACATTGACCTTTTGGAGCCATGCAACAAAAATGAACAAAAGGACATCATTAGGAAAAAGGGACTCAATGCAATAGAACAATTTCCAAAAGAAGACTTTGTACATGCATACCACAGATGGCTCCTCTGACAAAACCATCACCAACGGGGGTGCCGGTGTGTTTTTAACTACTTCAGATGGTGTGTTTCACCAGGGCAAATATGGTGCAGGAAACATAGCCTCTAACTTCACCTGTGAGCTGAGGGCAATTCTGGAGGCACTAAATATCTATAAGGCCCTTCCCACTTCCAAGCAGGCAAAAGGCCTAGTAATATTCTGCGACTCAAAGGCCGCCCTCCAAGCAATTCTAAAAGGACATTCTTCTATCACCCAAGAAATCATCTCAGGTCTTCAAGATCTTCAGACTATAAACAAGACCTGCATCCTCCAGTGGATTCCTGCACACGTCGACATAGAAGATAATGAAACTGCGGATAGATTGGCCAAGGAGGGCAGAGACCTCAACACTAGCTGCAGTGATGTTTCTCTTCAGGATGCGAATGCAATGGCCAGATATAAGCTTAGAGAAAAATCCATTCAGACCAAACATCTTCTCTCTGAAATAACTGCGAACAGATCTACTCTTAAAACCATAACTAGGCTGAGAACCGGACACCACAGGGGTATGAAGATAGATGGCAAAAAGATCTTTAGAAGCTGTGAACATTGTCCTGATACACAGCTTACGCCTACTCACATCTATGAGTGTCCGGCTATGAGCGCCAGCCTGAGAAAGATTGGAGTACTGCCGACTATGCTAGATCCGTATGGAGACAACATCAAGCAAGTCGTAGAAGAAATTATCAAAATTCACGGACACATATAGAGTTCGACTCTCATAGACACGACAAAAAAAAAAAATCAGGACTTGAGCATATTTAACGTGCACTTCTGCACAGAGTATTTATTCAGACATTTTGTCTGTAGACACAATTTATAGGTTGGCAGTTGTTTTGGTCCCCAACCTGGGACCATCTGCATGCAAGGAAAGCATTGACTGACTGAGCTGAAATCATGTGTTATTTTTTTAAAAATAATTTACGATTGTTTTATGTTTCTAAGAAACACAGATTTGTCTTAAAATCAATTAAATCCTGTTATAAAGTCATACAATGATTTTCTACAGCTATACACAATGGTTCTTTATTTAACCACAAATTTTAATATTGTTTTTAACGACCTTTAACAAAACCTATTAGCACCTGATAAGAATGTTTAGGGCATTGTAAATCTAGAATGTAGAATAATAAATAACTGTCATACGGTTAAATTTTTTTAAGTCATTTAATCATACAATATCTATAACTTAGACTGCATACTTAACTATGATACCTATAAAATATTGTTAGACATTGTGATTTACTAAAACTTATGATTACCTGAGTTTTTTCTTTCACTTTGTAGGGAGCAGTTTAGTTAATGGGGAATGAGCGCGCTGGACCGCGGGTCTCAAAACTCAAGTGCCTCAGTGTTAATCCAATGGGGAAAAGCTATTTTCTCTGCCACATTTCTCCGGCTGTATATTGAATATTTTTACAAACATTTTTTTTTAATTGCTTCAAATATTTTGTGTAAAATTATTTATTGAAAATTTTAAAAAAATATTCGAATCCATTTTGAAAAGTGGGAAGGTCAGGACCTGCAAGTCAGCTACATTTATCACACCAAAAAATCTGCTTGCAAAAATATTCAATACAGCCGGAGAAATGTGGCAGAGAATATAGTTTTTTCTCCATTGGATTAACACTGATGCACTTTGCTTTGGAGACCCCTGGTCCAGCGCGTCCATTTCCCCTTAAACTATATTTTTACGAATAACTTGCACTTAACTTTTACAGAATTCTTTTTTTTAATAATGGCAATTGTACTGGGTAATAAAATTAAGTTGAAAAAAACTTTGCAGTGCACAATATTTGAAATAAGAAAGCAGCACCTTACCAACAATAAAAGCAGCAAAACTAGCCTGATAGCTGAATTGAGATTCTATTAGTTTAGGAAGAAATGTTGCAAGACCAGCCAGCAAAATACCTGAAAACGAAGTTACAAATTCCAGTCAAGATTACAATTAGAACAGATTTTATTACTTATTTTTACTTAGCACTGGTTTAATATTATTAATAACTAGTAAATAAATACCCGCACTTCGCACGGACTAAAAAAAAAAGTTTTAATTGATCGAAGTATATGTACAATTTAATCCATTACAGGATAATAAACTTTAATGTTATCATTCCCGCTTGTATAAAATACTGTTACTTATATTACCTTAAAAATCCAAAATAAAAACATACGCTATAAAATATATATGCATAATAATTATCGTAATTTCCCTCATAAACATATAAAACCTTTTAGCTCATTTGGCGCCTTTTCGGTAGAATTTGGCGAGAAAAGAGATATAGCTACAAACACACTTATTATACAGCTCTATTAGACGATCTTCGAACAATCAACCAACATAATTTTTTTAAAGGCTCATTTGGCGAGTTCGGCAACGCATTTGGCATAATAATGAAAACCTTAAACCCTGATATGCAGCAGAATAAAATGAACATTTTTAATTTTAATTATTTTCCTAAAAGTTTAATTTAATTTCTTCTGCTGAATGGCATCAAGAAAGGAAAAAAAATTATCGGGTTTGAGCGAAAGTGATGTTTTTTTTCAGAATATTCGAATTTTCTCTAAAAATAGAACATTTTGAGCTCTGAAAGTTCAAAATCTGTAACTTAAGTATGAACTACACATTTGTGCCAAGTTACGAGTCAAACAAATGTCTAGTTTATGAGCCTATAAGAGACATACATACACACACAAAACTTCATTCTATTATTATAGATACGTTTAAACATAAATAAAAAAAATTAAAACTGGGATCCTAGATATTTTAAAATTTAATTATTTAGATTTTTTTAAATAATTTATAAAACCATTTAAATAACCATAAATGTTTAACCGTAGTTATTAACTGAATAAATGAAAAAAAATTAAATAGTTTTAAACATTGGTTTTTAAAAATATGACATTTTTATTAAAAATAGATTTACCTACAAAACAAACCAATTGTTACACTTTGTGTTAATTTACATTTCCAAGCCATAAGGATAATGTATAATATATTAAGTACATGCTTCACTTTATTTAAAAGATAGACATTTAATAATATTTTTTTCTATTTACAGTTAAATTGAAGGATCCAATATCAGTACACCATTCTTTAATTAAATAGAATTAATGTTTAAAAAAAATTATATATAAAGCTTATATTAGCTAGTAAGTTTTTGTTTGTAATAAATATACAATACTCATAGTGGATATAAGATATTTTACAGTTTTATTTTCTCATAACTAAATAATTCCTTTCCATAGCTGAATATATTCCAACCATTCTTTATACAGTCCCTGGACAAATTATTAGACGCACTGTATTTTTATTATTAATGACGAAAACATACCAAAGAATGCCATATCATTAAAAAAGATGTCGATATATGTATAAAGTATAGCAGATAGTATTTTCTATTCAATAGCTTAAGCTTATAGGAACACAAATGTCCTTCTAAAGGTATTTTGTTCGTCATTGATTGATACATGAAATCTTGCAGTGCGTCTAATAATTTGTCCAGGGACTGTATATGTGTACATAATAAAAGTACACATTTAACAATGATTCAAAGTAAAATTAGTAAACAAAGTAAAATTATTTACATTAATTACATAAACAGCCATTACCTTCACTGGCTCCAGCCAAGCTCAAGAATACAAATGTAGGATTGGTTATCAAAAGACCAAGGGATTTCGGTAAATCGGACATACTGGCCCCGAAATCAACCCTGGCAGCCTCACTCTCCTCGAGTTTTTGGTGCATTTCACTTATTTTTCCAGCTTTTACTGTTTCGGTGGCTAAAACGAAAAATAAGCAAAAATGATATAATGTGTGAAGGAGAAAAATTATCTCGTATGTAAAGTATGCAATAAAAGAACTTTTAGTAGTTATTAGAAGTCTTTAATAATTATATGGCATTTGTTTGCTCTTAACTGTTTGAAAAATTGTTTGCTCAGAGATTTTGTTAAATAAACTATTTCAACTGCAAAAACACTAAACAGTATTTTAAAAAAAACATGTCAAATATATGCTATATTTGTGCAGATGTTATTAATATTTTAATGCCTTCCAAGTTTAACAATAATTTGTTGCTACCAAATGGCAAAAGTTAATATTTTTTTACTGTTGATTGTTTTCTTGAAATTTAATAAAATAAGCCTTGCATCTAGAAACTAAAGTATTGACTGATCATCTGCTATGTTCTAAAGCAATTTTGATGATGCATATACTAAGGTGTAAAAAATGTATACTTAAAGAAAACTCATTAAATGTATACAAACAAAATGTTCATTTCAATTGTATTAACTTTTTTACACAACTGATTACCACATATAATCTATTACCTCCATAGTACATTAAAATTAACTATGGAATTCAATTAAGGCATACTTTTATCTTTCAGAAACTAAACAGAAAAAGAATTTTGGCAATTATTTATAATAAACAGGTAAGGGAAAGTTACTTTTAAAAAGCTTTGTTACAATTACTTATTATGAAAAGTAACTAGTTACAGTTACTTAATACAAAAACTAATGACAGTTATTTTTAGGAATGTCGTTATAAGAAAAATTGCAAATTTAACCAATTTACCATATTTTTTTTATAAAGTACTAAAATTAAATAAACATAAGCAAAACCCAGTAATTAGAATTAATTCAAAATTTTTTTTTTAAAGGAGTTGCATTTCAAAATTGGCATCGTCTTTGGAAAACAAATGAATTTTTGTTGTTACTTTGATACCGCTAAAAGCAATTAAATTACAATTACAGTTACTTTCCAAAAAATCTGACAATTTTACTTAAAAGTAACTGTTACAATTAACATGTTACTATAATCCGTGATAGTAACGGAAAAGTAACTAAATTACAGTTACTTGCCAAAAAATCTAACTGTGTTACTTAAAAAAAGTATCTGTTACAATTAATGTGTTATTCCAATCCCTGATCATAACCATACTTACACGGCAATATTTTGGGAAATGCAAGGATGGGTATGGCGATCAGGAATCCCAAAACGGCTGCAAACACAAAACCGACCCACCAAGCCCCTACCCACACTGTGCTGGAGGGGGACAAACCAAGTCTAAAATGAAAAAACAATAATCAACAAAAGTATTCAGATACATTTATAACTAACTTAACTAATATAACTAACTTAGGGATACAGACGTAAAACCTGTCAATTGACTGATAGATTCTGTACAGCAAAAATTTACAAAAAATACATTTTATTTTTTAAAATTTCATAAAAAAAAAATTTCAAGTATTAAGCATGCTTTTACAACCATTACTGTGTAAATAAATTATTTAAGTCTAACAAAAAATTATAAAAAAGTCATATATAAGAATTTTTTTATTTAGGTCAAATGTTATATTATATTTAAAACTAATGGGTCCGATATATATTCAAGTCTAATATTTATATTTAAAACTAATGCATTGAAAACAAATTTACTATTTTGCCAAAGGGCATATCCTGCAACGGTAAATTGAAAAGTCAGTGCCACATATGGTAAATGTGTGTAGTAAGAATTTGAAGCATTACCAGTTCCATATATTTTTTTTAAAAAGAATTTTTTTTAAAATATTAACGGTTAGTTAACGGAGTTTCTACAACTTGTTGCAGACTTTCAAAATATTCAACCAGTTGAAGCAGAGAACTGGTTAAACAGAGTCTTGTGACTTGGCACACCATTTTTGTTAAAGTAGAGTAGAAAACTTTATTGCTAACTGAGCTTTGAAATCTACGCACTTACTCTGTTGCTTGAATGCCGTAATC
Source organism: Oedothorax gibbosus (assembly GCA_019343175.1). Classification (NCBI taxonomy): domain Eukaryota; kingdom Metazoa; phylum Arthropoda; class Arachnida; order Araneae; family Linyphiidae; genus Oedothorax; species Oedothorax gibbosus. The sequence goes on along the minus strand of CM033274.1, from coordinate 36,309,716 downwards.
AACATAAATCTTTAACAGTTGCCCTCCTAGAAGATAACCAAATGCAGGTCCAACAATAGCCATGGTATAAAAGATTCCTAAAAATAGTTAATCCACATTTATAGTTAAACTCATAGTTTCCGTGCACAGAAACCACGACCATGGACGGAGCTATAGAACGCGCGGAGCAATCAGATGTAGACAAAATCAAACGTCTAAAATTTCCTCTTCATCTGATTGCTCCGCACGTTTTATAGCTCCGCCCACGGTCGTGGTTTCTGTGCAAGGAAACTATGAGTTTAACTATAGTTTAAATTTTAAAAAATAAACAAATAGTGTGTTTATTACAATAACAAATAGAGTGCGAGGCTAAAATTTCCTAAACACCTTCACACACAAAAATATTTGACAAAATACTGAGATAATGGAATTAGATAATTGTAAGTTCAAGTCTGAAATAGCCTTTAATGCAACTAAAATACTGAAAGCATTTTAATTACATTATAAAATATGCAAGTAGCTTGACAGAAAGATTTTAGAACAGCCAACTAGTCACAGTAAAATCTAATTTCTTTAGCTATTATAACTAGATGCTGTATAGTATGACTATCACCTAGACATTTTTATTTTAAAAATGCAGAAAAAGTTATAAAATGGAGACAAGTCACATTACAGAATGTCACGTATGTAAAACTTTTTTAAAAGACAGCGCTGCTTTTTTGGCGGATTAGGCCTGGAAATGAGAGCCTTTCATTCGTGGCACCATCTAGGCATCTACTAGTTTTTACACTCAGATTACAATGAAATCAGAGCTCTCTGTGGATGTTAAAGTATTCCTAGAGAACCCAAGCCAAATGGACACTTAAGGGATTTTTTACATGCCACATAATTATATGACATGCATGCCGACCACTTTCCTATCCTAAAAAACTGCAGACTCAGCCGGGAATCGAACTCACAACTCTTGGGCATATAAGGCAGGCAAGTAATACCTCACAGCCACTGAGTGACTTATGTAAAACTGAACAGTATTGTTTCAGACAAAGTTGGTTTTTATTCAGATTAGCAGTTTGGTTACAATTAAATGTTTACAAAGAGAATACACTGCCATTACCTCAATTGAAATACATACCCAAATACACAGACGACATCTTCGTTGGTACATTTTCATCCAAATAAGTACACCCCAGAGTGTACAGTGGCACGGCGCCTGCCCCATGCAGCAACTGGGCGATGAAGAACACATACTTGTAGTTAGACAGCGACGAATCATCTTGCGAACACGGGATCGAATAATTGACACTTGGCGACCCCGAATGGCAATGGAAGTCCTGCTCCTGGCTGAAGGTATAAGGCCCGGCAAGAAAGTACGGCAGCGAAAAAACCAACGATCCGCAAGCCAGGATAATCATCCCACTTCCTAAGAAGAACGGCTTGCTTCTGGTACCACCGAGATAGCTGACCGGTATGAGGCACAAGAAAGACGCAATGTCGTAGCATCCCGCGATTAAACCGGATTCTGTGCTCTTCAGTTCGTACCTCTTCTCAATGGTCGTTATGACGACGTTAATGAACCCATTGACTATCAATCCTTGTAGAGCTCCAGCCCAACAGAGCCAGAAAAGAACCCATCGCGGGGTACGGAAGGACTGGAGGCAGGACGGACGGAAATTGCCCCAGCCGCAGAGCTTGTCCGCCCCGGAGAAACTGTCCGATAGCTCAGAGACCGAGCTGTTTGCGAGCGCGTCCGAGCCATTGTTGGGCCTGGGCTGTTGTGTGTGGGGTGGGCTGTCTGATGGGATGAGGTAGCTCTTGCTGGTTGAGGTGGGCAAAGATGGGACAGACAGATCGGTCAGTGGGTCTTCGGTGGCGGCCATGGATGCTAGGAATGGCGGAAGAGTGGGGCCATAGGTTTATGCCGAAGGTGGAACAGCCTAAAAATACAACAAAGTCATTAAAAACAAATACATAAAATGGTGATCAACAATGGGTCAAATATGATCAGTTATGGTTTGTAAAAATTGGTAAATTTAAACATGCATATTTTAATGTTTAATCATATAGTAGTTTAAATGTTTCATAATGGATGGTTCAGATGTCAATCATCTCTCTAATAGAGGGCACAACCGATCTAATTATGCAACTTCTTAATGATTCAGAAGAAATAAAATTGATTTTGACAAAGAAAGGATGCGTTTTTGATTGCTGTGGCACTTCAACTGACAATTTTTATTAGAATATTTACACAGAAAATGTAAATGGTTGGTGCACAACTTACTTATTCAGAAGTTGGGAATTTTGCTAGCCCCAGTAGGGAGCAATTTGGGGAGCAGCAAAATATTACTTTTGGAGCAGAAATAAAAGAAATTGTAGTAGCAAAACTGAACAAATTATAATAAATATTAAATTATAATAAGCACCAGAAACTAGTTTTGGACGTTTTCAAGTGCAGACGATCTGTACTTATATACCAATCCTAAATGAGAGTCTAAGAATATATTTTTGATCTTTTTCACTTAACTCAAATGCAAACATATGCTAGGCAACTTTTTCATACTTTGATAACTATTTAATATATGTCAATATAAAATGTTTTCTTATATCATATCTAAAGTGCGATAATTTGGAGTGTTTTTTAGTTTAGGGTCTACTGTGAACTGATTGAGAATAAATTTGAAAATAGATAAATCTATTATGATCTATAAGTTGCATAACTGGTGACATTTCTATTTAAAGTTAAAATCTTGAGATCTAAATATTGATAGCTGAAACTTTTCTGTAATTCATAAAATTGTATAAGTATAGATAAATCTATCTATTTTCGAAATGAAAAGTTAACTGTAGATATGCCCTTATTTGTCAGAATGCTGCTTGTACACACAGAAAACAGGAAATACAAGAAAAAAAAATTAAATTCACTAGAACAGTGGTTCCCAACCTTTTCTGGACTATCGCCCCTTTCATTAGGTTGACTAATACATATCGCCCCCTTTTAATTTTCTCATGTTTTGTCCAATTATAATTTGAGTTAAAGTGAAAACTAATAAAGCAATTTTATCATTTTAAACACTAACTACCATATATAAAAACAACCAGAGCAGCTGTATCCGGTCACTTAAATACAATAGAAAGAAATAAAATGTTTATATTAAAAAAAAAAAAAAAAAAAAAAAAAAAAAAAAAAAAAAAAAAAAAAAAAAAAAAAAAAAAAAAAAAAAAAAAAAAAAAAAAAAAAAAAAAAAAAAAAAAAAAAAAAAAAAAAAAAACCCCCCCCCTACAAACTTTTCTCTTTGCAAATTGTCAAAAAAAGTTTCAGTTATCATCAACACAGCTTCATAACGGAGGATGGTCTACATAAATATGGAATATTTAAAATGGTCAAATCTATTCAAATCTGTTGCTAAGCATGTACATTTTATTTAAAGTTAATCATGTGATCATAAAATTGATAGGTTTTACTGTAACTAATGTATAAGTATATTAATTTCACCTTCGAATAAACTCAGTCCCAACTGATATGCCCCTTGTAACAATATCGCCCCTTGGGGGCGAATCGCAACCCAGGATTGGAAAAAATTGATTCTAGAAGGTTAAAATAATGACCATAATAGGATCAGATTTACTGTACGGTCCCCCTTGGCGCGATTTTCCGGATTTGGCGATAAATAATTTTTTCTGGCAACCTGTCTGACTTCGAATTCTATGACTTCGCACCGATGACGTTTTCCGGCAACCCTATCGGACCGTTAGTGAGTTTTCATAAGAAATATTCCCATGCGATCTTTACTTTGAATCGTGGTTTTTAAAAAAAAGTCGCCAAAATACGGAACTTTGGCGCGATTTTGGAAAGTTCGCCAAGGGGGACCGTACAGTAAATCTCTACCCCATAATATTATTTCATTGTCAAAGTTTTATAGCATTCAATTCAGTAATTAAATAAAATAAAAAAAGGCTACACAAAACATTTGTTTAATTGTTAGCCTAACAGGTTTAAAAATAACGTTTCATTTTATACTCGTTATTCTATTACAGCATTGAAACGTCCTAAAAATCTCAAGAATTTCTGAAAAAGTTTTTAATGCAGTTTGACATGAATTTATACATGATTTCTTTCAAGAACCAGATAATTCCTGAGAGAGACATTTTATACTGAATAATTAAAAATAAAATATAAATAGTTTTGATAAATACAGAAACAATATACCATTAAAATGTACAAGAAAAACTCATTTAAATAAACCTTTCCAAACACATATACAAAGAAGTATTATTTGATGAATAAACAGAGCATGCTTCCTACTGTCAAAATTTAAATAGGTCAACACAAAGAATAATGCTTTGACAGCAAAATACATAAAAGAAAATAACTTGTCAGCAATAATTTTTCGTATTTACCGGTACATATATTCTCCTATTACGAGACTTGAATAGAATATTGAATGTCTATGCGTTTAATTTTGTTTCAAATTTGAAGTTTGACAAATTGACATTCCCGCTTCAAAACTGTAAACATCTGTTGCTTATTCTTATTGAACTTGACCGGAAAAGAGATGCTACAGTGAGGAGAAGAGTTTCGTCATGGTCTCGACGAAAATAGATTTCAATCGGAGCGGAGTTTGGTTTGTAGTTCTGAATATTTACGCACGAGTTCGCTGCAAAGAATGAACGGAAATTTATAGAGAATCATTCTGATTATACCAAACAATATTATTATTAAAAAATCATCGAGCACTTTTACTGTTTGTCTGCCCTCTGTTTTTAAAAACAAACCTTTCTTAAAACTTTATTAATTTTTAAGTGGCTGTGTTAAAACTCCTTTTTAGAGGTTAAAAATAGGCTATGGGCTTGTTTCAACACTTTGTCAAAGAAAACAAAACAACCAATGAAATCGCAGTTCGGACCTCGTGACGTTATAAAAACCAATGAGCGTGTAACAACACTTTGTCAAAGAAAATAAAATAACCAATAAAATCTCATTATGGAGAGCGTGACATCGTAAGAAATATTCCCATTGAAATTAGATATTCATTATAATTTTATTTTTATGGGTAAATCTATCGCATTATATAGATATCAACTAGAGAGGATTCAATGGTTCAAGGGTTATAAAATTAAAAACACCGAATTATTTTAATGGAGCCGTAAGAGACAGATTTTCATAGGAAGGGCAAATTGACGTTAGCCGGTAGGCGACGTACTCTTATCCTCTCTAGAACCTCTATGGGCCTTGACTATACATTAATTATTAATTCAATACTAATTTTCAGTCAATAAATTGCTTATTCTTTTTTCTAATTAATATTTCTTCTAATATTTTTAGTATTTTATAAAAGTAATAATATTTTTTATTTATTAAAATATTTTTTATTTATTAAATATTTTTTATTTGTTAAATATTTTTTATTTGTTAAATATTTTTTATTTATCTTTAATATTTTATATTAATATATTTATTAATAAATTTTATTAATTATTCCATTAGTTTTATAGAACATTTAATAACTTTTACTGAATTTTTAATAAAAATTTATCATTAATTTTAATGATAACCTTCTGAAAATCATAGCCATATAAAATAACTCTAAACGAAAGGCGCACGTGTATTTTCCTTTACGCTTACTAAACCCTTTATCGATTTTGCTAATTAAATTGAGCTCTTCAAGCGACTCAAAATCAAGTTTATTTTTAAAATTTCCTTCTGGGCATAAAACCGTCAGAATCTTTTTTAAAATAATCTACCCTAGAGGTGTTTCTACTTAAGAGTACTAAGCTGATTTAATTACTTTCAAAAAGGATTAGAATAACTTTGCTTCAAAGGTTAGAAAGGAAAGTTTTTTTAGTTTAAGAGTTAGCATAAATTAATAAGGTACAGTACTTATTATGACGAATGTAAAGAATCTTGCATAGCCCAAGGGCATGCTCACGCAAATATATTTTCTGAAGAAAAAAATTAAACCTTGGTTAGAGGTTCAACCTGCCAACTCTATTTGATTTTTTGACTTGGTAATAATATTTTTCTGGAATCAGGTTGGTTGGTCAGTTTGAATTCGTGTCGCACTAGAGCTACACAAGTGAAGAGCCGACACCTGAGTAGGCACCAAACGCAACCGTTAAGGGTAACATCGTACGCAAGCGTTAGGACTTTGAAGGATATTTAACGTGCACTCCCTCGATACGGAGTATTATTCGTTCCGCACATATTTAGGCTGTCCACGGGGTGTATTCCTGTTTGTATAGGTCGGCAGTTATTTTTGGGCTGGCGATTCCCGAGACCCGAACCTGGGACGACTAGTTCAATTGTTAAGATTTTCAGTAACTACCCATATAACTTTGATGTTTAATGTTCCGTCTTCAGCATATTAATTCTTTATTTTTTTAACGCAGTATTTTCTCGTACAAGAGGGCGTTTTCGATTTTTTCTTCTCCTTTCGAGGAACGAAGAGCAATTATTCCGCACTTGTAATTCTTTGGTAGTAGGCACACGCCCAAAAAGCATCGCCAAGAACTAACCATTCTCACTTACCAACTATTTCGAATAAATGAACTGCAGTGCGGAAATTATTATACGGTTAATTTAGTAGCTATACTATATAGAGCGCTATAAGAGGTTTACATATTGCGTCGACCCTTGGCAAACAATACATTAAAAACTTAAACTTCTAATGAAATGTTATTTTTGTAAATCTTACAAATTCGGTTTCCTTCTTGATATATATAGTTCCAACTTAACCCTTCTCCCGATTTTACAACGCAAGCTTCGAAAGCACTTTCTTCACCCCTTCATGAGGTTTTCTAGAAAACGGCGTGAGCGTCGCTGAAACTACTTTGTTTGAGGGTTTACTATGAGGATAACCGCAATAATTAGGGACGCTGTATCCCACTGAGGGATACCCACGTATAAACCCGTCTGCCATGTTTTCCAACAACACACATAATTTGTAAAAAAATATAAATTAAATAATTTTATTAAATTTTAAAATATAAAGCATGGAAGAGCCATTTATAACCGTCTGAGCTTCAAAAATATAATTTTTAAAAAATTTAAAAAAAAAATTCCGTTAAAATTTGTAATTTAAATCTCATGTAGTAAAAACAAGTTTACACTTTAGCCAATTTGTTTATCCCTCAGAGGGGTATAAAACAACTCGCTTCCGTTACAGGAGTTGAGTTGTTTTCCATTAAGCGATCCTACTCACAATTGCTTTCCAAACCCAAGACATGCGAGGAAAACACGAAAACAGCGTAAGCTCACAGTTTCATGAAAATCCACGCGGGGGGGGGGGGGGGGTAGGGGAAGAAAGAACTTTTAGTGAAGTTTTTAACAGTAAACTTTGGAATAACTGTTTTACAAAACGAACAGAAATACCTTTCTCTGTACATATCCGTTATTCAAATGTTGGCGGGGGTTGGAATATCATTCAGAAACATAGCGGATGTCTCTTGCTGTAGTCCCCACTTAGTGAATGAATGAATTGTTTATAACCCGGAAATTGACGCGTTTGGTGTTGCGCAAGTATTGCAGATGTTATCAGTAAATATTGATTCCAAAATAGGGTACTTATGACTGTATCGCTAAAATACCTTCCAATATTAAATTAACTATAGTTTGAACCCAAAAATAACAAACGTATATATTTTTTGGCAAAATAAATCTTTAAATAGTTCATAAAAATCATTTTAAAATGGCTTTTTTTCGTCGGTACGTCACGTGATCACAAACACGTCGATTTGGCCGACGTCACTAGTATATATAAACAAACCGGCGGCGTGGTGTTTTTTTGCTTGCAATTAAACTGGATTTAATCTAATTTACTATTAAAATAAGAATTATATAGATAATGGAAGGAGGTTTTACAGAAGCGGATAGTTCAAATTTGCTTAAAGTAGATTCCAAAATGGTGTTTCAAAGTTTGTTTATAGTTACTAGTGACGTCATAAATACCACGTGACAGCCACAAAGCGTTTTCGGGCGTAATTTTTCGTCCTAATTTTAAAATTCATTTTTCTTCCTTTTTATGGGATATTTGAAAAAAAGAAAATATACAGGTCTAATATTTTTGGCATAAGAATATTTTAAGCCAATAAAATTTTTAGTCAAATACCCTATAATGTACTTTGCATACCGCGCTAGTGAGTGTACTTCAACTAGTACTACGATTTTGGCAAAATATGGGTAATTGAAATGAGTGGAGTTGAATTATCGTCACATTAGAACTACCCGAGAGCTATTAGAGACGGAGTTGTAATTTAGAACCAGTCAAGTGACGAGCCGACACTTGAGTGGGCCTCCAGAGCAACTTTAAAGACGACTTGTACGCGGCGTCGAGACTTGAGCATAAAATGGCTCTCCTCTACACGGGGTATTATTCGTCCGATTTTAACTGCAGAGCCGTTTATAGTAGGAAGTTATTTTGCAAATGCCGACTAGAAATGAATTTTGCATGAAGCACCTTACTGGGCCCGGGGTAGTGAAGAGTTCTTTAGCAGAAAGCGGAAGATAACTGTTTTACAAAACGAACACAATTATCTTTCGCTTTACATCTCCGTTATTTAAATGTTGGCGGGAGTTGAAATACCATTCAGAAATTGAGCGAGTGTCTCGCACTGTGGTCCCCGCTGGTGTAATGAATGAATTGTTTATTACCCGGAAATTCTCGTGCTTGGTAAGGCTTAAGTTTTACAGATGTAAATATTGATTTCAAAATAGTGTATTTTCCATAGCGCGGGGTGAGGGTACTTCAACACAACTAGTTTACAATTTTGGCAAAATAAGGGTAATTGTAATGAGTGGAGTTGAAACTATTATCGCACTAGATCTACTTGAGGGCTATTGGTGACGGGAGTTATAATTTAGAACGGCAGTCAAGTGCCGAGCCGACACTTGAGTAGGCCTCCAAAGCAACTTTTAAGGGCGACATCGTACGCAGCGTCGGGACTTTGAAGCATAAAAATGTGCACTCTCTCAACATATTATTCGTGGGACCATTTAGCTGCACAGGCCTTTTTATAGGTCGGTAGTTGTTTTGGTTATGTCCGCACTCGAACTTGGAACCTATCGCATGCAAGACAAGCACCTTATTGACTGGGTACACTCTTAAAACAAGAGTGAAATTCACTCCTATAGGAGAAGTGCATTTTCGGCACGGAAAGGAGTGGAAATTAACTCAGACTGAGTTAAAACCGCTCGTTTGTTTTAAGAGTGTAACCCAGCGCAAGAATAAAGTAGTGAAGAGTTCTTTAGCAGAAAGCGGAAAGTAACTGTTTTACTAAATGAACACAATTATCTTTCTCGATACATATCCGTTATTCAAATGTAGGCGGAGGTTGGAATACCATTTAGATCTGTAGCGGATGTCTGTTACCTGTAGTTCCCGCTGGTGTAATGAATGAATTGTTTATTGCCCGGAAATTTCCGCATTTGGTATGGCTTAAAATATGCATTAAAGATGTCAGTAAATATTTATTCTAAAATAGTGTATTTTAAATATCGCGGGTGATTGTACTTCTTCAATTTTAACCAGCAGAATATTTTATATAAGCAGAAATCAAGAGTATTTAAATACGAAACATTTCCAAAACTAATAATAAAGGTAAAAGCTGTGGAATTAGTTTAACACTTTCGCTACGATGCATTTTTGTTTCCGCGTAATATGTGATAGGAATGTCATTATCGAATCCTTAGATGTACGGTACCCTGGGGCCTGGGCCATTTTAGAAGGGTGCTAAATTTAACGGGCTCCAATGGGAACTGTAAATTGTTGCTACGCCTCTAGTGACATTACAGTTACGTCAAAGTTGTTTAAACTTCACAAACAAACCGCCCGGCCGGCAATTCGTCTAAACTAGAACAGTGACGCCCCAGTTACGCCAATCCTTGCCGTTTTTTCCCGTAAACAAACCACGCTCCGCCTCGTTCGAATTGTGCATTCACTGCAATTTATTTTTCAAATATAGTAGAACTCAAATTATCCGAAGCAATTGGGACTTAACCATATTCGGATAATCAGAAATTCGGATAATTGGAGTTAATCGGAAAAATGGGTATGTTTAATCAATTGCGTAATGTATTGTACTTTTTTTAAGTGTAATTTTTTTTCTTCTGAAATTCGAATAAACAGCAACGCTTCGAATAATTGGAGTTCTACTGTAGTTCTTTTAGAGCCCCGGCTGAGTCGTCGGATTTTCTGGATGGAAATCTGGCCGCATGTCATGATTATGTGCATGTAAAAGATCCCTGGAGGCCCATTTGGCTTGGTTTCTCGAAAAATTAAATCTCGGCATACTTTAACATCCACAGGCTCAGATTCATTGTAATCGCGCTATCAAAATTGGTAGCGAGAGTCGGCTAGATGGTGCCACAAAAAATGGCTCTCAGTTCTGGGGAATATGCCGAGTCTGCAAAAGCTTGACCGCCAATGTTGCAGCCCCATTAAAAAGAAGAAAAAAAAGACTGTAGTTCTTTTAATACATCTACGAGGACTCTAATTCAAAATTCTTCCATTACGTTTACGATTCTTTTTGCTACTTTAGAAACTAGACCAAACCGGACATATAAGATCATTTATAATATTGTAGCGAAATGGGAAGCCACAAAATTAAACTTTGCCTATAGCGTGCGGGGAAGAGAGTTAAAGTATAATAATCAAGTAAAATAGGCAATCCAAATGGTAGTCACGCCATTATTAAGTTCTATGGTTTGAAATAATTGCAACTAAACATTTTTCATTGTTCAGTAAAACGGGTAAAAATTAATTACTGAAGATGTGTATAAATACGTGAAAATGAAATTACTTGTGTATAGGGGGCGCTGGTTGAAAGATAAAAGGGTATGACTTTAGAAACCTATAAAAAAATATTCGTTTAAAAATCGAACAATAGAACCAAATTTGGAATGTGGTGTTGAGGGGGAGAAGTGGGGGGGGGGGGGACATCTCCGCGATGTTATTACCTTGTTAGGAAAGTAGGGTAGAAAAATGCCTGCAAAATTTATTCATAAAATGTTGTGTACAGTATTATAAGGACAATTCCATACGGAATGACATTTTTAATTGTAAAATTGAAGTAAAATAATTACCCCGAAGCTATTTTCAAAGGAAAATTGGTTTTTCAGTTTATATATGTAATGTTTATATATGTTTAGTTAATGATTAAAATATAATAAAAGAAAGTTGAATTTTTTTAAAAGTATTTTATTATTTCATTTTTGACTCACTCTTTGTGTGTGACGGAATGACATTTTTGCAACCACGACTGCATCCTGGTACTTAAAAATGGAAACTTCTGTGAATTAACAATACATTGAGTTTTCAAACTAATGCATATCTTAAATATGATATATAAGCTATGTAAAATTATAATTTAGGGCAACCTACCTGTAACATGGCTTAAGTTATTAACTGTCATTTGACGTAACGGAATGACTAAAAGTTTCGTAAACATATATTAAATTAAAAACGTGTAAAGTAATAAGTTTATTTTTTTTAATTATCTTGAATACTCATAAGATATTGAATATTACATTATATACATTTATTCACAGGTGAAAGGTTTTTCAAACACGTATCGAGGACGATTTCCAAATAGTAGAAATGCTGGCTGAATTTGCAGAGCCAACAAATCTTTTTTGTCCACTAGGCATCTATCTTCTTTTTCGGAAAATGCGCGTGAATACATATCCTTTATCGTCCTGCTTTCTTAAACCCCAATTTGAAAACTTGTAATATATTTTAAAAAATAATTTGTAAAAATTACAAAAAATTACAATTTTTTTTTCATTTTATCGAAGTTGACATTTTTATGGAATTGCCCATAAACGACCCATGGTTTAAAATTTAATTTACATTTTAGTTTTTTAATATAAAATGTATCAGCCGTTTTCCCATATTAATAAAGGGGTATACATGAAATAGAAACTATTCAATCAAACTGATACACTTTCGTTAAACTTTTCGGAAGGAAATCAATGGAAAAGGCAATTGAAGCCTTAGTTATACTTAAAAAATCTTTTTCGTGAAGATTTTATTTCTGTGCTGCCTGAGTAAAATGCTGATTTTTAGTTGCTATTTCCGCCTTGAAAATGGGCAAAAATTTGCTTGTTGTCTCTGAATAAATATTAAATTTAATTTTTCCAAATAACATTAATTTAAAAATTCAGAATTAAGTTTTAACTTTCAAGAAAGAGAAAGGATATTAATAAAATATATTTATATAATTTAAAAATTATTAATGTTGCTGGAAAAACTGATGCATAAATAGCGGACAAAGCCGAATCTAACGCTCGGAAAATTAAATCTGTTGCCAGTTTGATTGGAACTTTTCTTAATGGCAGTTACTGTCACAAATCTACCTTATCAATACATTAAATTACACACAACTTATTTAATATTAACAGTCTATATTTAACAGTGCAAATAGAGGTGCAACTTGCAAAGCCTTTTTGTGTCTACTGACAAAAAGTTTCAGTTAAATGCTTTTCTAACCCTCATAGACATGCGCCTATACTTTTTCTTTTTAAAGTGAACAAAAGTTGTTAGTTGATTCATTTGCTTCCTATGTATTATCGCATACTTTGTCCAAGGTTAGAAGTGACACCTACAATACATTGAAATAACTCGTAGCCCGACCTATGTCATCTAAGTGTTCGACACGATATTAAAATACCCTCCTATTGCTTTTACTTTGCTTACACGATATATTGTAATTATCATATTTAAGTACTGTTGTCATTATTCGACAGTAGCCTTCACGTTTTCCTTTGCGGATTCTGTTTTGCACGCTAATAGCATAAATAGTTAAGGTAAAGGGTATTTTAACTATACTTATCGATTTAGTTGAACTAACGTTGCACTAGAAGGGGCTATTAGCGGCTGGCGTCGTAATTTAGGACCACAGTCAAGTGACGAGCAAACGCCTGAATAAGTTAGGTTAGATAGAATAAGCGTTGCAATAAAGCTACGCAGGGGCTATTGGTGAAGAGACTCGTAATTTGGAACCAGTCAAGCGACAAGTCGACACCCGAGTATGCACCCAACACAACTTTTTCACACAACGGGACTTCAGAGCATATTTAACGTGCACTTCCTCTACACGGGGAACTATTCGGCGTAGTTTCTGGCTGCACAGGCCATTTTATAGGTTGGCAGTTAATTTAGCACTACTCCGGCCCGAACCTGGTACCTTTCGCATGCAAGGAAAGCGCCTTACCTACTGGGATCCCCAGCCCGATTTAGTTAAGGAGCTACAGTGTCTGAATAGATTAGCCATTCAACTCTCATGTACTCTATTTAAGTATGCAGAGTCGTGACAAGTTTGGCGCAAAGAGTTCTATAGTAGGGTAGAGACTGAACCTGGCAACAGCACCATGGAACAACACGGAGACAATATAGGGTAGCATGTGGGGCCCGATGGCCGAGTGGTTTGGATCGCAGGCCATAACTCTAGCAGTCCGCGCTTTGTAACAGGTGCAGGTTCGATTCCCGCCTTTGCCCTGGGTGTACTTCCTTTCTCAGTATCAAAATTATAAAATAACTAGCACTTTTGCCACTCTATTCGGGCTCCGTAGTGAGACATGGCTGCCGATGGCAGCTCAGTACGAGTCGTTCCTCTACCCTACTATAGAACTCTTTGGTTTGGCGATATGGTTACCCGAGTTCATCAAGGTCGTTATTCTCGAGAACGAACCACAATTGGCCTAGAGGGTGACAAATTGTCTTGAGATGTGAAAGAAAGCGTTAGTCAACTATTCAAAAATACTAGTGGTCGTGACACTTGGTTGGTTGGTTGACATATATATTCAGGTTTGTGTGCTTGGTCAGCGACCCGCTTATAAACCTTCGTCAAGTAAGACAGACACAACACACACACCATAAGTGGATCCATCTAATTTTTAGAGACAGAGGCCAACTAGAGGATCCCCAGAATTGGCTTGTCACCCCAGAGGTATTGATTTGGTATGGGAACTTAGAGGACTTTCGGACCCAACAGATTTAACGAGCACGTACTCCGCATATACTCGGTAGGTCTTCAGTGGTACCGGGACTCGATCGCAGGACCTTCCGATCCCGAGACCGAGACGCTGACCACTAGGCTCACTACGGCCCTCTCGTGACACTTGAGTACTACTAAAATCTGAAACAAGAACACGTGCACTCAGCAGTAAATTTATAGGAAAGCTTTTATTTAAATAAATGTTAGAGTGAACTACAAATCACAGAAAACTATAACAGCTTTTTTTTCATAAATAAACAAATGCATTTTTTCTGGCTCAAAATCTAAAATTAGAAGAAATAAATTGACGTGTCCGTCAGCAAATGTTAAGGGCGAATGAGCCCAAGTGACAGCGGTCTCCAAACCAAAGTGGAATAGTACAATAAGAAAAAAATAATTTGTAAGCCACATTTCTCCGGTCGTATTGAATATTTTTACAAACGGTTTTTTTTTAGCTTCCACACTACATTTATATCGTAAAAAGAGGAAGGTATTATAATCGTTCAGTCCGTCCGTCTGTCTGTCCGTGACCCACTTTCATGGCCCAAACTACAAATGCTACGGACAAGTGTGATACGTCAAAAAATTCAGCGCATCAAAATTAGAATACATTGAAAATTTCAGAAAATAATTCGAAGTATTTCAATTATTTAAAAAACTGCAAAATTTAATGCTCATTTAAAAAGCATACCATAGATATCATAATTAAAGTATAGATTGGCTGATCACGTGACCTCCAATGCTAACGATGGGACGCGCATGGAGGTTTTTTAAGGGGGCATAATGGCCAGTGTTGCTGCCACTTTAAGGTGAAAAATACTACGAAATAATACCATTTAATTCTAAAATTTCAAAAAAAATACTAGAAAAGGATTTAAAGTCACTAAAAAGATACCAAAATGCAGCTCGTATATTTACGATATTTTTTTGTAATTTTAGAATTATTCTAAAATACCAAAATACTCTTTAAACTTTATAACTAAACTTTTAACTTAATTTTAGAATTTTTTTTAGAATTATTCTAAAATGACAAAAAAATATCGTAAAAATACTAGCTGCATTTTGGAATCTTTTTAGTGACTTTAAATCCTTTCTAGTACTTTTTTTTGTAATTTTAGAAATAAATGGTATTATTTCGTAGTATTTTTCTCCTTAAAGTGGCAGCAACATTAGCCATTATGCCCCCTTAAAAAGCCTTCATAAGCGTCCCATCGTTAGCATTGGAGGTCACGTGATCAGCCAATCTAATACTTTAACTATGATATCTATGAACCATACGAAGCCATTTTTATCAGAGACATAAAATAGAATGGACTGCGCATTGGCAAACCTAAAGCGATCCCCTCATGGGTCACGTGCTGGGGTAAGATTTTACCCCAGCACGTGATCTCGAAGAGTTGGCGAGTTTTTCCACAACGACTTGAACATATCAGGCCGACAATCTAGTGGTATGAAAAAGAAGTTGAGAAAGCAACAAACATGAATCGCTATTTCAATTCATTCACTGTTCAATTTAACAAACGTTCGACTTTTAAATATCAATAACTCAAAAACTACGATTGCAAAAACAAGTTACTTTTTTGTTAATGTACTAAAAATAATCTACTTCTAAGCTGTCAATGTTCAGACCATTAATTTATTTAACTTGGCCCAAAAGATAAATTACAATTTTTACAAGCGTTCACTTATTCATGAAGATGATTCTTCAGCATAAAAGAGCTTTTATAATAAATTCCCTCGATAAAAAGTATAGTTTATAAAGAACCCATAATTACTTAAAGTATGCAGAACTAAATAAATGTTACCTGTGAAGTGTGACAAATCCTTTTTACGCCACTCTTTCCAATTAAGAACTACACAAGAATTTGGCATCTTGTACGAGTTACTTAAAAGTACCCCAATTAAAAATAGTTTTCTGCAAATGTAAGATTAAAAAAATTAATTAAGAATAATCCAACATTGGACGAATTTAATCAAATATTTATGATTAAAGCCAGAAGAAAAAAATAAGAACTATGGGGGAAAATCGTCTGCAAAAACTTTTTAAAAAAAAACGCCCAGCGGCTGGATGCTAGAAACCCACGTGACTTGGGAACATATGTAAGTCACCATTCAGGTTCGCCAGCCTACTCTTATCTGGTTTTTAGGTCTGGCGACAATTGACATAGTTCTAACGAAACAGTAGCGATAAGTTGCCATATGTTGCAACCTTTCCCCTCTTGACGATTTTCATCTTTTTTACGTTTTTAGAAGCTGCTTGACTATTGAATGAGCAGTCCATTCTATTTATATGTCTATGATTTTTATTAGAATTAAATCACCATTGCCATTCGCAACAATCGCCCGAGAAACTTAATTCTTTTAGACAATAAATTAAAAGAAATTTATTTTTGCGACATAGATCAGTTTGAAATGACGTCAAATATATTTCACTACGAGATTCTTTGTATGTTGATATATAAAATATTTACATTCTATTTAAAAGCGAGTAATATTAAATATTTATTCTTTGAAATATAAATTAATTTTTACAAACGATAAGTATTAATTATAGAATTTTCGAAATAAAATAAATGAATCCCTTTGGATTAACACAGAGGCAATTTGGTTTGGAGACCCGCAAAACACCACTTAAACTTTAAAATACATTATAAAAAATATATGCTTAGGATTTTACTTGGGAGTAAAGAGGATATTATAATCTACTTAGACTCAAAGTAAGTAGAAGAAAATCTGTTTAAAATTTTTAGAAAAAGATAAATTGTGTTCTGGAAACTGCTTGTGTTCTGCTTCTATTTTGTCTAAAGAAAATATAAGATTTTTGTCAATTTACACGCTCTGAAGCTCTTTTAAAGCAAACACTGCATTTCCCCACACTTATTTAAAGTGCTTGTCTAACGTTTTTTTCTTTCTCCCAAACACTTGTAGTCTGCCAAGTTGATTATTTTGGTTTCATAAAACATATTTCGTATTCTTATCTAAATACTTATAATGTTAAGATATTTATTTAAGGGAGACAGGAGCCTATATTAAAAATACTTCTAGTACTTGAAACTTTTATTTTAAGATATTATTGTAAAGATCGGATTGCATAGTTTACGAAACACTAAAAACATTGAAATGTCATTTTTGAAATTTTTGGGGGGTCTGGTCCCCCTTAAAAAAAATGGTAGAGTAAACAGGGAACTTAAAAAAAAATATTTCGCGAAAAGACTACGTAAGTAAAGTAGTTCAGAGATATTTATGACACGTGTCTATATATTTAGTAACTTGATTCTTTATATAATAATAAAAGTATACATGTTAGTTTGGGGATCAAACGAGTTTTTTTTTTACGGTTCAAGGTAAGATATAGAAGCAATAGTGAAATTTTTTTCGCAAGAACAGTCAAATTTTGTTAACACCTTAACATGTAAAATACCTTAACATTATAAACAAAATCAATTTACACGAAATAAGATTTTTCAAAAACTTATGAATTTCTTCTAAAAATGATTCGACTTACATGAATAAAAGAAAATATATTCCTGTGAAATTAGTTTGAATAAATATTGATAGGAAATACTTTTTAGTTAAACAATGCCGACTGGGCTCCTAGAAAGCCGCCTATAAACGTGTGGAATTTAGCATATTATAAATGGTATACTGTTTTTAATTTGACTACATTAGCTACATAAATATATGGCAGATATAGCAAATTATTAATAAAAAAATATTTTTAAAAAAAATATACATATACTATTGAGTTTCCCAAATAGTTATAAAAAATATTTATGCAAACTTTGAACATAATTTTAACGACATCAGATAATTGACAAACTGTAGTATATCCGATTTAAAAGTATAAAACATTATAAATCCTAAATGATAATTATATTTCCTTAGATTATATGTAATATATTCCTTGTGATAATTATATTTCCTTAGATCATTCCTAACATTATATTTCCTTCCTTAGATGATGAAAAGAAGGGTCAAACACTCATAATAACTTCTTAAAGAATGTGTTCCCAATTTCAATAGAAAGATCAATGCCCATCAATACGTATCAATTGAAGAGCTTGGTTTAAGAACGTGCTAAGTGACAAACAGGGGGAAAACTAGAAAATGAGCTTTAAAGCTAAAAGTTTTTTAGTTTTCACCATAGATATCATAGTTAAAGTATTAGATTGGCTGATCACGTGACCTCCAATGCTAACGACGGGACGCGCATGGAGGCCTTTTAAGAGGGCAAAATGGCCAGTGTTGCTGCCACTTTAAGGAGAAAAATACTACGAAAAAATACCATTTATTTCTAAAATTAAAAAAAAAAAATACTAAAAAAGGATTTTAAGTCACTAAAAAGATTCCAAAATGCAGCTAGTATTTTTACGATATTTTTTTGTAATTTTAGAATTAAATGGTATTTTTTCGTAGTATTTTTCTTCTTAAAGGGGCAGCAACAACAGCAATTTGGCCCTCTTAAAAAGCCTCCATGCGCGTCCCGTCGTTAGCATTGGAGGTCACGTGATCAGCCAATCTAATACTTTAACTATGATATCAATGGTTTTCACTTAGATACGTTGAAAATGGCACTTGCGACCCGTAAAAAATATGCTTAACTTTAAGTTTTTTTTGAAAAATTGGAATATTTTTACCTTTAAGTAACGGAATAACATGTTCATTGAAACAATTTCAATTTTTTCAAAAATGTCATTTAACACGTTTTTCAAACTAGATTCTTCAATTCCTTGTGTGTCAACTCAGTTTTTCCTCCTAACAATGCGAAAAACGAACATTCTCTTTCCAAAAAGTCCACGAACTTGAAATAAACAAAGCAAAACAAGAATTAACAAAAAGAAAAAGAAAAAGTAGCAAAAATAGAAATAACCCACTTTTTCGTCTTCTTTACAAGTAAATGCTATTTTTCAAGTGCTTTGGAATTGGAATGAGTTATCGTAGCACTAGAGCAACACAAGGGATATTGGAGACGGGCGTCATGATTTTAAAGCACAGTCAAGTGACGAGTCGACACCTGAGTAGGCACCCAACGCAACATTAAAGGGCAGCATCGCATGCAGAGTCAATACTTTGGAGCATATTTAACGTGCACTCCCTTGTCACGGAGTATTAGTCGTCTTACTTTTTGGCTGCACGGGTTTTTTATAGGAGGGCAGGGCAGTTAGTTATTTTGGCGATGCTCGTACCCGAACCTGTGACTTTTCGCATGCAAGGCGAACGCCTTTACCGACTGGGCTCCCCAGCCGACCAGGAATGATAAAAACATAGATTGTAAAACTATGCGCACTAAAATTGTACTTCTTAAATTTTTATTTCGGAGTCTATGGCTAGTACCTCTTTGAAATTTTTTGTAGACGTGGATTGTATTTTTGCAATTCATGAATCAGGATAATTTTTTGGGTAGTTCCCTTTCTCTTCAGCGAAATAATGTAATAAAATTTCTTTAAAAAAAAGCGATTTTCAGTACTGTTTTATTCTACAAAACTCCTCGAGCTGACCTCAACATGGATGCTTTTTGGCCCAAATTTCCCTCTTGGTTCTTTATTACGTTTCGTCGAAGTGTGCGAAGCGCACGGTTATACAGGGGGCGCAAATAAAAAGTGGCCCCGTCATGGAGATAGGATTATAGGAATAAGATAGAATTGTTGCCAAGTCAAAAACCAGTGCAAAAACAAGTTTGCTAAGTAAAGCTATTGATCGCTTCAATGTTAAGCCCAAACAAACGCTTGGCGAATTATTTGCCGGCAACTATGCCTTGGCTTGACAAGCTAGTTGGAGTGCAATACAAACTGAAAGTTTGTACAGCTGTGCCTTTCTATGGGCAAAACTGCTCCAAACATTTCAAAATATCAGGTTGCTTTTATTTCAACATTACTAACCCAGATGTGTTTCATTACCAATCCACCTGTTCACATTCTGCAGAAATAATATGCTTGTCTAACAGGTTTTAAAGTAGGAATGTCTGAACTTTAGTAAGCTTTAGCTTATAAAGGTCACTAATGAACCTTTAAGAAACCCCAGTCATTGTTATTTATATAAAAGGCCTTTGGGAACGGGTCTGTTTTCGCCTGCCTTTAGGGTAAACTCGTGAAAGCTCAGCCTTTAACCGAGCCACAGAGGATTAAGAAAAAACTTTCACTTGCAAAATGTTTATGAATATTGGTATAATAAAGGCAAGTGTATTTGGATGGCAGTTTTCGAAGTAAAAGTAAGGTTTTTGGTAGTTTTTTCGTTAACAAACAAGTAGGTTTGTAAGGAAAAAATGCGCCAAACACAGCATTACTTCTATATTAAACATTTACATGCTAAATTTGGCTAGTTTCTTTTATTTTATTTCGAAAATTCAATAATTATTACTTATCGTTTGAAGAAATTAATTTATATTTCAAAGAATATATATGTAATATTCCTCGCTTTTAAATAGAATGAAAACATTTCATATCAACGTACAAAGAATCTCGTAGTGAAATATATTTGACGTCATTTCAAACTGATCGATGTCGCAAAAATAAATTTATTTTTAATTTATTGTCTAAAAGAATTAAAGTTTCTCGAGCGATTGTTGCGAATGACAATGGTGATTTAATTCTAATAAAAATGTCTTCCTATGCTTTTTAAATGAGCATTAAATTTTGCAGTTTCTTTAAATAATTGAAGTACTTCGAATTCGAATTCTTTTCTGAAATTTTCAATGTATTCTAATTTCGATGCGCTGAATTTTTTGACGTATCACACTTGTCCGTAGCATTTGTAGTTTGACTATGAAAGTGGGTGACGGACAGACAGACGGACTGAACGATTATAATACCTTCCACTTTTTACGTTATAAGCGTAGTGTGGAAGCTAAAATATATATTATAGAAGAAGTACTGACTTTGATTGTTTTTCAAACCACGTGCGATCATTAAATATATAAAAACGTACAATCGCCAAATATAATTGGTGGAAATATTCATGATTATATTTCTTTAATCTGGACAAATTACCTGTTACTGTCAAAATTTCTGCCATTTAATAGATTCAATTATATTTGCGTTTTTGGCTTTTTAATACGTTTTTATACTTAGTACAGTATATAATTGTATTTTACGCATTAAAATAATTAAGCTTTACATGATCCTTATATTTTTTATAACCATTGATATCAGATACATGTTTGATTCGGAATTTTTTTTTTAGGTTCAAATCCACTAACTCAAAGAAATAATCGTTAATTTAATCTTTGAAGACGTAATTTAACCCCTTGATTTTTTAAAAATAATTTTCCCATACAAATTCAGTCTCAACCCCGCAGTAATAATAAAAAATCAATTCAAAAGTATTGCATTTATTCAAGCGGCAAGTGACTGCTGGAAAGTTCGAAATTACTCATGGTTAAATGAAACTATTTTCGGGATATCACCTATGACGTCGATAAATCTGATGACGTCAATAACTTCTCGCGCGTGTTAAATTTAATGACATTTCTTGCCGTTAAACATGAAAATCAGTGTTTCGATTAACGTCGTGGTAATGTTAGTATAAGTAATTTTTTAAAAGTTAAATTAAGTTTAATATCGCAACTTAATAGTAATTCTTAACTTAATAGTAACTTAATTCTTCCTTAAACTTATGAAATAATTATTTATAAACGGGTGAAGGAACCTTTTTATTTAGGTAAATCCAAATTCATCGATAAACTTATATTTAACGGTGCCATCCAATTTTTACATTAAATGAGTTTAGTTTAGTTTGAATTATCGTTGCACTAGAGCAACACGAGGGCTATTGGCGACGGGCGTCGTATTTTAGAACCACAGTCAAGTGACGAGCCGACACCCGAGTTGGCACCCAACGCAACCGGGCGACATCGTACGCAGCGTTGGGACTTTGGAGCGTATTTTAACGTGCACTCCCTCTACACGGGGTATTAATCGTCGGACATTTTTGGCGGCACGGGCCGTTTATAAGTCGGCAGTTATTGTGGCGATGCCCGGCCCCGAACCTGGAACCTTTTGCGTGATAGGCGAATGTCTAACCGACTGGGCTCCCCAGCCCCTCCTTCTTATTTAGGTAAATCCTAATTTATCGATAAACTTATATTAAACGGTGCCATTCAATTTTTACATTAAATGAAGATCATCTACCATAATTAAAGGAAAGTACCTATGGTTTAAGTAATACAATTTTAGAAGTATCAGTCAAGATCAATACAAAATCTATCTCTTAAATTTAATTCATCCATTCCATGCTTTCCCAAATATGTCTTTATAGAAAAAAAGTTTTTTTTTACAACAAAGGCCCCGGATAGCCATTTCATTTCCGGAAATTGTTCGTGTTAAAATTCGAAAATCACGACAAAGAAGTTTTTCCTCCAATTATAAAAAAACAAATTTTAATAAAACTAAACTAATTAATAAACAATAATTTTTCCACTTAATTTATCCTAAAATTAAATGCTTTAGAGGACAATAAACATTAAAAATGGCAATTCGCCGAGCAATTATTTAAAAAACCTTTCATCTAAAAGTTCTCCTCGATACGGCTATTCAACCATTACAACAACATTAGAAGATTGTTGAAAATTACCTAATTACCATGGCTAAGTTGAACACTATTCTGAGAATACTTAAACCTATAAATAAAAAGATGAAACTATCCTGCTTGTTGGGTATAATCATATTTATTCTAGGTACATTTAATTAATTTAATAGCAATTATTAGAAACGTTTGATATTAGTCCCTTTCTTTTAAACCCATTAACAATGATTCATAAGAAAATTTGCCGCGCGAAAATGAGCTTTCTTCTTAAGGGGGAATGGGCGCGCTGGGTCGGGGGTCTCCAAAACAAAGTGCTTCAGTGTTAATTCTATGGCGAAAAAACTATTTTCTCTGCCACATTTCTCCTGCTGTATTGAATATTTTTACAAGCGGATTTTTTTATGTGATAAATGTAGCTGACTTACAGGTCCCGACCTTCCCACTTTTTGAAATGGGTTCGAATATTGTTTTTTATATTTCAATAAATAATTTTACACAAAATCTTCGAAGCAATTTCAAAAGGTGGGAAGATAGAGACCTGTAAGTTATGTACATGTATTATTAAAAAAAACCGTTTGTAAAAATATTCAATGCAGCCGGAGAAATGTGGCAGAGAAAATAGTTTTTTTCGCCATTGGATTAACACTGAGGCACTTGAGTTTGGAGACCCGAGGTCCAGCGCTCCCATTCCCCCTTAAGTTTATCTAAATAAACAAAATATAAGATAATAAACACCGAAATACTGAACAATTTATGTAGGACTATTTAAGTTGCACGAAAACGAATTTAAAAAAAAGTAAAGTTAAAATTTTTATTCCGATATGAAGGTATTAAAATGGTATTCACAAAGCCATCGTTAATAAATGGGTTATTGCTATATTCCGATTCCGATTATCTTCATATTTATTAAGTCAATAATAAAAATATGAATCAAATGAATATCCAATTCGTTCGTTAATTTTATCTTTTAATAAAATACTTTCACTAATTATCTGGCAACTGCACCTTGCAATTAATTAACAAATCGTTCGTCTAAAAGGGGTTCCTCATTCAACCATTACAAGAACATTTTTTTGTGAAATTTACCTACTACAGCAACCCCTCTTTATATCGCGCTTCCCGGGAGACAAAACCGCGATATAACGAGCGACTTGATAAATATTATACTTTTGATGTATTTATGGTATCAAAATAGTTTGAAAGCACAGTATGCATTTGAAAGATAAAACTAAATCATTTTAAAGAATATAACTATGTGCTCTAAAAAAAGAAACAGAAATTTAGAAAGGACTTATTATTATTAATTACTATACACATTATTGCACAGGATAATAGACACATTTCACTCATTTTCTATTAAAAAATCCATCTAAAGTAGGCTGTTTTGATTTTTCTAGTAAAACCTGTTTTCCGGCAAATATCAAAGAACGGAAGTTTATTATTTATTTTAAGGAAAGTACATATTGAAAAAAAAAAACAGGGGGAAAATTGGGAGACATGATACAAGGCGCGATATATCCGAATGCGCGATGTAACGGGGTGCGATATAGCGAGGGGTTACTGAACTATACTATTTAGGTTAGGTTAGGTTTGAATTATCGTCGCACTAGAGCTACACGAGGGCTATTGGCGACGGGCGTCGTATTTTAGAACCACAGTCAAGTGACGAGCCGACACCTGAATAGGCACCCAACGCAACCGTTAAGGGCGACATCGTACGCTGCGTTAGGACTTTGAAGGATATTTAACGTGCACTCCCTTACACGGGGTATTATTCGTCGGACATTTTTGGCTGCACGGGCCGTTTATAGGTCGGCAGTTATTTTGGCGATGCCCGGACCAGAACCTGGGGCCTTTCGCATGCTAGGCGAGTGCCTAACCGACTGGGCTCCCCAGCCCACTATACTATTTAGGGAAATGCTATCATCTATATTGTAAAATGGGTCTATTTTAGCTGACGAATTATTCATTCTCGGGTACTTTTAAATTAATTTAGTAGCAAGCTTTCAGTTCTTCCATTCTTGCAACCACTTGTTATTAGCCACGTTTTAATACTATCTTTCGATTCCAAAGTCTTGCGCAATCAATAAGTAATCTTTATATTTATTGAGTCAATATCAATAAAATGAATGAACAGTTTGATTTTTAGTTTTATCTTTCAATAAAACGCTTTCACGCCAATTAATCTGACAACTGCACCCTGCAATTAATCAACAAAACCATTGATCTAAAAATTCTCCTCAAAGCGTCCATTCAGCCATCACAACAAGAACATCAAAGATTGATGGAAATTACCCACGGCTAAGTGACACTATTCTGGGAAATACTATCACCTATATTGCCAAGATGGGTCCATCCCATTTGACAATCTCAAGGATATTCACTCATTCATTTTATGCGCTTCAATGGAGGGAAGGTTCAGAATCAGCTACATTGGGATTGTTCAGAATACAAGTGAACCAAGTCAATTTTTTGTCATTTTCGAGTTTTCATTGTTCGTTCATTTTCATTTCGTTTTGACATTTTCGTTTCAAAAATTTACTTCATTTCGATGTTATATTGATTCCCGTACCTGGGGAAAAAGGGCTAACATGGCAAAGCCATAAATCTGTGGAAGTTGTGATTCCAAAACTAATGCATTAGCTCTATAGAACTGACAATCCCTCTTATATACACTTATTCTATACTGCATTTCTAATAGATAGCATTTCTAATTTTTAATAGAAAAATTGTTTTTTAAATATAATTGCCTAAAACGGCGAAAAGAGCAGACGTTAACGCTACGACGTCGTTTCCGCGATGCCGGCATTTGCATGTGAACGGGGTTATAAGGTTTCACAAAATAGCCGGCAAAATGCCGCCAATTTCTTAGCACATGTGAACGCGCCTTTAGTAGTAGTTCCTTCGACGGTTGATGCATTTTTTAAGAGGACAATAAATTTCAAATTTGGGTACAATTCGCATCATTTGCGAATTAAACGGGATTTAAAAAGTGAAAATGACCTTTTTAAAATAATTTTTTGGCTTTTAGAAGACATTTTGGATATCATATATACGTATTTTTAGTGTTATAACCGTGTATTTAATTAAAAAATAGTCGTTATAAGCAAGATATTATAAAACTAAGGTCGAGGGACAATTAAATGGCGAACTTTAATGACGTTATAAACGCGTAGTCGTGGTACACGAGTACGTTATAACAGAGTTTTACTATACGTAAAATTTTAGTACGATAATGGAAAAAAAGTCCTTTCTCAGATATATTTCATTGGGCAGCAGCAATTAAAAAAAATGTTTAGATATAATTTTGTTATAAAGCTTTTACTTTAAACCTCTGCACTGCAGCATTTAAAAAAAAGCTTTATATTGACTTGGTTTCACTTGTACTCTGAGCCCTCTATTTATAGTGTGTCTTTTTCTCCAAATTACCTGATAAATTTATTACTAAGTGACCTTACACGGCTTTTACGGCTTTCGTTTATAACGTAAAAACTATCCAATGTTATATATTTTTTTCTGGAGGTAACTGAAAATCCCACCGTTGTCACCATAGAATAATTATTGCAAAGGGTTGTTTGTAAATTTTAACATTTTGGTGCAATAGCACAACTGCAATGACAGTCAGAATACAAAATATTAGTATTAAGCGAAAAAGAAAAACTATTTACTTTTATAAAACTTTAATTAAAAAAGAATTTCCCAGATAAGGTATATTCCAGAAAGAAAGGTATTTCCCAGTGTTTCTCAGAAAGAAAAGATGTATTTCCCGGTATTTATCAGTTTTTCCCACTGGGATGGAGGAAACCCCAACCCTACATAAAAACTTTAATTTGACGGGTATTTTTGAAGTGTAAATTTATGAACTATTAATACAAATTTAGTGATAATGTAAGTTTACAACATCACCCTTGTTTAAAAAATTATTATTTTGTTTAGTTTTTAAATCGAAATTCACTCGACTGAAAACTTTTTTTTTATATAACTATTTTTTTAAAAAACTGTTACAAAATAAAGTTAAATAGCAAATGAAAAATTAATTGAATAATTAAATACTTCTTTAAATTAATCTTTAGCAAAAATAAATTATTTTTATCGAGGGCTCCGGCTTCAAGGATAAGTGGGATTTTATGAGGTAATAAAACACAAATAAAAAATTCTATTATTTGAGAAGTTCCGTCAATAGAGAGTATACATAAAGATAAATATAAAGTAAAAAAAATACATGGTTTATCAGCAGAAGGAAATGCAACAGGAAATATAATATTTGAACAATGAAAAAGTACCATAGCGGCATCAACTAAAAAGGTAAATATTACTATCAAGCAATTGAAATAAAAGAACGGAACAATAGATGTGTCACTTTGACAAGTTTGGTTGGACTGCACCATAAATAAGAAAACAGGATTGACACATACATTATCGACAGTTATTTTCACAAGTTGGAGTGAATTGTCGTACTAGAGCTACACGATGGCTATTGACGAAACATAGATATATCATAGTTAAAGTATTATATTGGCAAATCACGTGACCTCCAATGCCAACGACGGGACGCGCATGGACACCAGAATAAGAGGGCAAATGGGCCAGTGTTGCCACCACGTTAAGGAGAAAATTACTACGAAAAAATACCGTTTAATTCTAAAATTACAAAAAAATAAGCTGCTTTTGGAATCTTTTTAGTGAC
This sequence comes from Oedothorax gibbosus, assembly GCA_019343175.1. Lineage (NCBI taxonomy): Eukaryota > Metazoa > Arthropoda > Arachnida > Araneae > Linyphiidae > Oedothorax > Oedothorax gibbosus. The sequence goes on along the minus strand of CM033274.1, from coordinate 36,282,544 downwards.
TTTAAAAAAAATCGCGAAGCGCTTTTTTAGTATTTTTATGGTATTTTTTTGCAATTTTAGAATTAAACGGTATTTTTTCGTAGTATTTTTTTCCTTAATGTGGTGGCAACACTGGCCCATTTGCCCTCTTATTCTGGTCTCCATGCGCGTCCCGTCGTTAGCATTGGAGGTCACGTGATCTGCCAATCTAATACTTTAACTATGATATCTATGTGATGAAAGGAGTCGTAATTTAGAACCACAGTCAAGTGACGAGCCAACACTTGAGTAGACACCCAATTGGCAACATCTGACGCAACTTCGGGACTTGGAGCATATTTACCTTGCCCTCCCTCTCTACACGGGGTATTATTAGTCGGACTTGATGGCTACACTGGCCGTTTATAGATCTTCAGTAATTTTGGCAATACCCGGGCCAGAACCTGGGACCTTTCGCATGTAAGGGAAGCGCCTTACCGACTTGGCTCCCCAGCTCCTTTTTTCGGGTTTGAAGAGGTTAAATAAAGAAAATTAAATCTCGCTTATCTTCATTGTCAAAAAAAAAATATATATAAAAACAATATCTTAAAAAACAAGGAAGAAGCAGTTCCTGCTTGTCATGCTTCGATGAAAGGCTTCAGTGAAAAAGAAAAAAAGAAAAAAATCGGCAAATCGATGGAGTTCCGTTAAAAGCGTTTGCAGTAGAAAAAACCCTAAAATAAACTCTAAATTCCGAGGAGTGCGTCAATATTGAATGGCACATGAAGCATGTAAGTTTAGTTGCTCGTCCCCAGTGAACTGTGGAAATAATGCAGAAATAACAGCGGGGAAAATTTCTTTTGTTATGTGTAGTGGGAAGAGATGCTCTCGACTCTCAGTTGGAGCTGTCTGTTAGAGTCATTGAGCTAGAAGGAAAACTGGAGAGAGGTGTGCGATTCACCGGACAGGGCAGCAAAGGAGCCGGTCCAATAACGAAACGCGGAGGAATATACAGCACTGCAGCAGAAACGAAAAGGCAGAAAACCTAGAAACTTGCCTATTTCGCTATTGGTTTCGTCTTCGCTGGTTTTTAGTTAGTGATCCACATAACCACGTTATTTCTTTAAAAAGTTGGAATTTAAAGTTAAAGTTAATTCTTTCGAATTAAAAATGTTAAAATACATTTAGGAGCCCATGATAGAGGGGTCTCATACAAGCATCGCATACAAGTGTAGGGAAAATATTCCTTTTCTGCCCTGTTCGCTCAAAAGCGTGTGAGTGGGTTTTCGGCTCGCTGACACCTCACTCCAGTTTCCCTTCTAGCTCAATGGTTAGAGTACGGTGGGTTTTTTTTAAAAACCGCTTTTAAGGGGGAATGGGCGCGCTGATGGACCGGGGGTCTCCAAACTCAAGTGCATCAGTGTTAATCCAATGGCGAAAAAACTATTTTCTCTGCCACATTTCTCCGGCTGTATTGAATATTTTTACAAACTTTTTTTTTTAAATAACAAATGTAGATAACTTACAGGTCTCTATAATCTCACTTTTTGAAATTGCTTCGAATATTTTGTGTAAAATTATTTATTAAAAATTATAAAAAATATTCGAACCCATTTCAAAAAGTGGGAAGGTCGGGACCTGTAAATCAGCTACATGCATCATATAAAAAAATCCGCTTGAAAAAATATTCAATACAGCCGGAGAAATGTGGCAGAGAAAATAGTTTTTTCGCCATTGGATTAACACCGATGCACTTTGCTTTGGAGACCCCCGCTCCAGCACGCCCATTCCCCCTTAAGAGAACAGTTTCTGTAGTATAGCGGTTTTAACGCCATCGTGGACTGCAAAGCAGAGACGCACCTTTCATATCTTCTAGACGAGTCCCACGCTCACATCCCCTTCCTGCGTGTGGAAGTATCACCCTGTGCATCATAGATATCATCGTTAAAGTATTAGATTGGCAGGTCACGTGACCTCCAATGCTAACGACGGGACGCGCATGAACACCAGAATAAGAGGGCAAAATGGCCAGTGTTGCTGCCACTTTAAGGAGAAAAATACTACGAAAAAATACCATTTAATTCTAAAATTACAAAAAAAAAACATCGTAAAAATACTAGCTGCATATTGGAATCTTTTTAGTGACTTTAAATCCTTTTCTAGTATTTTTTTTGTAATTTTAGAATTGAATGGTATTTTTTCGTAGTATTTTTCTCCTTAAAGTGGCAGCAACACTGGCCATTTTGCCCTCTTATTTGGCCTCCATGCGCGTCCCGTCGTTAGCATTGGAAGTCACGTGATCTGCCAATCTAATACTTTAACTATGATATCTATGATGTGCATCTACTACGTAGATTAGAGGCACCGAATATTGGATATATCAACGTCGGCAGAGTCGCGTCAACCTTGGAGGTATGACAACCGAAGTAAACTAAAACCATTAGCTAGTCCATCGATATTGGGCTTGAGTGCATTTAATTGGTACTAAATGACTTCGGGTGGAGAAAGAATCATCCTCCGATTTCCCAAAATTACTGGTTTTCACGATTATTCTGTAGGTATTAGTACAAGTCGATATGGAGTTGCTGTTGCTCTAGCTTTTTTTTTGAAAATTAAAACTCTATTCTACAAATTCAGATGGTTGTCCAGTACAAATTTTAATTTGAATCCTCTTTAACACATAAATTAAATTGGATAAAAATAGATTTTAAACTGGGAAGTGTTCATTGTAATTTTGGAAAACACTTTCCCAAAATACCTCGTACAGTTCCGTTTCATAATTAAATATAATGAACTGTCAAATGGTTTCTTTTAAGTGACTCATTTGTAATAGAAACACTAATTCAGGGAAAGATTAGATTTAGAATACTATATAAAAAATCAAGCAATTTTGCAATTGCAAAATCAATTAATTATAAAAGGAGATTTTATGAAAATTCAACAGAAAATATTTTTTCTGAAATTTTTCGTATATTTACGGGCTTCCTTTAGCCTTCAGCTTATAGTCTTGTACAATTGATCTGGAAATATGGCATACATATATAGACTAAAAAAAATCGTTAAAATATTCGATTTGTTAAAAATAACGCTTTAATTCTTTAAAAAATAATTTAGATTGTATTGTAAAATAAAAGTTATGTTGTATCTAATTATTTACTATCCCAATTTCAAAATTAAACTTGTAATGAACTAACTATCTTTTGGTTATACAAATGTACTTGGACATTGTTAATCTGGCCATATAAGAAAAGCTAAGTGCCCACGTGCAAGAAAAATTGCACAAGTTTCATGCAAGAAACTTGCTTGAGTGTTTACATGGAGCTTGCAATTTTTCTTGCGGCAAGGCTCTGCAAGATATTTTATAGCTTTGTTGCACGATTAACTTGCAGAGTAGTGTCCAAGACAGTACTCTGCTGCAACCGTGGTTTGTGTCACTTATAAACATAAACAGTGTTCGGGATCGTCCATTCCATCGCCATTCGCCATGAATAAAAGGAAAGCTGTCGCTTCAATATTAATTGCTCATACAATTAAAAATATAAATGCCCGTAAAATACGCAAGAGTTGGAGAAGAATAGGGTTTTGAAAGGAAATGAACTAGGATTTTTTAGAAAATTATTTCGGGAATTATCTATAGAGGATACTCAGCAATTAAAAAAAAATATATGTAATATCGGCATCTGGTGAGAAAGAACAAGCCGTTCCTTCGTTTCCATCTCTGGTCAAGTGTGAATTCACCAAAATAGGTAGTTGAAGGGATTCCTTTTGGTGACAATAGAGGGGAAAATCAGTCGTGCAGTTTGATCTAATTTAGAAAAACCCGTTTACGTGTATTGACACAGTAGGAATTCTGGAGTGGAGTTGAAATTGTAGGTTCGAAGGGTAAATTGGGGGCTGGGGAGCACAGTCGGTTAGGTGTTCGCCTAGCATGCGGATGGTTCCAGGTTCGGGTCCGGACATAAATAAATGCCGGCCTATAAACGGACCGTGCAGCCAAAAATGTCCGACGAATAATACCCCGTGTAGAGGGAGTGCACGTTAAATATCCTTCAAAGTCCTAACGCTGCGTACGATGTCGCCCTTAACGGTTGCGTTGGGTGCCTACTCAGGTGTCGGCTCGTCACTTGACTGTGGTTCTAAAATACGATGCCCGTCGCCAATATCCCTCGTGTAGCTCTAGTGCGACGATAATTCAAACTGAACTAAAGGGTAAATCAAATTGGAATGAGTGAATTGATTTGGTTTTGGTTGAATATAACGTTGCACTAGAGATACACAAGGGCTATTAATGACGGGCATCTTGATTCAGAACCGCGGTCAAGTGATGAGTCGACGCCTGACCTGGCACCCAACGCAACTTTATAGACATAATTTTTAGCAATCCATAAAAAGCAAAATTTAAGAGAATTTTCCACAACTGTTTTTGCTTATACAAACTGACAAAAATTGTCAGATTACCCACCTTTTTCATAATTCCAAACAAAAATTGTTTGGTTGAACTAACTTTGCACTAAACACTACCAAACCTAATTTATTGGGGGGAAAAGTATAATTTGAAGCCCCAAAGGAACATTTTACATTTACTACACTTGTTGAAAAATAGTGTTACACGTATCAAAATACATTATTTTGTTATTTTTTTAAGAGTGGCTAAACATCCATTTTGAGTTTTTAAACATAATTTCCTTTTATGTTTCCTTCTAATAACAGGGAACAAATTATATTTTTTTGCGTACAAAGAGTAGCACTGTGACAAAATCGACACATGGTGATTAAAAAAACAAGTGATATGCGTTATTCAGCATCAGTTACTATTTAACAATTATCTAGCTTGAAAAAAACCTTTAAAGATTTTATGTTGGTCCGACTTAATTAAGCAATGTTATCATATTTAATTATGACTATTTCTGTAATCAATTCGAGAAAACGCAAAAGTAAAATTTCGAAAATTAAATAACGCAATTCATAGTACGCACGTTTTTTTGGTAGAATATAAATGCTATTTGTTATTGTTCGTTTCAAAACAATTAACGTGATTAAATTGTATGACATGAAATTATTCGGCGAAATCTAACGCATATTTCATGAAGTATCTTTTTAGCCTTTCTAATGAATACAAAGTTACATCTGTGAAATAAGCCATTTTAATTGCAAACGCTTTGTCAGCAAATATTAACACATTCTTTGAATATTTTTTTTTAAAAGACAAACAAAAAGATTAATTGAAAAATAAAAAAGCAATAGCAAAACTTAAAAAAAAAAAATCAATAATCAACAAATCCTTTTAAAGCATATATTTTGTTTTGTACTGTAAACAAACCATATTTTACGGTAAACAAAACTGGGAAGATTTGTCTTTAAAGTTCATGCGTGCAATTTTCGTAAAAAAATTGTTTGATATTTAAGTAAAACGTTCTAGCATATAAAGTAAATCTAAAAACTGGGTATAAATAAAGACAATTTTTAATTTTGTGCTATTTCAAGTAGCAGTCAGTAGTAGTAATATAAAATATTTTGATAGTTATTTTAAATTTTCTAATATTGAAGTTTTGGTTTGTTTCAATAAGTTGATAAAAGTATACTCAAACTCATAAAAAAACGGCACTTTTAATATTTCTTAGAAATTTCATTTTGATAGTTGCTTATAGTAATTTCAAGTTGTAAACTTTAAAAATAATTCGAAAGATTAAATGTAACTTTAAAAAAAATGTATAACAGTTATAGCTTTTGTATTTTTAAACACTAGCTTAGTAACTTTTGTTATTAAATTAAGTGGGAAACTTTGTCACATTAAAAAAATAGTAAAAAAAAATAACAAAATTATACACTTATTCAAGATTTTATCCCATTATTTACGTTCTGTTATACAGTAATATTAATAGATAATACGGAGAATGAAATGTTTTAGAATATGCATTTTTGTTAAAATTGTAAGCTTATGGGTCCCCGTAATTTTGTAGTCCCGGTCAAGTGACGACATCTGAGCTGGTATTCTACGACAACCTTCTTGCAACATTCTACACGGCGTCATGACTATGGTAGATTTAACTTGCTCTAGTCCCATATAAACTAAACTCCTCGGCGCAACAGCCCATTACTGGGCCAAGGCCTGCCGTGCTCATTTCAGCTTTGTTGACCTAAGGCTCTGGGGGTGCTAGGCATATGTCCCGGTAAGGTGGTCAGCCTCACGTGGAACCCCCCCCCCCCCAGTGTTTAGTTCCCAACATTCTTGGTACCCATTTTATCGACCCACTTAAGGGATGAAAGGATGGGTCAACCTCGCTCAATCCGGGATTTGATCCTCGGGCCTGTGGCGTGGCAATGCTTAGCACTTCTATGTCACTGGGCCTCCTAGTCCCATATACACGGCTATATTTATCGGCGGGGTATTTATTTTTCTTTAGCACTATACGTTTATAGAATGGCTAAGACTAGGACAGAACACAGGAAGGTATCCTCTGAGGCTTGATACATTGAATTAGAGCCCATAGTAAACACACACAATAAAAAATGAACTACTTATATGATTAAAATTTATTTTTATTATATTACAAGCAAGAAAAACCGTTTCAATACTTTTCTCTTAATAAAGTCATACGACATTCGCAACAAAGTGGATTTTCAATTGAAAAAAATCCAATTATTCAATTTTACCTTTAAATTTTGAATTAAGAGTAGCATTTTTAATGTGGGTTAATTGTAATTAATAATTAAAACTCTTATCTTAGTTTCAGAATAATTATATACACTAAAGTATGGAAACTTAACAGATTATAGGATTTTGGACTGAAGGGGATAAACGTGACAAAAATACTGCAAATAACATAAACAGTAAAAAATCCAGTTACTCCTTTTTACCGTTAAGATTAAATTTTGAATTAAGAGCAGTTTAATGCCGGTAAATTATATTAAACTTTGATTATAGAATATATTAAAGAATATATTAATTATATTAAACTTTGATTATAGGGTTAAACATCACAAAAATATCATTTCGAATAACCCAAGAAGTTTTTTTAAAAATCTCATGTATGTGCAATTTAAATCAAATAAATTTAAAATAATTTCATAAAAGAACTTACCAGCATTTAAATAATAATCCTCGAATCCCAATACACTGCAAACAGCTGTTTTTCTACACTTCAAAGCAAAACCATATTATGGACACCAATATTGTAACAGGTAAAATTCGCCGCACAACAAAACGCACTTTACCGGCGGGTTTCCAAGAAGGAAGTCAAATTCGTTCTTTTTTTCAGGTGAATTGCGCGCAGAGGTGAATCTGATTAGAATGAGAATTAGGTTGCCGGGCTTCTTGGCGACCGCCAAGCAGCGCCAATGGCAGGATTGGGGTTAAGACCGTCGCATAAGAGCTACACACACAGCCGCTGCAAGAGAGAAGACTGAGTCTGCAATAGGGTACTTGACTGTATCGCTAAAATACCTTCCAATATTAATAAATATTAATAAATCCAATATTAATGCATCTTTAAATAGTTCATAAAAATCATTTTAAAATGGCTTATTTTTCATCAGTTCGTCACGTGATCACAAACACGTCGATTTGGCTGACGTCACTAGTATATATAAACAAACCGGTGTGATGTTTTTTTGCTTGCAATTAAACTGGATTTAATCTAATTTACTATTAAAATAAGAATTATATAGATAATGGAAAAAGGTTTTACAGAAGCGGATAGTTCAGATTTGCTTAAAGTAGATTCCAAAATGGTGTTTCAAAGTTTGTTTTTGTTACTAGTGACGTCATAAATACCACGTGACAGCCACAAAGCGTTTTCGGGCGTAATTTTTCGTCCTAATTTTAAAATTCATTTTTCTCCCTTTTTATGGGGTATTTGAAAAAAAGAAAAAATACGGGTCTAATATTGTTAGCATAAGAATATTTTAAGCCAATAAATTTTTTTAAGTCAAATACCCTATTTTAGCGTTTTTGAGTTATTGATATTAATACACCTAAGAAAGGGTTAATCTATATTATTATAATCCAAACCTCTTCATATAATTCATAGTTAGGTAGGTTGATACATGTATTTTCCGATTTGTGTGTTTGATCAGAGACCCGCTCATAAACCTTCGTCAAGTAAGACAGACACAGACAGAATTTTTAGCCTACTTTTCTTTTTTTTTTAATTCGAAAGAATTAAAAAAAATGAAAAAGTAGGTATTGACATGCGGTCGATGTCCGTCTGTCTGTCCGTCCGTCTGTCCGTACCCCCCTTCCAAAATCGGTTCTATCCATCGGATCTTAAAAATTCTTTTTTTTTTGTTAGAAAGCTATGATCTCAGATACCCAACTTTCATACTTTTTGTCCGTCTGTCTGTACGTCCGGACGGACATAAATCTACTATCTTTCGGCGAATTTCCATTGAATTAGCATTGAAATTCAATTTTGAGTCATTTAAATCACTGTAGTATTGAAATGCGGTTGATGTCCATCTGTCTGTCTTTCCGTCTGTCCGTATCCCTCTTCCAAAATCGGTTCTATCCCTCGGATCTTAAAAATTCTTTTTTTGTTAGAAAGCTATGACATCAGATACCCAACTTTCATACTTTTTGTCCGTCTGTCTGTACGTCCGGACGGACATAAATCTACTATCTTTCGGCGAATTTCCCATTGAATTAGCATTGAAATTCAATTTTGAGTCATTTAAATCACTGTTGCCAAATCAACAATGGCATGAGAAACTTTATTTATTTAAACATATTTGAAGCAAAATAATATTTTCATGAATCAGTTTGGAATGACGTCATAAAATGTAGCACAATTTGATTGTTTGATTATTCATTAATTATCTACCAAGAAAGCCGCAAGGCATACTTTTGCATGCAATTATGCTTAGTTTTATAGTTACATTTCTTATTTTTTAATGCAGTTCGGAGTAGTTTCATTACTTTTGTTATTAATAAATATTTAATTATTCTTCGAACTACAAATAAATCACGAGCAGATGATAAATAATATTTAATTAATTTACGAAAGAATATTAAGGAAAATAGTTGATTTTGGCTTTTAGAAGTTTAAATTATAGCTGGGTGCTGTGTTTCGATTTTAGCTTCCACACTACGTTTATAACGTAAAAAGTGGAAGGTTTTATAATCGTTCAGTCCGTCTGTCTGTCCGTCTGTCTGTCATCCACTTTCACAGAAAGAACCACAAGTCCCACAGACAAGTGGGATACGTCATTTTGAAGCAAAAAATCAGATTAGGCTACATTCCAAATTTCATTAAAAAATTTAAATTAGAAGTTTATTTAAAATTTAAATAACTAAAAATTTAATCTACATTGAAATAACATGCAAATTCCATTTTTATTCAATATTTTCACTGTTGCCATTTCGTTAAACGTACGAAAAACTTTATTTGAAATAAAAATAAAAATATTTATTTATGTGATATAATTCAGTTTGGATTGTTGTAATATCACAATAGAGTTCTTTTGATGGTTCATTATATATGTATGAAGAAAGATGCACAGAAAATTCTAACTTGGCATAAAAAAATATGCAAAGTTTCACTTTTATTTTTAAAGCATCAATTGTACTAATTATATATTTTTTGAACTGTAAATTAAGTTAACAAACTATAAATAAGTGAATTTTCGAAAGAAATGTAAATGGGAAATTAAGGCAACACAAAGATATTTATTAAAAAAGATTACATCATTATTCTTCGAACTTAACGAAACGAACTTAACGAACGAAATTTAGAAAACGATAAAGTCTAATTATTAAATCCGAGAAAGAAGATTAATGAAAATAGTTAATTTTGGCGTTTAAAACTTTGAATTACAAATAGCTAAAGGCCCTGTTTTTATTAGAATTAAATCGTACCTTTGCCATTCACAACAATCGCTCGAGAAACTTTAATTCTTTTAGACAATAAATTTAAATAAATTTATTTTTGCGAAATCGATCAGTTTGAAATGATGTCAAAATGTTTCACTACGGATTCTTTGTAGTTTGATATGAAATGTTTCATTCTATTTAAAAGCGAGGAATATTACATATTTATTCTTTGAAATATAATATTAATTTTTTTGCAAACGATAAGTATAATTATTGAATTTTCGAAATAAAATAAATGAAACTAGCCAAATTTGGCGTGTAAAATGTTTTAATAAAGAATTAATGTGTTTGGCGCGTTTATTCCTGTTAAACACAAATGTGTGGAAGCGGGCTAAGTGACAGATTCTGTTACAAACCTACTTGTTTTTTTCTAATGTGTATAAATCTAGTGTAGAAACGGCTGTTGATGATATTTACTTTAGGAACCTAGTTTTTTTTTCCGATTAGAACTTCAGTAAGTATTTAAGTAACAGGTAAGTAGGCTATTTTAGTTCTTTATGAACTTCTTGTTTTTTTTACTGAGACAGAGAGAGAAAGTGCACCCAGAGCAAAAGTGGGAATCGAACACGTACCCGGTATACAGTGCGCAAACTGTTAGCGTAATGGGCTGCGATCAAACCCACTAGGCCACCTGGGCCCCTAGGTTTGCAATTCTGGCTTTTTTGAGTTATTGATATGACACACAAAAAAAAGATAATCTATCTCATTATAAACCAAATTACTTCATATAATTCATAGCTAAATTCGAATTTTCAGTCAAACTTATGAATGTATGTTCTATTTGACTTTTGTAGAGACGAGTTTAATTCTTTTTCTCAAATTACAGTTTTTGCAGATATCGTTTTCTTTTCTACAGCTGCAGTACACGAGGACTATTAGGTTGTTTCAGATGACGAATTTCTTTCTGCTTTCATTCTTGCTGTTCATGCGATCAGTGCTCTGATTGGTCATCTGTCCCCAAGTGACATGAATTCACCAAACGAGGCTCGAGAAAGTATTTTAGAGAAACCATTATTATTTTTTCGCTTGTGATGATTCTTTTTTATGCGTCACGTTTCACTCTTTATTAAATTGTTCATCAAATTGAGCTATTAATTTTAAATACAGTAAACTCCTGATTATCCGCGGAATTGGGTGGCGCGGCATCCGCGGATAAGCGAATTCGCGGATAATCCGCTAAAGTAAACAAATTATCCACAAAATTGCATCTGGGTTTTATAAAAGTAAATTACAGTTATTGCAGTGTTATAAGAGAAAAAAAACGTAACAGGAAATTGTTGTATAGTTGTCAGTTGTAGATTGTTTTGAATTGTCAAGACAATTTTTTTTCGTTTCTCACTCATTTCGCTACTATTAAACAACAGTTCAATTAAAATCGCGGTCAGTTTATTTTACAAGTGACGCTTTTGACAAAAATTGGCACGTCATATGCACCTGGCCGAACACATTTTGGCACACACACCAGGCTTCCTATAGTCATTCTCATTTTAATGCATTCGTTGATCTTATTATGTATTATTCGTCCTTTAAATGTATTCGTCATTCGTTGAATGTGTTCGTTGGTCTTGGAATGCATTCTGCCAACAAGTTTTGAAACGTAGATAAATTTAATTTCTCTGCATTTTGTTTTATTATTATTATTTTTGCAGAGATAAAAAGGGGGGGGGGGGGGGATCGTGGCCCGAGGATAATCCGCAAAGCGGTTAATCGGTAGCTTACTGTACAACAATGATGCATATTTTAGTTTTTGAGCAGCAACAATAACGCCGAATGAAATATTCTTCATTGATCCTCCATTGGTGAATCGATGTCACGTGGAAACAGAGCACCGATCGAAGGAAGCGCAAAACTGCGAGCAGGAAGGAAATGCGACACATGAAACAAGCCTGCTTGGCAGCACCAACTTACCCATTTAGGAACATCTACGTAAACCAGATAGTAGATATTGTGGGTCGGGGAGAAAACAATAAAATTGAAGAACATAGGTGGGGGGAATGTAAAGTCAGTCTTCCTCTTCAAAAAATGACCTTTTTTAAACCGGATATTGATAACATTTTCGACGAAATTGGAAATTGCGGAAATTCTTAAAAACGCATTGTTAACCTAATTATCATTTGTTAAATCATTGCCGGTGTTGTTAAATACATTTGGCTTCGTTTAGTTTCAGATGGTTTAATTGAGTTTTGATCAATCCCAGTTTCAATTGAATGCTGTTGTGAATGGCTTCCCTTGCATTTGTATGGGTTTTGACGACTTTGTAACGTAATAGCAAAACTTCCAATGGAATATCCGTGTTTTGCGCGACGTTTTAATGAAACGATATTTGTTTCACTAAAATGTGTTTGAGTGGAGTATCAATTGTAAATAACTATTCGAAGTAAACAAAAAATGTAATAACACGATTATGGATATCTTTTATACGTCTGCTGTCGCGATAAAAGAAAATCGTTTATGTTTAAACGAGAAAATATGTTTTGAGTTCCACCTCAATTGTCGATCTCTTCCCTTAAGGGGGAATGGGAGCGCTGGACCGGGGGTCTCCAAAGCAAAGTGCATCAGTGTTAATCCTATGGAGGAAAAAAATATTTTCTCTGCCACATTTCTCCGGCTGTATTGAATATTTTTGGAAGCGGATTTTTTTTGTGTGATATATGTAGCTGACTTACAGGTCCCGACCTTCCCACTTTTTGAAATTGGTTCGAATATATTTTTTAAAAATTTTCATTAAATAATTTTACACAAAATATTCGAAGCCATTTCAAAAAGTGGGAAGATAGAGACCTGTAAGTTATGTACATTTATTATTTTAAAAAACCGTTTGTAAAAATATTCAATACAGCCGGAGAAATGTGGCAGAGAAAATAGTTTTTTTCCCATTGGATTAACACTGAGGCACTTGAGTTTGGAGACCCGTGATCCAGCGCACCCATTCCTCCTTAATATCGATTCTGGGCACTTGTGACCGAATGACCGCGGGTCTCCAAACCAAAGGGCCTCTGTGTTAATCCACACAAATAAAAAATACTATTTTCTAAGCCACATTTCTCCAGCTGTACTGAATATTTTTACAAACTGTTTTTATATATGATAAATGTAGCTAACTTACAGGGCTGTAAAGTTGCCAGTTCTATATTCTTATACAGTTTATTATACAGTTATACAGTTTTATATTCTATATACAGTTTTATTATACAGTTATACAGTTTTATATTCTATAAAGTCTAATTATACAGTTTTATATTCTATAAAGTCTACCGTTCCATTCTCTAGTGAAGTATATTTCTATACTATGTTAAAAGTTTCACCCGGAGAAAACCCCAAAACACGGAGACCGCCTCCAAAACTTCATTGGCCCAACAGCTGGCTACCAGAGAACATCCTCAACACCATTCGCTCTTGAGCCTCCGAATATCATTGGAGCGGGTTCTGTCATTGATTGAGAATTTACAACCTGAGAAGTGTCATCCCTTGGCTCCACCGAGACGAAGGTATTGTTGCACATCTGTACCATCTGCCGGAGAAATGTGGCAGAGAAAATAGTTTTTTTCCCATTGGATTAACACTGAGGCACTTGAGTTTGGGGACCCGCGACCATCTCTTAAAAATCTTGTCTCACCGACGCCAAAGAAGACCACCCAACGAGTTTCACACACATAGCGACAGCACAAATCCCTCTTTTTGAAATGGCTTCGAATATTTTGTTATAAAATTATTTATTGAAAAATAAAAAAAGATATTTGAAACGATTTCAAAAACTGGGATTATTGAGCCTTGTAAGGGGGCCTCCATAAATTACTTGATACGTTTTGGGGAAAGGGGAGTCGAGCCGGGTGGTTTCCTCCAATATCACGCCATTTTTCGCCGCCAAAAATCAACTTTAAATCGCGAGAAAATATATAGTTAAATTCCAGTAAAATAGGTTTCTCAGCTTAAATGTGACACAATCTTACATGATAGAATTTAGAGTGGCATTCCGAGCCATATTTCAAAATTGTACAGCTGAAAAAAAATATTTAAAATTCACTAATAAAGAAACAAAATGAAAAAATACTTATATTGAACAATCTCACGAGCTATTATGGGGAAAGGGAGGAGGGGGTCGAGCCAAATGTAACGAAATAACACTTGGGGGGGGAGTAAAAAAATGTCAAAATCGAATCACGTGATCACTATGGACGCTCCCTTAGACACTACATTTTGGCATATAAAAAAACCATTTGTAAAAATATTCTTTTTAGCCAGAGAAAGAGGCTCGTTTATGTTCCTTAGGAATGTAGTTCCAGGGTAACGAAAATTTTAAAGACCACTCACAAAATCTAAGCCCTTCAAGTGAAGCTATGTTCAGTTTTAGCTTCCACACTACGTTTATCACGTGAAAAGTGGAAGGTATTATAATCGCTCAGTCGGTCCATCCGCCTGTCACCCACTTTCATTGCCCAAATTACAAATGCTACAGGCAAGTGTGATACGCCGAAAATAATAATAATAAAAAAAAATAAGCGCATCGAAATTAGAAGACCTCGAAAATCTCAGAAAAAATTCGAATTCCGAAGTACTTCAATTAAAAAAAATCAATCTGCAAAATTTAATTCTCATTTAAAAAGTATAAGAAGATGTTTTAATTATAATTAAATCACCATCGGCATTCGCAAGAATAGCTCGAGAAACTTTATTTCTTTTAAATAACAAATTAAAAGAAATTTATTTTTACTACATAAATCAGTTTTAAATGACGTCAATTATATTTCACAAAGAGATTTTTTGATACTATGTTGAAAAAAAATGTTTTGCTTCTATTCAAAAGCGAGGAAATTTTTTAAATATAAATTAATTTAGCAAACGATACGAAATAATTTTTGAATTTTTGGAAGAAAAAACAAGAAACTAGCCGTATATAGCGTGTAAATGTTTAGTCTTGATTAATACTGTGTTTTTCCCGTCTTTTTTCCTGTTGGAAACAAATAAAGAGCTTAGTGGAAGAACGTGCTAAGTGACATTTTTGAAAAAATTGAAATTTTTGTGTCAATGAACATATTACCAACTTCTTTAACGATAACAAGTCTCCCCTTTTTCATAAAATTTAAATATAGTATATTTTTTACGCTTTACAAGTTCCGTTTTCAACAGTCCTGAGTGCAAACGAAAAACTTGGAACTTTAAGCTCTTCAAATGTTGTGTGGAAGCGGGCTAAGGGATAGATTCTGTTACAAACCAACGTGTTCTAAAAAAAATGAAGTGTTTAAAATGACAATTCAGGACAAGAAAAATAACAAAGCGTTTTAGTGGACTTTCAAGGTATCGGAAGATATTTTGTGGCGTAAACACCCTTTTATGCCAGACAGCCATTATCTTTTCGAAATCTAAAATGCGCAATCGTCAGTTTCCTTTTGGTTTTACTATCATACTTGAATGTTAAGCAAAGTAACGATATCTTACTTTTGTCCTGTTAACAGAAATTGCTGTTTTTAAAAACAATACATCTTAAATTTTACAAAATATATACAGGGTGGTTATAAAATAACGCTCGCTATTCAGAGTGGTCTGCGTCTGTAGCTTGAATGAATAATCCGAATGCAACAAGCATTGAGACACTTACTAATTAAGAAGGGGGGAAAAGAATGGAATCATAAAAAAGAAACTCGTCTCTTGACCAGGGTTCTAAATTACGAGGCGTAGCCAATTATGGCCGATTACGGCCAACACAGCCAATTACGTCACTAAATTTAGAACCCTGGTCAAGAGACGAGTTTCTTTTTTTTATGATTCCATTCTCTTTCCCCCTTCTTGATTTAGTAAGGTAAGGTAAGGTAATCGTTTCCGGCTGCCTATTTCTAGCCTCCTTCAGGAGCTTTAACACAGCCAATAACGCCTCGTATTTTAGAACCCTGGTCAAGTGAAGAGGTCGACACCTGAGCGGACACCCAACGGAACTTCGAGCGACATCGTACGCTAACGCCGTCGGGACTTTGGACTCCACAGATTTAACGAGCACGTCTGTCCCTGTGTACTCTGGCCCATCCGTGATGAGGATTTTCTACTATTTCCGGCACATATCCGATTTATAGGATGACTGGCAGTACACTCTTAAAACAAACGAGCGGTTTTAACTCAGTCTGAGTTAATTTCCACTCCTTTCCGTGCCGAAAATGCACTTCTCCTATTGGCGTGAATTTCACTCTTTTTCGGAGTGGGTAAAAGATATAAAAGAAAACAATCTGCGTCCTACACTCTTAAAACGAGCGGTTTTAACTCAGTCTGAGTTAATTTTCACTCCTTTCCGGTGCCGAAAATGCACTTCTCTTATAGGAGTGAATTTCACTCTTTTGTTTTAAGAGTGTAAGTGGGATTCGAACCCCCGCACTCCTGAGAAGGTTGAACCTCTAGGCTGATGCCTTAACCACTCGACCACGGACGGGCCTCTTGATTTAGTAAGTGTCTCGATGTTTGTTACATACGGATTATTCATTCAAGCTACAGACCTCATCTCCGAATAGCGAGCGTTATTTTATAACCACCCGGTATGTATGATTATAAATTAAAGTTTTGATTTGGGTAACTTTAGTGTAAAAGCGCCAATAAACTGCGTTATATCGTTGGAAATTCTTCTTTTTAAAACTGAAAAATGTAAATACGGCTCAAATTTTTTCTCCGAATAAAGTGATATTTGTCCCGTAAAATGGCACGACCGAATCGGCCGACTCGACTAATAAGGCCAGCGAAGCTCTTTGTGACGTCACACCATCCGTCTGGTTCTTTTAATTTAGGTTTTCCACGGCCGATATTAAAAAAAAAAGAAAGACGTGACACCATAAAACTATATTTTAGGCTTTTGGGGAATTTTTTGGAAGATTTTGTTGTAAGATTTGTTTGAAGAAAGACATAACAGGTCTATCTTATATTTTTTTTAGTCCGCCTGTCCTAAGAATTTCTGTGAGTATAAGCAAAAGGAGAGCTAGTATAGGTAAGTTATTTTAGTTTTTTTTATTAGAACTTTCAGTGATTTCAAAAAATGTAAATTGATGTACTACAGGGTGGCGCAAATAAAAGTGGCCCCAACGTGGAGATAAAAATACGACAGAAATGTTGCCAAGACAAAAACCAATACAAAAACAGGTTTGCTAACTGAAGCTATTGATCGCTTCAATATTAAGCCCAAACAAACGCTTGGTGACTTGGTTGGTTGGTTGGTTATTCAGGTTTGTGTGCTTGGTCGCTTGGTGACTTATTTGCCGGCAACTACGCTATGGTTTGAGAAGCTAGTTGAAATGAAATATAAACAAGGTTTGTATAGAACTGATCAAAAAAATTCCCACTAGTGATTATTTCGGTCGTTATTTATCCTAGAGAATCGGACCTTTTTGGTTTTGTTAATACAAAACATTCTAATTGATTGCAAGACCAAAAATCTGGTGTTCAGACCCGTTTCGGAATGCCTTTGGACTTGTTGACAGCAGATCCTGGCTGACGCCATTTCGTAACTGATCGTTGCATAGTACTCTTTTTGAACACTTTTACACCTTTAAATTCATTAACAAACAACTCGCCACATTTTTTCGACGAATTCGTTTTAATAAAATTTTCTACAATGAACACTCTCTGCTGTACTGTGAGTTTCATCTTCACCTGTGAATGATAAACTTACACTCACACAGTTATAACTCACACTGACGCACTACGATCTGAACTGGCCAATAGTCCATGAGTAGGTCTAATATGTTGCTAATCTAATCCAACCAATGCAAAAACAGGTTTGTCAAGTGAAACCATTGCACGCTTGAATAATCTTTTATTTTCACTTGAAAGCTTTCAAGCGGCTTCGAGAGTTTTTCTCGCCAAGCATTTCAACGTATTCTTATCCCTTGACCGGGGCCACTTTTATTTGCCACACCCTATATGGATAAACGGATTTTTTTTTTAAGTTTCGTTTTTTTGGCGTATTTTGTCAAATAACTCTTTGTAAACATTGGAGCACATTTTTTTTTGTTATTGCGTCTTATATAGAAAGCAGTTTATAAAAAACTGCCTAGTGCCCTTTCAGTAGAAAAATGAAAGCTTTATCTTGGATTATACAGTATTCACATTTTTAAAAGTTTCTTTTGTACTTAATTTCCTCTAAAAAAACGTTTTTTAATGTACAATTCGCTTGCTAAAGAAGATGAAACTTGTATTGCAGTATGTACTTTTTTTGCAGTGAAACATGTAATTTAAAAATTGCGGATAATATATAATAAGGTTGGTTGTGTTTAATTTTGTCACATAAAAAATTTTAAAGTCTAAAATAAAAATAAATCGTACGCTTTTGTATTGAAAATTTATTTTAAATTTTATTTATATTTTTTAAGCTTAATATACATCCACAGTTGTTTTTTTAAAGTTAGAGTTATATAATACAATTACAAAAAATTGCATGGAGAAACTGTTGAAGGAGGAGGATTTTGAATAATCTAAAAAATAGTTTTTAATTAAAAAAAATTCTTTTGATTAAAAAATATTTTTCTTTTAACCAATGTCAATTTACTGTGCCTCTCTAAGTAAAGAATTAAAACCTACAATAACAGTTTTTCTAAATGAAACTCTTTTTCCTTACAAATAAAGTACACGTGTCCTTTGCGCGTGGTCGGAATTTTGGTCAGGGTTGTTGCGTAACATGGCGTGTCCAGATCAGTTAAACCAAATTTAAATGATTATCACCAGTTTGGCTGCATCCTTTTATTGCACTTGACAATAAAAGGAGAATGTAGGAAGTTTGTGACAAACATTGTGATGATTTTCTATGGGAGCAGGTCGCATGAAAAAAAGTGGAAGTAGAAAAATTAAATATTTTTTAACTATGGATATGAGATATTTGAGCCCAGAACGCATGGGGTTATTAATGGATGGAAAGAATTAGAAAGTTATTCATTAGATGCCATTTTATAACTTTAATCTATAATAATAAAAGAAAGAGTCTGTCTTTCTGTTTGTCTGTGCATCGTAAAAGACCTATTTATACTGCCCTCAGAAATTCGACATTTTTAAGATAGATTCCCTTTAATACAAGTATGCACCTGAGGCTTTGTTTTCTCATATTTGTTCCATTTTTAGAGAAAATTTGAATTTTCTGAAAAAAAAAACACCACTTTCGCTCAAATTCGATCATTTTTTCCCTTTCGTGTTGCCATTCGAGAGAAGAAATTAAAATGAACACAAAAATTAATTAAAATTGAAATTGCTTTTATTTTCTTGCCATTACCTTCAGAAACTAAATTAATGATTTGAAAAATAATTGAACGTGCCGATGAGCTAATTTGAAAAAAAAACCCAGAATGGAATTTTTGACATGAAATAACATTGTTATACAATTAAGGTTAATTTTGAATTTATCAGGAAAATCGCGATGACAGTAAGTTTATATTGAGGAAGATTTTTGTAATATGAGGATGTACATTTTATAGTGATGTATTTTTATTTTGGTATTTTAAAGCAATATCAGTAACGGGATTTTATTCTTAATAATGAACGGGAACAAAGGCAAAGTTTATTATCCTATAGCAAATCAAATGACACATATACTTGGATCGATTTGATATTCTTTTAGTCCGTGCGAAGAACGGGTATTTATTTGCTAGTTAATAATATGAGTATATAATACGCATATTAAATGATTTCGTATAATTAATATTCAACCTTGTTCATAACGTTCCTCGTTTATAACGTCCTAAACACCCTTGAAAGCCGCTATAAGCGGGTTATACTGTATACACTTCTAGACCGAGAGCCCAGGGCTCCCAGACCCAAGTCATTTTTTAAAGGATGAAATGTTTCGGATTAGGTTCGGTTTTCATTTACTTTTAGTATATGCATAACAACTAGAGTGAACCGACGGCCAATTTACAGGAATCGGGTGCAACAAGTAGGTAAATTATAAGTTAACTTAAGTCATTTTCTAAAGGCTGATTTTTACGTATGTTTTAGAAAATATTGTTAAAAGTTAATAATAAATTTCCCAGACACTTTCCGTCGGCCGAAACTTTTCCCAGACGCTTTAAACGCCTTATCAAGTTCAGACTTTGTCCCACGCATCTGGCGGCGTGAGATGGCGCTAATCGTCCTATAGTTACGATACGCTATAATCGTCGGACGACAAGAAGGGGAAGTTAAGCAAAAAAGAACTATGTGTGTATTGGAGATGTGGTTGGTTGGTTAGTCGATTGACATATATATTCCGGTTTGTGTGCTTGATCATTGGAGATGTGAAAATGTTGTAAGCTAAAGACAGGGGGGGGGGGGGGGTGTAATTTTTCGTGTTTTTATGGTGACAGAAATAAAACTGAGTCGATAAGCAATAAAAACAAAGAAAGAATATAGTTTCGATTTAATTAAATTTTCGTTTAATTAGAAAATAAATTAATAAACAAGTTACCATAGCTGTCTTTTGCTTACAACATTTTCACATCTCCAATGATCAAGCACACAAACCGGAATATATATGTCAATCGACTAACCAACCAACCACATCTCCAATACACACATAGTTCTTTTTTGCTTAACTTCCCCTTCTTGTCGTCCGAGGACGATTGTAGCGCCATTTCACGCCGCCAGATGCGTGGGACAAAGTCTGAACTTGATAAAGACGTTTAAAGCGTCTGGGAAAAGTTTCGGCCGACGGAAAGTGTCTGGGAAATTTATTATTAACTTTTAACATTATTTTCTGAAACATACGTAAAAATAAGCCTTTAGAAAATGACTTAAGTTAACTTATAATGTACCCACTTTTTGCACCCGATTCCTGTAAATTGGCCGTCGGTTCACTCTAGCGGGTATGCATATACTAAAAGTAAATGAAAACCGAACCTAATCAGATACATTTCATCCTTTAAAAAATGACTTAGGTCTGGGGGCCCTGGGCTCTCGGTCTATTCCGTGGCAGTCAACCGCTAAAATCAACGTTTTTCAGGTGTTCCCCATCCATCAACATCTGCTAAAATTGAAAACACACAGTATTATACACAATTAGGACTCGGATGGCCAAGTGGTTTGGATCGCAGACGATAACGCTAGCAGTCTGCGCGCTGTAACGGGTGCGGGCTCGATTCCCGCCTTCGCCCTGGGTGTACTTTCCTTTCTCTGTGATAGTAAAAGTTCTTTCTGTGTCTGTCTTACTTGACGAAGGCTTATAAGCGGGGCTCTGATCAAGCACACAAGCCGGAATATATGTGTACCTACCCTACCCTATACAGAATTATATTAATTGTGTATGATATCAAAACAATGTGTGTTTCACAATTGAAGAGCTTAGTCAAAGAACGTACTAAGTGACATTTTCGAAAAAATAAAGATTTTTGTGTCAATGAACACGTTATTCCCTCATTCAAAGATAACAAGATTCCCGCTTTTTATAAACTTCATGTTAAGTACATTTTTTACCTTTTGTAAGTTCGACTTTTAACGTATCTAAGTGCAAACGAAAAACTTTGAAGTTCATTTTCTCGTTTTCACCACCTTTTTGTCACTTAGCACGTTCTTTCAGTAAGCTCTTCAATTATATGTGTATATGTCATAGATATCATAGTTAAAGTATTAGATTGGAAGATCACATGATCTCCAATGCTAACGACGGGACGTGCAAGGAGACCAGAATAAGAGGGCAAAATGGCCAGTGTTGCTGCCACTTTAAGGAGAAAAATACTACGAAAAAATACCATTTAATTCTAAAATTGCAAAAAAATACTAGAAAAGAATTTAAAGTCACTAAAAAGATTCCAAAATGCAGGTAGTATTTTTACGATATTTTTTTTTGTAATTTTAGAATTAAATGGTATTTTTTCGTAGTATTTTCTCCTTAAAGTGGCAGCAACACTGGCCATTTTGCCCTCTTATTTCGTTTAATGTCGTTAGCATTAGAAGTCACGTGATCTTCCAATCTAATACTTTAACTATGATATCTATGGAAAATGTCTATTATACACATGAGACAACCAGGTTTCCGTAATTCTTCGATACTGTCCCAAAATATAGTGGAACGTTCTTCGACCCAATTATAATTATTTTTATTTTGAACTTGCTATTGTGTTTCTAACCGATATTTCATCTGTAGAAGTACAGCTGGGGAAAAAAAAACGATCCACCCTTCATTTTGCGGCTGGTATTGGTCAAGGAATTTTGTGAAAGGTGTCATTTTTCAGGAAATAGCGTAAGGAATTGAGAACTGGCAACCAAAATTGCATAAGGGGTCGTCTACATATTAAAATGAGTACCAACTTTGAAAATTCCAATGGCAACACCCAGTTTTTTTTACATAAAAATGTTCAGCACCATCAAAATACCCCAGGTATAAAAAAGAATTATTCATTTTGCATTATTTGCTGAGATATTAAAGCATTAATTTTGAACTCGTTTAGGGGGAAATCTCCAAATTGAAAAAGGTAATATTTAGGGTGTCTTTTCGAAACGACAAGCTAACAAAAGGGTTACTATAATCTCGCCAAAGAATCCCAGAATTAAACCTTCGTCACTAATATTGTAATTTTTTTTATGTTTTTACCTTTTTTTTAAATTTTGGATTTTAAAATTCAGAAATAAAATAAAGGTTCGACGAGAAAATGTTTTAATTTTAAATTAAGTCACACATACGATTATTTATAACGAACAGATTTTCAAATGCGATTAGTTACAATCAGATAGACAAACATGATTATTACATTTATGTTTTACATTTTATGCAAATTTTTGTTTCATTCATATATTGCTACAAAAAGTTTGTTTAAAATTCGGCGCACTGGGTCTGGGACATATGCCGACAGCCGAAATCCCAACAAGCCGAAATCCCGAATGGGTCGAAATCCCGAAAATAGATTTTTGTCCATTTCTCGATTTTTTAAAAATATTAGAGATTATTTATCTATTTAGTTATTTAGTCAGTTAGTTATTTAATCAGTTAGTTAGTTAGCTAGTCAGTTAGCTAGTCAGTTAGTTAGTCAGCCAGTCAGTTAGTCAGCCAATCAGTCAGTTAGTCAGTCAGTCAGTCAGTATTTAGTCAGTCAGTTAGTTAGTCAGTCCGTTAGTTAGTTAGTCAGTCCGTTAGTTAGTCACTCCGTTAGTTAGTCCAGACTGACTAACTTAGTCTAACTGACTGTCAATTAGTTAGTCAGTGAAATGACTGACTCACTGTCTAACTGACTGACTAACTAACATAACTAACTGACTGACTAACTAACGGACTAACTGACTGACTAACTGTCTGAATGACTAACGGACTGACTGACTGACTAACTAACTAACTAACTGGCTAACTAACTGACTGGCTAACTAACTGACTGGCTAACTAACTGACTGGCTAACTAACCGACTGACTAACTAACCGAAACCAACTGACTAACTAACTTACTGACTAACTAACGGACTGACTAACTGACTAAATAACTAAATAACTAACTAAATAAATAAATAAGTAATCTTTAATAATTTTTTTTTAAAAAAATCGAGAAATGGACAAAAATCTATTTTCGGGATTTCGACCCATTCGGGATTTCGTCTATGTCGGGATTATGGCCTTTCGGGATTTCGACGTTCGAGATTCTGGCTTGTCGGTATTTCGGCTTTCGGGATTGTGTCCGGAACCCCGACTCACTTTATCGGTAATATAAACCACATATTACAAAACGAGAGTTACGATCCTAAAACGATGTTTAAGGAAAGCAAAATAAAATTACGCAGAATGATTTAGCAATTATTTTTAACCAAGGCAGTGGGCACTAATCATTTTAAATAATCAATGTGGTAACAATGAAATATATGCTAAACTCCGAATTCCAATAATATTTTAGGGTTTTAATTTTTAATATAAAACACACTTTTTGAAATTGTATTGGAAATAACATACATTCAAAAACATAGTAATCGATATAATTTAAAGTTAATTATACAAACAAAATACATTGTATGCACTTGAAACAAGAAAAGATTTTTGGACATTTGACAGACATCAATAGTTTGAATAAACATTTACCAAAAACGCTTTTCAACCACCAAACGATAATGCAAGTTAGGATCCAATTTGATAAGTAATTTTTTACACGGTCCCTAAAATTCGTTTTTTTCAGTATTTTTACAATAACTCGGCAAATAATTGTTGTTGAATTAAAAAATTCGGGATTTTGGTTCTACTTGATCTACTTTATCGATTTATGTAACAAAAATTAGGGGTTGCTATTCATGTTTTATTTTTTCTTATTTAAATTTAAATAAAAAAATAATAAAAATGAAAAATTGATGAAAAAACTTGTGTGATTTGTTTTTGGAAGATTAAGAAGTATTTAATGAAAAAAAAATTGGTTTAATTCATTTTATTTGTGGAGGTATGAACAAAAGTTTGTGAAACTTTTTTAACATTATGGGCGTTCAACTTTGAATGCTTATATCTCAACAAATAAAAGCAAATTAATAAATTTTTTTTTGGATCTGGGGTATTTTGAAGATGATAAACATTTTTATATAAAAAAAAGTTGGGTGTTGCCATTGGAATTTTCAAAGTTGGTACACATTTTAATATGTAGACGACCCCTTATACAATTTTTGTTGCCAGTTCTCAATTCCTTACGCTATTTCCTGAAAAATGACACCTTTCACAAAATTCCTTGACCAATAGCAGCCGAAAACCGAAGGGTGGATCGTTTTTTTTCCCCCAGCTGTACTAAGATGACAAGACCAGAAAAATAAATATTTCAAAACATCATTAAAACACATCAGTTTTATAAAACATTGTTTCTACGACGCATTTTTCGTAAAACTTAATGTACAAGAATACTTGTATACTTTTTCCTAGAAATAACACGCAATTTAATAACAATAGCATTTTGATTGTCAATGCAATTTAATAACATTTTGACTGAATTTTGTTCTGTCCGAATGTTTTTGATTCTAGAAACTTCCTTTGTTTATATTTTGTAGATTAATTGTTTTAAATATTGCAAAATACAACTTTGGGCTTATCATTTGAATTGTGTGTAATTTTCCTGTTTTGCTAATTACAAATCCAATGTTGTAGGTAGGCTATGTCCTCACTACGACATCAAACGGCACAAAGGCAACAAATGCAACAAAAATTGGCGTTCGCCAAGGGCGCCAAGCAATGCAATAGCTTGGGGGCTGACTCTGCCAAGTCGCCAAGTTCTGTTGCATTTGTTGCCTTTGTGGCATTTGTGGAGTAGTCAGGACATAGCCATAGATTATGTTTACTCTACTTAAAACATTCGATTTTCGCCAAAAACAGAGTATTTATTCATTGTTTGCCAGCAAGTCCTTTAAATATAAAACACATAAATATTATGTTTTATATTACATTCTTAAAGCTAATTTTATATACAAATGCAAATCATATGCAATTGGATACACATATTCAATCCACATTTGAATTTAAATAAAAAAAAATGTTCCCTCTGAGGAATACAGACGTATAAACTGTCACCTGGCTGTCAGGTTGTCCAGCAACACACATAATTTTTAAAAATTTATAAATTCAATAAGTTTATTGCATTTTAAAGTTAAAGCATGTAGTGGCCATTTATAACCGTCTATTACAGAAATTTAACGTTCAGAAAATTTAAGAAATTAAATTTTCAGCTAAAAATTTAAATTTAAATCTCATGCTGTAAAAACAAGTGTACACTTCAGCCAATGGGCTCGTTTCACGTGGGATCTGGCAACAGCTCTGCGGTCATGTTTTCATTTTTTTCTCGAATTACTTTTGTTGATATTCGAAATTGAGTTTTCTAAGAATAAGTTATTTTAGTTGTTATTTTTTAAAATTACAACTCCTTGCTGTGCTGTTGGTTGTTTTAATCATTTATCAAGGAAAACTTGCATTGAAAGAAGTTGGAATTTTAAAAAAAATAACAACTAAAATATTCTTAGAAAACTCAATTTGGAATACCAAAGCAAAAGTAATTCGAGAAAAATCAAAACAAGACCGCGGAGCTGTTGCCAGATCCAACGTAAAACAAGCCCATTTGCTTATCCCTCAGAGGGTTAAGCAAATGGCACACACATGACAATAAAAAAAAACTTTCTGCAAATTAATTACGCATAAAACATTATCGTTTGCGAATGATCTAAATAGATGTGAAGCTAAATTAGGTGTGTCAAACTAGAACGGTAAGGAATAGCATCATTATTTTAATGAGATCTTTTTTTCATTGTTTTGAGGGAAGACCTTCTGTATAAAATAGGTAAACCTTGACATGAATGGGAGAACAAAAACTGTCTGTAAGAACGGTTTGGAGTTGAATGAAAATTCGTAACGTCTGTAATACACAAGGTCAAAATTGCATGTTTTCTTCAATAAACTATAAATTTTTGAGGATTTTATTCCAGATTATAATATGCAGTCTGAAAAATTAATTTAATATTATTCCAATAATTAGGAAAAAGGCATTGTAACTAAAAATATCATTTATCATGGGTTCTCTACTTAACAGTACTTGACAAAATTAAGTTTGTTATGGCTCTTCCTAATTCTATTTTAAAGTTAATTTAGGCTGTACTTTACCGATATAATTTAAACTAACTTCATGACTAATTTATAATAAGTTCTTAAGCGAACATAATTTTAATAACAAAAATAAATGTAAATGCACAGTAAAATTAAAAAGATTGGGTATCAAATTGTTTCTGCAAAATACTAGACAAAATTACATATGCTAAGGGTTTCCTTTTATTTCCAACTTAAATACTAATTAAAAATGCATATTACCAACATAATTCGAACTAATTTCCTTAAAAATTTACGAATGTTTTAGATCCTTATATCCTCATTTTAAAACTAAACTAAAACATTTGTAAATTCCCCTTGGTGTAATTCCTTGCTCTGTGACAGTAAAAAGTACTCTGTGACATGTAGTAGTTATACCAAAATTAAAACAAACTTAATAGAAATCCTTCAACACTTAGGTATATTTTTCTTAGTGCTGAAAAGGTTACATTTAGCCGCCGGTTGCCAGTGATTTATAAGAATTTCTATCACAAAAATGAAAATATTTCAAACCCAAAAACATTTTATAAATATTCCCCTCCCCCCCCCCTGATTTTTCCATAGCTGATTTCTCCATGGGAATAGCATTGTAAGATTAGAATTTATACTTTTTATTTCAATTTAAAAGAAATTTCAGCACGTTCAACGCGAACGAAAATTGTATAAGCACGTCAGAGCACGTGAGTTTAATTTGTAGGATTTTAATTTGAATATCATTATTTTATTTATTGAATTGAAATCTTTTGATTTTTTTTTGTTTCCGAATTTAATTTAACTGATGTTTATAAATGGTAAGAAGTGAAGATATTGCTACACTGTATCATGGCAATAAAGGCGATTACTATTCTAGATCTGATGAATACTTCTAAGAAATGTTATTTCCCTCCACGTATAGCGTAAAAACTTTATGTTTATGAAACTGTCAATTTGGTTGATATGGCCAATTGAATGTTGGCATTGGCGGCTTTTGACGAAGTTAAAAATTTAGAGTAGGGTAGCTATTCCCATCCAGTTGTATGGAATTAGGGTTAGTTTGAATTATCGTCGCACTAGAGCTATACAAGAGGGATATTGGCGACGGGCGTCTTTATTTAGAATCACAGTCATGTGACGAGCCAACACTTGATTAGGCACCCAATGCAACTTTTACATCGTACGCAGCGTCGACTTTGAAAAATATTTAACGTGCACTCCCACCACATGGGGTATTATTCTTTGGATATTTTTGGCTGCATTTTCCAAGGATCAATGGATTTTTCGATCAACCTTCAATTACAAGTCAATATTCATAGTAAAGACAAGACAACGTCTGTCGGGTCAGCTAGTTGCGTTTATAAATTCTTCAAATGTTATAAAATTTGATATTTGATTAAAAACAAACTAAATTTTTGTGTGAGGATCATTCATAATCGTCTTTACTATTGGAAAAGAGAAAAAAAAATTAAATAATAATTATTATTTAAATGATTATTATAAGTCAGTCGTACCCAAACTTTTTCAATTCGCTTGTTTAAGAAAGGGACCACCTTGAACTAATATGGCTAAAATGAAGTATGCCTCATTTTGAATTTTAAGCATGGGGATAAAATTTAAACTATCTAAGTGCGACAATGGTTTCTAGAAGTTGAAGTTTTTTTTTTCAAAAATCATTCGAAAACATGGTCTCTTAAATTATTGACTGTTTGCGACATTCAGTTGGGAGTGATATGTACCCAATGGGGCCCGGATGGCCGAGTGGTTTGGACCATTACGCTAGCAGTCTGCGCGCTGTAACGGTGCGGGTTCGATTCCCGCCTTTCGCCCTGGGTGTATTCCTTTCTCTGTGACAGTAAAAAGTACTCTGTGACAGGTAATAGTTGTACCCAAATTAAAACAAACTTAATGGAAATCGTTCAATACTTAGGTATATTTTTCTTAGTGCTGAAAATGTTACATTTAGTCGGTTGCCAGTAATTTATAAGAATTTCTATCACAAAAATGAAAATATTTCGAACCCAAAACCATTTTATAAATATTCCCCTCCCCCCCCCCCCCCCCGAAAAATCAAATCAACTAAATGATTAATTGCAACAACTTAACTGCTAAATTCAAGTAGAAAAAAGTTTTTATTTTGGAAATGCTCATTAATCATGAATTCTACACATCCAAATGGTAATCGAAAAATGCACTCGCGTCGGTTTTGGTAATTCATTAATGTTCT
Organism: Oedothorax gibbosus; assembly: GCA_019343175.1. Lineage (NCBI taxonomy): Eukaryota > Metazoa > Arthropoda > Arachnida > Araneae > Linyphiidae > Oedothorax > Oedothorax gibbosus. Next base: position 36,254,011 of record CM033274.1, on the reverse strand, counting down.
TTCTAAAAACACAGCAATGTGGAAGCGCATTTTACTGGTCCAAGTAATTTAGGATAATAAAAAAAATGTCTATTTTCTTAAAAATGATTAAGTAAGAACTGCCGTGGGCAGGTAAACTGCTGTAATCGCAACAATGAGTTGTACCATTTTTGATCTGAAATAAAAAAAATTTAGTATGTTTTCTTAATTGTTAGACTAATTGAGTGCTTGCAACAATGGTTCAAGTCATTATGGAAGTTACTGCACACTGTTAAAAATTGTGTGCTTGGTTTCACCATGATATTGGTTTCACCATGATATTGGTTCCTAGTAGCTGCAACGGCTGAATGGTGAACCGTTCCACCATATTTTTGGTATTCGGTTGAACCACTTCTCAGGTTTTTGTTTCCAAATCCAGAAAAATGGTTCAACCAAACACCGAAAAAAAGGTGAAACATTTCACCATTCAGCCGTTGCAGCTACTAGGAACCAATATCATGGTGAAACCAACCAATATCACGGTGAAACCTAGCACCAAATTTTTAACAGTGCAGTTTACCTGCCCACGGCAGAGAACATGCATGCATGTTATATAGGGGTAGGATCAAATGACTGAGACAATTTGAAATTTTTAAACTGTTTCACATTCCTCATAAACTACTACGAAATATGTAAAATACTTTGAAAACTAGTTAAATGTACACTTTTGCGCAAATATATAGTCTTTAATGCAACTACATGGTACGTAAAACAATTACCAAGTTTAAATTTTTGTTGGAGTACTTTGATCTTTTAAAAGTTCATAAAAATTTTGTAGAAAAATATATAAAAAAAAACTTCAATTTGGGGAGTCAATTTCAGCTATTTTTGGCATTCAAATGGATATGAATTAAATGTCATACAGAGTGTGTGTCAAATGAAAATTTTGTTTATTTTAATTTTAAAAAATAATATTTTAAGATCAATATGAACCGCAAGAACGGATTGCTATATATTTTTTAAATGTTCATATATCTTAATATAATTTATATATGTTAGAATTTTAGCTTTTGTTTTGGTAATTTTTTTTTTAAAGGTACTCATCTGTTTATGATTTTTTAAGATCAGGGTGCTCCAAAACATTTTTGTTTTTAATCGTTGTATAAATTCTGCTTACAATTACATAAGAGACTATTATTTTGCGGAAAAATGTGTGGGGGTGACATGAATTACAAAACTTGAAGAGAATTTCGCATAATATGTAGTAGTTTATGAGAAATGTGAAACAATGTAAATTTGCAACGGGTCTTAATCTTTTTGTCCATTCTCTGTAGTTGTATTGATAAATGGTTTAATATCTAGAGCTTATCCACATTTTAGCTTCCACACTACGTTTATAACGTAAAAAGTGGAAGGTATTATAATCCTTCAGTCCGTCTGTCTGTCACCCACTTTCATAGCCCAAACTACAAATGCTACGGACAAGTGTGATACGTCAAAAAAATCAGCGCATCGAAATTAGAATACATTGAAAATTTAAGAAAAGAATTCGATTTCGAAGTCCTTCAACTATTTAAAAAAAGCACAATTTAATGCTCATTTAAAAAGCACAGGAAGCCATTTTTATTAGAATTAAATCACCATTGTATTGATAAATGGTTTAATATCTAGAGCTTATCCACATTTTAGCTTCCACACTACGTTTATAACGTAAAAAGTGGAAGGTATTATAATCCTTCAGTCCGTCTGTCTGTCACACACTTTCATAGCCCAAACTACAAATGCTACGGACAAGTGTGATACGTCAAAAAAATCAGCGCATCGAAATTAGAATACATTGAAAATTTAAGAAAAGAATTCGATTTCGAAGTCCTTCAACTATTTAAAAAACAGCACAATTTAATGCTCATTTAAAAAGCACAGGAAGCCATTTTTATTAGAATTAAATCACCATTGCCATTCGCAACAATCGCTCGAGAAACTTTAATTCTTTTAGATAATAAATTAAAATAAATTTATTTTTGCGACATCGATCAGTTTGAAATGACGTCAAATATATTTCACTATGAGATTCTTTGTATGTTGATATGAAATATTTTCATTCTATTTAAAAGCGAGTTAATTCAAATGGAATTCTAGAAAATTTGTCATGAACTCAAAAATTTTTGCTATTTAATTAGTTTAAGGAAAATAAGAATATGTAAATTTACATTACCTTTAAAAAAACAATTTTGAACGTTTAGCAAATTCTTAAAATCTCTTTAAGGCACAAAACCTTTTTGGATCTCAATTACAGAGATATTAAATGAAATAAAATTCAATTAAAAAGCAATTTGCAATTTTTGAATCTCAGTGTGAATCTTAAAATAATAATTTTCACACGTATCTGTCAATATGAGGGCTTAAAGAACATTGATAAATATATTAACCCAATATTTAATTTAATTAATATTTAATTCTAGCGCAGCGCAAATCGTTTTTTCCACTCTGTCCAATATTTATTAATTATTATTATTAATATTATGATTATTATTATTAATAATATGATTATTATTAATATTATAATATTATTATTATAAGTAGTATATTATTAACAATATGCAATAATAAGATGCAATAAGTTCCATTCACATCCATTGCCATTAGTTTCATAAATTGTTTTTACTGAAAGAATATATATATCTCATGTAACGGTGCCAACTTTTTAATCCTTGATAGGTTTAATATCCTTTCTACATTGTATTTCTAATCCTTCTTGATTGGTCATCTGTTGCCATTGGTTACAGTGACGCTTGCGATTAAAAAAAATCGGGTCATCCTTCAACCCTTCATGAAGTAAAGTAATAATAGATCTCTATTTTTAATATGTTTTGATCTTAAATGCCTTCATTTACAATTTGGAGTTTTTTTCTTTTTTTCTTTTTTGCATTGTTTTCCAAAGGTTAAGTAATGCTAAATATCAGTTCATAATTAGGTAAATGTATTGATCTCATTTAAAATAATAAAACTGACTTGTTTTGTAACCTAGTAAAATTTATAGTGACATTAATTTAAATAAACCTGTAGAAAATTTGACAATAACTTAAAAATTGTAGTTTCTAATTTGTTCTATGAAATTAAAAATGAGTAAATTTACTTTACCATTTTTAAAATCAATTTTGAACCTTTAGGAAATTCTTAATATCTGTTTGGCCACAAATCCAGATTTTCAATAACAATAAGAACAACAATAATTGGTTGATATTATAATATTTGACGTTTGACCTTTCTTTTCAAAACTTTTCAGTATGTATACTTTGTAACAATATCATTTCACAAAAGACCCCCAAAAATACCCGATCAAAATGTAAACGATTCCTAGCAAAAAAATAAACATTCCAGTAGTATGTCGTTAAAAACAATGGATCTACTAAAATTAAAAGTCTAAAATCGTCTGTTGAAATTGGGTTGTTTCACGTTGTGGATGGCAACAGCTCCATCTGTCTTCTTTTCATTTGTGGTCTGGAATTTCTTATGTTTTGGTATTCGAGAATGAGTTTTCTAAGAATATTTTACTTATTAAATTTGTTTAAAGAAATCTTGCATACACAGAAAAAATTCGTTTCATCTATAGCGGTCATTTTGAGAGTGAAATCAAAGCAACCAATGAAATCGAAGTACGTGAAATCAAAGCAACCAATGAAATCGAAGTACGTGAAACCGAAGCAACGATTGAAATCCAATACGGATAAAAATTAAAAAACTAGAGAGTTACATCATCTGAAACATTCCCATTGGATTGAAAGTCGTTTTACAACCAAAACAAGTACTTGTTTACTAACAATCTAAATGTGTTTTTATCCTTAAAGAGAACAGCATTAAAAAGTGGAAAACCCTTTGATACCTATATTACGTAGGTGAGGAGGGCGTTCACTTCTTTTCCTGTGTCACACACAAAATTAAACTTGGAGAGGTTCCAAGCAGTAAGCGATTCTCTTGAAACTTGATGAATGAAAATTCTCGATTTAGGATTTGATGGACTCACGGGGGACTTTTTTGGAACTTGCAATTAACCAATGCCTCCTGCAAACAAGGCCTTCGTAGGGTTGCTATTTTATGTGTGAAGTAATGAGAATTGTTCGCTTTGACCAATCACTTATCTTAAAAAGTTGGCGATAAATATTCTTTTGCGTCTTTTTACGATTAGGGGATTGATAAAAACAAGTAGGTTTACTGTTACAGAATCTGTCACTTAAACCACCTCCACACAACATTTGTGCTAAAAAAGAAACACTATTTATACACCTCATAAAGAAATTAGACAAACCCTTTAGCTAGTTCCAATTCAAACTTTTAAAAGCCAAAATTAACTATTTCCATTAATCTTCTTTCGCAGATTTAATATTAGTCTTTATATCATTTGCGAAATATGTTTGAATATCGAAGAATAATGATGTAATTTTTTGTTAAATAAATATATTTGAGCCGCCACAATATCCTATTTACATTAACTTTCTTTTGAAAATTTGATTATTATTTATCGTTTGTTAAATTAATTTACAGTTCAAAAAATAAATAATTAGTAAAATTGGTGCTTAAAAAATAAAAGCGAAACTTTGTATATTTTTTATGCCAAGTTAGAATTCTATATGCATCTTTCTTCATACACATATAATGAACCATCAAAAGAACTCGATTGTGATATTACAACAATCCAAACTGAATTATATCACATAAATAAATATTTTTCCAATAATGGGCTTGTTTCAACAGTTTGTCAAAGAAAACAAAACAACCAATGAAATCGCAGTTTAGAGCTCGTGACGTTATAAAAAACAAATGAGCTTGTTTCAACATTTTGTCAAAGAAAACAAAACAACCAATGAAATCGCAGTATGAAGAGCGTGACATCATAAGAAATATTCCCATTTTATTTTTATTTAAAATAAAGTTTGTCTCGTACTTTTGACAAAATGGCAACAGTGAAAATATTGGATAAAAATGGAATTTGCATGTTATTTCAATGTAGATTAAATTTTTAGTTATTGAAATTAACGAAATTTGGAATGTTTGCTTCAAAACGACGCATCCCACTTGTTTGTGAGACTTACGATTCGTTCTGTGAAAGTGGGTGACAGACAGACAGACGGACGGATGGACAGACGGAATAAACGATTATAATACCTTCCACTTTTTACGTTACAAACGTAGTGTGGAAGCTCAAACTTACAATATAACGACGTTAGCATGAGTGCAGTAGGTGCGTTTTCTTAAGATAGTGTTGCCTTAACACTTCCGCTACGTCGAGTTTCGTTGCTGCGTAATTAAATCAGGGCCCAATTAACAACTTTAGGGGGCCCTGGGCATCAGTATATTTAAATTTCTGCCAAATATACTTCGATAATATTGACGCTATGCTGTGGAGCAGCGGTAAGGCATCGGCCCACGGAACCGAGAGTCGAAGCCGTTGTGAGTTCGAATACCAGCATAGAGTATTTCAAATTATTATTTGTACATTAATTAGAACATTCTAGAACTTTCTAGTTTATGCCTTTCCGGAAGTAAGTACTTCCGGTGCTTGTATATATAAACCCATGACCCCATAGTTCGGGGTCAGTTCTGTTATTTACATCTTACGTGTACTTCAATTCTAATAAAATAAGTTAGCAATACAAGGCTTCTTAATTTCTACGTGACAATATATTCATAAGTATTTTTGTACATTTCAGTGTAAACCAAAAAATTGCAGTAGTAACTAGCTGGGAATGCATGCTCACATCCGAAATATAGACAGGCCATATGCCCGACAGCAAAAAATACAAAAATATTAATCCAAAACTTAGTAATTAAATTGTCCTTTATTAAGCATTACGGCATTTATTCATGGATTTGTTGGAATTTCGACACTATCAGGTATTTGCTATATCTTGTCGGGCTTCGTCTGTCTTGCTTCTAGCTTGTAGGAATTTCGGATGTCGGGATTATGACCGCCCAAATGGTAAACAGTGCCGGATTTAAAGACCGAGGGTCCCTAGGCACTTGACATTTGCCCCCCCCCCCCCCCATCTCGAAGCTATTTTGGAAATTTAGCAGATTAAATACACTAGTACAAAACATATAATTTTTAATCGACTTTAATAAACAACTGGAAACGGACCAGGACTACCAGGTCTGGCGATTTTTCGCAAATTGGGCAATTTTTGAGGCCATCGGGCAATAGGTTTTGGGAGTTTGGCGATTGGCGATTTTCAATTTTTTAAGTAGATTTTTTGGCGATTTTATCTTTTTAAGGGCCCTCTTCCTGACTGGGCCTCTAGGCCCGGGCCTTGTAGGCCTAGAACAAAATCCGGCACTGATGGTAAAAGAAATTGTTTTGAGTAGCTACAGACAACTTAGCAACGGTCGTTTCCCGTTCATTTGCATTCGCCTGACAGACGAAGACAAATTCCGTGCACATGCACTTTGATGATTTAGGAACTGTGCCAGGCTTTTCTCCAAGGTGACGGCCGAGACGTCTCGACTTCTGGGAATAGTCTCTAATGCAACCCCCACATGCATTTAACACAATCTTCTCAACATTCCTTCGAGTTAAAGGACGAATTAGAGAGCCCAAATCCAAGGCGAATGAAACCGAATGACCAAAAACACCAAGTGCCTATGTGTAAATCAAATAGAAAACAAGAAGTTCTTAAAGAACTAAAATAGCCTACTTTCCTGTTACTTAAATACTTACTGAAATTCTAATCGGGAAACAACTAGGTAATAAAAACAGTAGATATCATCAACAATCGTTTCTACACTTGATTTACACACAATAGAAAAAAAATCGCTAAACACAGCATCTAGCTATAATTTAAACTTCTAAAAGCCAAAATCAACTATTTTCCTTAATATTCTTTTACAAATAACTTAATATTATTTATCGCCCTGCTCGATTTATTTGTAGTTCGAAGAATAATTAAATATTTATTAATAACAAAAATAATGTAACTACTCCAAACTGCATTAAAAAATAAATGTAAATTAAAACTAAGCAAAATTGTATGCAAAAAGTATGCCTTTCCGCTTTCTTGGTAAACAATTAATGAACGATCAAAATCACATTGTGCTACATTTTATGACGTAATTCCAAAATGACTCATGAAAAAATTAATTTGCTTCAAATATTTTTTAATAAAGTTTCTCATGCCATTGTTGATTTGGCAACAGTGATTTAAATGACTCAACATTGAATTTCAATGCTAATTCAATGGGAAATTCGCCGACATATAGTAGATTTATATCCGTCCGGACGTACAGACAGGCGGACAAAAAGTATGAAAGTTGGGTCTCTGAGGTCATAGTTTTCTAATAAAAAAGAATTTTTAAGATCCGAATGATAGAACCGATTTTGGAAGGGGTGTACGGACAGACAGACAGACGGACGGACATCAACCGCATGTCAATACCTACTTTTTCATTTTTTTAATTCTTTCGAATTAAAAAAAAAGAAAAGAAGCTAAAAATTATTTTCTAAGTCACATTTCTCCGGCTTTATTGAATATTTTTACAAACAGGGTTTTTTATAGTGTAAATGTAGCTGACTTTAGAGAGACTGTCAGTCCTATAGAGTTAATGCATTAGTTTTGAAATCACAAGTGTTGCAAAAGAACTGTTTTGCCATGTTATCCTATTTTCACAAGAAACCATCATAACATGATGTTTAAAGCAAAATTAAAAAGAAAATAACATGTGGTTATTTAATTATTAATTGATAAATTTTTAAAGTAGTGTTGCCATCTGCAGTACACTTTTGACATTTTAAAACTTCAAAAATATATAATTAAATAACTAACATTTTCGTTTCAAATTTGTTTCATTTCGATGTTATGTTGAACCCCATACTCGGGGGGAAAGGGCTAACATGACAAAGCAATACTTTTGCAGAAGTTGTGATTCCAAAACTAATGCATTAGCTCTATGGGACTGACAATCCCTCTTAAAGGGTTCTATAACCTCACTTTTTGAAAACCGTCTGTAAAAACATTCAATACAGCCGGAGAAATAAGGCTTAGAAAATCATTTTTCACCCATTGAATTAACACAGAGGCACTTTGTTTATGATACCCGCCGCATTCGAGCTCATTCGCCCTCAAATGGTTGAGAGGGAAAAGACAAAAGGTCGATTTTCCTAACCGAAGACTTATTAAGTGTTTCTTTAATTCAAAGAGAAAAAATAATTTTCAGAGATCAATTACTCTAGCTGTATTGAATATTTTTACAAGGGTTCGAATCAATTTCTTGAAATTGTTTCGAATCTATGTTTTATTTTCAATAGTACTATATATGATTTTACAAAAAAAAAAAAAATCAACGCACCAATTTCAATTAAAAAAATGAGACTGTTGAAGGTTTTGAGTGGCAACAAAAATGCTGAATAAAAATAAATTTTTTCTCGAGTCTCGATTGGTGAATCAATGTCACATGAGAATTTATATTTAATAGAAAATTTAAGGGGTGTCTGATGGGTGTTAGGGTCAAAAATGTCGATATTTGTTTTTCTTTTATTTTTAACCCTTTCAGTCCCAATCACAATTTGGCATCATCATTTTAGAAAATTTTTTCTGATCGTCTATAGCCATTTATATAAAAAGCACATCATTCGATTTTTCAAACTTTTTTCTATTAGAACATATTTTTTATTAATCCCAATAGATGTCAGCCCTATTATTTTTTTTAAATTATGATCAAAAACATGATGATGCCAAATGGCATCACTGGGACTGAAAAGGTAAATCTGCATATCTATAGCTTTAATTTGGGACCAAGATTATCGATTTCTGTTTAGTGGTTTTCTTTTTATAAGCATTCTTCGGAAACTATATCATTTCTTACCTATACCTTGATTTTCTTTTGCGGTTCCTGAAATATAAGGATTTTAACAGTTAGGAAAATTTTTCTCAGGAACTGTAGAGATATCACATGTTCTGTTTTAATATTTCTTCCTCATTAGCAGCTCTTTGATTTAAACTCAGGATTTTTTAATATCTCTGCTCAAAAAAAAAATTATACAACTTTAAATCGGATTTTTTGTTTTTTTTAATACAATATAAAAAATTAACTGTATAGATATTTTTATACTGTGAAATATCCTCATTTTAAATCAAGAGCTATATGTAAGGAACAAACTATAAAAAAATTCATAATGATATCTCATATTGTTCCTAGGAAAAATGTTCATTAACATGGGCGAGATAGACCATCTGACTCCCCTTAAAAGACTATTAGTTGATTTAAACTAACTGTTGTATATTAATACAACGGAACTTCAATATCTTTGCTTAAGGGGATACGTACCCAAAACTTATTTCTAGAAATAATAACATAAACTTTACATTATAGTGGTTTTATATAATGTTCACTCTAAATAAACATTTTCTAGGAATAAAAACAAATATTTACAAGTAGTTTTTCATTTATTTAAAAAAAGTCAAAATTTTGAGCTTTTTTAAAACGCTACTCCTCTTTCAATTTTGAAAATCACTCCACCAAACTGTTATAGTTTGTTTTTAGTATTATTTGTTCAAGAACTGTGCATGAATTTTAAAATGTGAGTTAAAATTAAAAAATAACATGCATTTATACTGAAAATCCCCAAAAAATTACAAACTATTGAATTCAACATTTAAAAAAAAACTATACATAGTAGACCTTATTCCCTGCACAATTTTATGCACCATATATATAAGAATACAGGTTAAAAATTTCAAAATTCTAACTTAATTACCAAAAAAAAGCCTCAGGGGTTTATTAAACACAAGAATTGAAAAACGTGAAACAGAGAAAAAAAGGTTGCAAGCAGACGAAATACGTATTCAAACTTATAAGAATGACTCAAGAAAATATTTAGTAACTTTTTTCTACAAAAGATATCATTATGAAACGTTCAGTAAATGTTCAGAAAGATATTGTAATGAAACATCGATATTTTGACCAATTTTTGGGGTACCGTATCCCCTTAAATACTTGTAGAATGCGGAGTAAACCTACCCCTAAACGTAATTTAATGCACTTCGTATTCTGCCAAAATGAAGGCGAATAATTGAGGGGACTGCTTAATTAAACCACTTAACATTATTATAATTTGATGGAAGTTTTCCCGAAGTAATGCACGCAAAATTAACACACATATACAAATTAAGTTTCTGCTTTCAATTAACTAATTTGAAATCACTTTACAGATCGAACTAAGGAGCTATGGATTTCAAATTTCGTACACGAGTTCCCAGTACCTGTTGGACGTCATAATAAGGTTTTTGAGGAAATAGCGCATGCGCAAATGGTAGCTGCCATGGACGTTTTAAAGTTATTGAAATCCCCTTATACGGTATGTACAGTCCCTGGACAAATTATTAGAAGCACTGTATTTTTTTTAGTACTGATGAAAACATACCAAAGAATTCCATATCATTAAAAAAGATGTCGATATATGTATTAAGTATATAGCAGATAGTATTTTCTATTTAATAGCTTAAGTTTAGGAACACAAATGTCCTTCTAAAGGTATTTTGTTCATCATTGATTGATACATGAAATCTTGCAGTGCGTCTAATAATTTGTCCAGGGGTTGTAATCATACCTTTTAATGTATTGGTTTATTGAGTGGTATTTTTTTTAAAGAATACAGAGCATCTGAAACCTTTAAAGCGCGAGATTTAAAGTAAAATTATAATTAGTGTTTTATACAGCTATTCGGTTGATTGGTGCTCCGTAGGTAATCTGTCCCCACATTAATATTTCCCAACCGAGGCTCGAGAAAGAATTTATTGTCATTCATCACTTCTGATGCCACTTCAAGAACTGAAACATATTTCAGGCAAAAATCCAAAGATAATTCATTGCAGTTCAATTAAAATTACATTTTAATTAACGAAATACCTAAAAAAGCACATTTCCTACATCAAAACGCATCTCATATTTGTACCTCGCACACCAAATGTCGTGCCCAAATATTTTCCTTAAAAAAGAAAAAGCTTGATTACTTTGGAAGTCAAGCTATTATTCCAGCATAGCGGGGAATAGGATAATCTCATGTAAATGACGGGCCATTAGCTAATGTTTGGCAGAACGCCTGTGGCTGCGGGTCGAAATTCGGGGTCGCCAAGGAAGAAATTTATCGCTCTTTTGGAGAAATCGAGGAAGAAATTTTGGAGAAATCGACGGAGGAAAAGTTTGATTGAATTAAAGTCTCTAAAAAGATATTGGTATTATTTTAAAGAGCGGAATGATCAAGTGATGAGGCTAACACCTGAGCAGGCACTCAATGAAACTTAATAGTTAACATCGTACACGGCCTCAGGGGTAGGGTAAGTTGAAGCTAGGGCTACACGAAGGCTGATGGTGACAGGCGTCATATTTAAGAAGCTGAAGTACACAGTCAAGTGACGAGCCGACAACTGGGAAATGGCCTTCATTTTTTTTACTTGTACTTAAAAATAATTTTACCTGGAAAATAATAATTACTTGAAAAATTTAGTATCAGTGTAACCAGGCTTTTTTAGGAAAATGAAAACAATTTTTTGCCTAATATTAACTGTCCCAAAAATAGCTAATTACATATTTCCTCTTTGAATGAGGTTGAAATTCCTGTTAAAAAAATTCTGCATAATATCGTGGATATTTTATTCATGATAATGAGATAATTTGAGCAAATTTTCATGTTTAGATAAAATATTAAACTTGAAACAACATGTCAACAATAACAAAGTCAACATTGTTTTTATGGAAATAAAATCAAATGTTGACTTGAAAAATGTACTTGAAAAATGGCAAATTGACTTTATCTTGGCATTTTCATTTAATTATCACTAATACAAAATTTAAGAAAATATTTTCTTCTTAAATTGTAGCTCAACATTAGGTTAGCAACGTAGCATCACATTATTAACATGAATATGACTGTTTATATAATTATTTTAAAAATTTAGAAATTTTGTATTTTGATATTATGTTTACTATTTTCTTTTTATTTGAAACCATTTGTCTTATTAACAGAGAACTTTATAACAGTTATGCACTTGACGTTTTAGATTTATATTAAAACCAGCTGACCCGACATACGTTGTACTGTCTTTACTGTGAATATTGAATTGTAATTGAAGGTTGATCGAAAATTCCATCGATCCTTGGCAAATGCAGCCAAAAATGTCCAAAGAATAAAACCCCATGTGGTGGGAGTGCACGTTAAATATTTTTCAAAGTCCCGACGCTGCGTAAGATGTAAAAGTTGTTGCATTGGGTGCCTAATCAGGTGTTGGATCGTCACATGACTGTGGTTCTAAATAAAGACGCTCGTGGCCAATATCCCTCTTGTATAGCTCTAGTGTGACGATAATTCAAACTAACCCTAACCCATACAACTGGATGGGAATAGCTACCCTACGCTAAATTTTTAACTTCGCCAAAATCCGTGGCCATATCATAGCTGTACCAAATTGACAGTTTCATAAACATAAAGTTTTTACGCTATACGTAGAGGGAATTAACGTTTCTTAGAAGTATTCATCAGATCTAGAATAGTAATCGCCTTTACTGCAATGATACATTGTAGCAATATCTTCACTTCTTACCATTTATAAACATCAATCTATATATATAATACTCTTATACGGCGCCCAAATTCCCTTATATTTCTATCTCTGGAATGGCAACAATCGAAATGAACAAAAATACTACTAATTTCAAAATGGCCGACTGAAAACAACAAAAAAGTGTTTGAAACAACAACTTTAGGATCGAATTAGTAAGTTTAAATTTAAACATGCATAATATTAAGGACGTTTAAAGTTTGAAAATTTAAATTATAATATTTACCGACTGAACTATCAAACACTATTGTTAATAAAAAAGGGAAAATTAAAATTATTTTTAAACAGTTTCTAAGCGTTGACGGCTACCACGGTTTCCAATTTATTTACAAATAGATCTTATTCAAGCAGCGACATATTTTCGCAATGATAGCCATTATTTTATAAGCATTAATTTGTAATTATGTTATTTTGTATTAAAAGGATACTAAAGGCGGTTAACGCTAAAGAACCATGTCCGTTGCGCTTTGCGCGCGATAATTGGCGCGTGGTTGCGAGTCTTTGCGCCGAGGTTGGCGAAACGATAGCGAGAAGGGGGCGAGCCCCCTAGTTAAATTAGAATATCGAATAACAAAAAAAATCAAAAGATAATTCAATTAAAATAAAATAATGATAGATTCCAATAATTATAAATCCTACAAATTAAACTCACGTGCTCTGACCTGCTTATACTTAATTTTCGTTAGCGTTGAACGTGCTGAAATTTCTTTGAAATAAAAAGTATAAATTCTAATCTTACAATGCTATCTATGGAGAAATCGGCTCACGTTTTGCACTCCTACACCCGTTCGGGTTCGAATAACTCATTCATTAAGAACCTTCTCCTGACAATAACAAACACAACGAAAAAAGAATTAGTGAAATCGGTCCAGCCGTTCAGGCGTCATGCCGTCACAACGAAAAAAATGGGACTTTATATATAGATGATTGCGAAAGAAGGTATTTTATTGATTTATTTAAAATATGTACAAGTAAGGCTAATGTTTTTTAACAGATACATATGATGTTTACACAACCATCTTGCATCACAAACTAGCTTCATTTGGAGTTAAGCTGGAGCTTTCTATTTTGAAGTGCTAGGAGTTCTTTGTGCCACTTGGATACTTCAGAGTTTTCGAAATCTACAAGAAAAAACATGCATCACAAGCTTAAAATATAAAACTAAACTGGCAAATAATTTAAAATATGAAAGTAACTTTAATAATTTTTTATTGTTACTAATTATTAAAAAATGACACTCAACAACATGAACTTGATATAAGTCTACGTTTAAAAAATGCTAGAAAACATAAAATCGAAAGTTCTGCCTGAAAAACTGAAAATTGTTGGAAAAAAATAAAAAACTGATTACAAATTTGAGTTAAAAAGTTAAGGTTTACTTTTTGTGATTTAAAGGTTTAAAGTTGATTGTAGGATTGATTGTAGGTTTGATTGTAGTTTTGATTGTAGGATTGATTGTAGGTTTGATTGTAGGATTGATTGTAGGATTGATTGTAGGTTTGATTGTAGGATTGATTGTAGGTTTGATTGTAGGATTGATTGTAGGTTTGATTGTAGATTGATTGTAGGTTTGATTGTAGGATTGATTGTAGGTTTGATTTTGTAGGATTCACAGATGGAAATACATTGAATTACTTTTTACCCCTTTCAATCCCAACTTTTTATGTTAATTCTAAAAATATAAAATTTGACTCATTATGCATCTAGAATCAAATGGTGAAAAACAGGGGAAAAATATCTATAATAAGTGCAATTCTAACTTAGTGAGAAAAAAAAATCGCAAGTTTGATGATTCCAAGTGAAATCGTAACTTGCATCCACACTGAAAGCTTCATTTTATTTGATTGGGTTTATTATGAAATAATTTCTCGAAACATTACCTAACCTATTAGAAAAAAAAGATTTATTGAACAACAATTTAAATATATGTGAAATTATGATTAGATTATTTCTTCTCTACTGAAGTACATGAATGTATTTTTTGTTGTTGAAACAATAGCATTAATAAAAAAAGGGATAACTAAATATTATATGATAATAGCTCGACAAAAATGTTTACCGAAATGTTCAATATCAGCAAGAGAAGTGGCTAGTGTAGAACCACTACCTTTTTCATACTCATATGCTTGAAGTAAATACTCAAACTCTTCTAAATCTTTAACTGTTTTGGCTTCTGGACTTTGTTGAGTTTGATATTCCTAAAATATATTTATAATATATCACTACATTTTTACAAGAAACTCAGCAAAAAGGAAATGAAGTTATTTTAAATACTTTTACAACAATAGAATAGAACATTATGATTGAGTAAAACTGAATTTTTAGCTCTTCTTTGGAATAATTTTTTATACATTCCTCTAACTAAAAGTTATTAAATTATTACAACATTGTTTTTTCAATACTTTCAACCGACAGGTACTAGGAACTTGTAGACCAAATTTGAAGTTCGTAGCTCTTTTAGTTCGAGCTGATATCAGGAAAATATTACGATGGGGTTGAAAATTCCAAATGGAGATTTTGTGTTTTCTACACGTTTTGAAGGGTGCTAATTCTAAAAAGTAGGTTTGTAACAGAATCTGTCACTTAAACCCCTTCCACACAACAGTTGTGTTTAACAGGTAAAAAGGCAACAAACACAGCATTAATATTCTATATTAAACATTTACATGCTAAATTTGGCTAGTTTCATTTATTTTATTTCGAAAATTCAATAATTATTACTTATCGTTTGCGAAAATTAATTTATATTTCAAAGAATAAATACGTAGTATTCCTCGCTTTTAAATAAAATCAAAACATTTCATATCAAGAATCTCGTAGTGAAATATATTTGACGTCATTTCAAACTGATCGATGTTGCAAAAATAATTTTTTAATTTATTGTCTAAAAGTATTAAAGTTTCTCGAGCGATTGTTGCTAATGGCAATGGTGGTTTAATTCTAATAAAAATGGCTTCATATGCTTTTAAAAGGAAAAAGAATTCGAATTCTTTTCTGAAATTTTCAATGTATTCTAATTTCGATGCGCTGAATTTTTTGATGTATCACACTTGTCCGTAGCATTTGCAGTTTGGGCTATGAAAGTGGGTGACGGACGGACAGACGGACGGACTGAACGATTATAATACCTTCCACTTTTTACGTTATAAATGTAGTGCGGAATCTAAAAGTGGTTTTTGAACATTAGTTTGTCAGTCAGACTGTCTGTCGGAAAACCCTTTATAGCTA
Source organism: Oedothorax gibbosus (assembly GCA_019343175.1). Lineage (NCBI taxonomy): Eukaryota > Metazoa > Arthropoda > Arachnida > Araneae > Linyphiidae > Oedothorax > Oedothorax gibbosus. The sequence goes on along the minus strand of CM033274.1, from coordinate 36,238,220 downwards.
AACCTAAAAGAGCTACTGACTTCAAATTTGGTAAACAAGTTCCCAATACCTGTCAGACATCATAATAAGTTTTTTTTTTAAGCATGCATGCCTGCAACATAACTTTTTGGTTTTAAAATTATGAAATTACCTTATATGGTAAATAATTACATTTAAATATATTGATTTATTGAGTGGAAATTAGAAGTTGTGTCGTGTTACACACTCCTAGTTTTAATCAAAAACTTAATCTAATTATTTATAAAAGTGATATTATATATTCATGAAAAATGTGTCAAAAAGCTGAAGTAATAAACAATAAATTTCTTATAAGCAAAACTTTTTTAAAACTATAAAATTTCTTCAACAGTCATTAAGATAAATAAAGAAAATATAATTAAAAACCCCTACCTTATACAAGTCGAAAATTTCCTTGTTGAACTTTTCACCAGCGAGCTTGCATACTCTTTCCATAACTTCCTATGCAATATTATGAATGATTAAATATATTTAGGCAATTCTTTTTTGCAAAAAAGAAGCTTAAAAGCAATTAAAAACAGTTTTAAAATACCATATATGTCGGATCCTTTTCACATTCAGTAATATTCACTTTTATAGAATCTGCTATATTTTTTATCAATGCCAATTTTATGCATCTGAAAATAGATAAAATAAAATGCATAAATTACAGAATAACTTGTCTACAAATATAAAAAAAAAAACTTTTATGCACCCTGGATTTAAAATAAACTAAGTTTAAAATAAATATTAAGAATGAAATTTCTAAAGTTAAGTTTGATTTTATTTTATTATACACTTTTAAGACTTCCTACAATTTTGGTTTCATACATTGGAGCCTTGAACACACTCAATTTTTTTAAAAAAAATTTAGTTGCAATAAAAATTTAAAATAAATTACAAAAAGTCTGAAAAATACAAAATGTAACGAAATATATGAAAAAGTGCTATTGAGTTTACCATTCTAAGTAATGAATAAAACGCTAATAAAATATGGAGTACTCATGTAGTAAAATTACTTGTCTTTATTTAAACCAATAGAAGTACCATCATCCAAAATGAAGGCCATTATACTTGTTCTGTACATGTGATCAGCTACAGTTTCACATTCAGGTATGTTTTGGGATCCCCAGAAAGTTCTCTTTAAATGCTGAAATATAAAGCAAAATTCAGACAATAAAAACAATTAAAAAAAAATTGGTTAAAAAAATTCTTTTTCTATGATTAGTTAATAAACCCTAATTGATATCTACATATGAGAACTAGTTTACTTTTTTTTTAAGTATAGGTACAAGTTAAACTAAAGATATAATTTTTAATCACCTCCTAAATGGTACCATTCAATTTTAATTACAAAAAAAAAATTTTGCTCTGAACAATTAAAAAATAAATGAAAATATAAAACAGTTATTTGAAAAAAATATCGCAGATTTTAAAAACATGCAGCGAATTAATAAATAAATAGAATAAAATATTAAGCAAAATATTATAAATAACGGTTAACACTCATATCCAACAGAAGTAAGAAAACTAATATCAGGCTTTTGTAGATGAAACAAAACAACCAGTTTCTGATTAGGTTTTTTATGATTAAAGATGTTATTTGATCACAAATAATCTTAGCATTTAAAAAATAGTTATTTTTTTAATTTTCAAATAAAACTAACCCCTCACAAAAATTAAACTTAAAAAATTATTTTAAATTGTTTTACTAACTTTTAATTTTCCCAATAGTAAAAAGAACTCAAACGTATTTGAACGTGTTAGGTCTGTTGTTGAGGAATGTTCACAATTTCTGTCCCTATAAAGCAGCAACTCTTGAAACCAATTTAAAACTGTGGAGTTCTGGATACCTAGAAATTATTTTTAAAAAAAATCCTTCATCAATTAATGAGTCCAGTGGTTTTGTGAGTTTGAATAAAAAATAACCAATATCTATAAAAGATATTTATACTTAAGAATGGAAACAATGTATACAGTTTGATTAGAACTATAGTTATTTAAGCAACTAGTGCCGAAAATAATACTTTATTAAGCGAGTGGCTTTTATTTCACGAGACCGTAGGTCGAGTGAAATAATGACAAGAGCATAATAAAGTATTATTTGGCACGTGCTTGCATACAATATTTTTTATAATAACGTGCAAAAAAGTATTGTTTGGCGGGAAATTTGTGTTCTTACTTTTGTCTTATTTAATTTCTTTTAATAATTTTTGTAGTACTTGTAGTTTCCATGGAGATATTAGAAAATGCAAAAGTAATGAACCAATAGAAATAAGTGAGTTTCATGACATCATTTAGTTTCCATGGAGATATTCATGACATCATTTTGTTTTTTTTACCAATCAGATACTCTTATTTACTTTACTGCACTAGTGCCGAAAAGTACTACTTTCGGCAATGTCTGTGACGTAAGCATGTAAAGTGTAATTTTTGCAATGATTTATGAATCAATATGATATAAAAAAGTGAACTTTTTGCACGTTGTTATAAAAATATAGTTTATTTTAGTGCTTTTTTTAAAAAAAAAATCTTTATAATATAGTAAAATCATGGCATATTTAAATAGGTACTTATTTTATAAATATAAAATGTCTTGCAATAAAATTTTTTATGCTATAAATATTTCTTTTAAATGTTTTATGCTAAAAAATCTATAACAATGAACTCTAAATGTCTCTCTCTAATATCTTTTATTTTCTGATATTTTAGTGACTTGAAGCTATACAGAAAAACAGGCAGTTTATGTTGCTGTAAGATATAAGTATGCCATTACGTATTAAATAAATTTTTTAAAAGTAAACACATAATAGTATTTAGCTTAAATCTAGAATATTATAAGTTGAATAAAAAACAAGTAGGTTTGTAACAGAATCTGTCACTTAACCCGCTTCCGCACAAAAGTTGTGTTTAACAGGTAAAAAAGCGCCAAACACAGCATTAATTCAACATTAAACATTTACATGTTAAATGTGGCTAGTTTCATTTATTTTAATTCAAAAATTCATTAATTATTACTTATAGTTTGCAAAAATTATTTTATATTTCTAAGAATAAATATGTAATATTATTATTCTTTTAAATAGAGTGAAAATATTTCATATCAACATACAAAGAATCTCGTAGTGAACTATATCTGACGTCATTTCAAACGGTTCGATGTCGCAAAAATAAATTTATTTTAATTTATTGTCTAAAAGAATTAAAGTTTCTCGAGCAATTGTTGCTAATGGCAATGGTGATTTAATTCTAATAAAAATGGCTTCCTATGCTTTTTAAATGAGTATTAAATTTTGCAATTTTTTTTAAATAATTGAAGTACTTCGAATTCTTTTCTGAAATTTTCAATGTATTCTAATTTCGATGCGCTGAATTTTTTGACGTATCGCACTTGTCCGTAGCATTTGTAGTTTGGGCTATGAAAGTGGGTGACAGACAGACGGACTGAACGATTATAATACCTTCCACTTTTTATGTTATAAACATGGTGTGGAAGCTAAAACCTAGGGATACGTAACACCACACGACCCACAATTCCCACTTTATAAAACAATACATATACAGGTAATTATAAACTTTATAAGGTAATTAAAAAAAACCACATGATATTTTTGAAAACCTGTTATGATGTCTAAAAGGTACTCGTGCACTAAATTTGAAGTCAATAGCTCTTTTAGTTTGTACTGTAGAGTGGTTAGAGACTGACAGACCAATGTTCAAAAACTACTTTTCCCGAATCATCACCTTCCAAAGCGTGTAGAAAACACAAAATCTTCATTTAGGATTTTCGACCCATAATAAATCTATTTCCTTAAATATCTTATTATGTAATTGTAGGAAATAGTACTTCACTTTATCGAATCACTTACCTTTTGTATTATCAAAAAAGTCTTGCAAGAACAGAGGACTTTCAGCCTCCAATTCATATTCATATGCCTGCATTAGCATATCCAATTTATCTAAATCTTTGACTGCTTTAGCATCAACGGTTACTTGCTCAGTGTATTCCTGAAATTGTAAAAGCAAAGATAGTACAAGAAAATCAAAACAAGCACCTATAAAGTGGTAAAGCTTCAGCTAAAGCTAACTTCAAATTTTGATGCATATAGCCAGCTGTAAAATTAGGGTGACCAGATATTTTCGACATCAATGCAGTACAGAGTTGAAAAAATTGTTCCAGATAATCTCAGTATAGTTAAGATTTTTACAATATTAATGCAATTTCAGACTTGTAATCAACTTGAGTCTTATAATAAGGTGCAAACAACTTATATCGTTTGAAATAAATAAAACTTTTAATAAACTACATAAAGACATAGTAATAGAGTCCTTTTGCTTTATTCTGGTTGGGTTAAAATTAGAGTGAGTTGTCACAAAGAAAGTGTATTGCTTAAGATGGTTTTTATGGAAAAATTTTAATCATCATTAAAAATGCAGGACATTTTACATGTTTTAGGACTCTTTGGGCCCGTTCTCATTCAGGGCAAATGCCAATTAATGTGCCGGCATTCAGGAAAAAAATCCCTCTCCAGGGAAAATTACGGTAACGAAAACGTACCTGCCTCGTAGGTAGTAATGATTTTATGCCACCTCTGTATGCATTGCGCTTTGTTGATCAGCGGATTATTTGGCGTCAGTTACTTGGTTATCAAATGCAAAATATTGTCAGTTGTATTAGGAGCAATTGTTTTAGAATGCTAGAATGCATAAGCGAGTATGCTTTTATTTACTAAGGTTTTGTTAATTTTTCATTATATTGTGTTTTCATATTGCTACACATTTAACCATTCCTTTGAAAATATTTATTCTTACGATGCCTGGCAGGAGTTTATTTTATTATTAATCCTTTATTTTCAGAATTTTTGGTCAAAACTAAAAAAATCTTTCAACTCAATTTAAACAAAAATATAATTCATTAAAATTTTTGGTTATCATTGTAATTATGAAGTTAATTCTGCGGATCTAAAGCTAATCTTATTTGTATCTCTGATGTGACGTTAACGCTACGACCGTCCTTCCGCGATACCGGCATTTGCATGTGAACAGAGTTATAAGGTTTCACAAAATAGCCGGCAAAATGCCGACAATTTCTTAGCACATGTGAACGCGCCTTTTGAAACAGGCAGGATAAATACCTAAAGAGTAGTAATATATTGTGAAATGCAGTACATCTGCTCACCATATGTAAAATGCTTCTTTTAAAAAGAATAATTGAGATAAGATCTAATGAATTTAAAAGTTTGTTTGAATGAACAAGTATATTGATATGTAAAGGATATTATGTATATTTCATTCAGTTGTTAAAGTACGAAAATAATTTGGAATTAAAACAAATATTATGGTCAAGACATTTTACATTGAGATTATTTTATTTGGCTTAGGGATTATGATCGTATTGATAGATAATGATACAAAGGATTTTTGATAATGATAGGAGAAGTTTTATTTCTTCAAAATGAATCATACATACTTTATAAAGATTGAATATTTCTTCACTAATATTTTTTGGAATAAGAGAACAAAGTTTATTCATAGCTTCCTAAAAAAAATTCATTCTATACTTGAACACAAAATTTAATTTCAGTAAATTTTACAAACTCAATTAACAAAATACATGACATAGGTACCACATTAAAAAAAAAAACTTAGGAAAATTTAATAAACATGGTTTACAATTACTGAACTTATAACACTAAATTGACAGAAAGTTACAAATATTAGACTGATCAATTAGAAAATATACAATTTTCTTAACTAAACAGTTTTGCAATTTTTAAAGTCATTTTTTAAAATATATAATGATAAGCAAGTTATCAAAAGAATTGTACCAAGCAATATCCACTTTGATTGCTAAAGGATATGGTCAAAGGAAAGGCACAAAAAATAGATTAGTTAAACCTTTTAAAAGGAAATTGTAAAAGAATTTTCATAATATATTATATTATCAAGGTATAATTAAAGGTTTAATTGCTTAACTCACATTTTCCAAGGTATAACGAAGACATAGGGTCTGGTCCATGCATTGGTAACTTCCTCCAATTGAATTTACAATCGTCAAAATAAACCAATATACGTGACAGAACTAATATCTTAGTTACACTTTGAAAAATGTGACTTTTAAAACTCGACCCTTTAATTAATGTAAATAATATTTATTTAACTGCAGGACAGATAATGGTAATATGTAAACACCTTAAGCATATTAAACAAGATATCGTATGATATTGTTGCCACAATTTTTTTTAAAGTGCTGTTTTTTGTTGAGGTCAGTGGTGACGGGACTGTAAATAATTTCATATTTAAAACTAAATTACTCCAGATTCTAGGAGAACAGACTTTCCACACACTCTTTTATTAGGATGACCCAGGGTAATTATTGGACACAGAAAATCGGGGATTATTGGACAGGGCCCAACAACTCCAATGCATTATAATTTATTGCGTCTAACAAACAACAATTTGTTAATTGCATATCCAGCAATGCTCTGATTAATTATTTGGGTTATATTAGTCCTTTTTCTCAAAAAAAATATTAATAATTCAAAGCGCTTGAAAAAAACAGTTTCAACTTTTGTTCAATTGATGTCAAATTGTGGATAATTTCGTTTTCTTTTACATGATCTGGAATTTTGTAATGCCCAGTCTTAGATAGATTTATGAAGGTGGTTTGTGTTGAAAAACACCATTGCTGGATGAATAGTAAAATTATGACATGGATGTTTAGTTATGGGGTAATTATTGGACAATGTGGGGAAATTGTTGGAAATGCTATGGGGTAAGAAGAAAGCATCACAATATGCTTAAATTTACTTGGTATAGTTTGCGGGATTAAGAAACACCATCTACGCAGTGTTTGAACTTGGAAAAAGAAGAAATTTAAATGTTTGGTAATTTTTACTTGATTTCACTGTTATACATTTTTTACAGAAGCCATGTGGGGTTAAATAATTATCAAATACACAGTACTATAGTACACACCATATCAAACAATTTACCAATTGCAACTAGTTTAAATACTGTGCAGAATAGATTGAACACTACTGTCCAATAATTACCCCAATTGGTGGGGTAATTTCTGGACACATGCTTATTTTTTTCAACTCCTACAGAGGAAATAGTAAATTTCAATAATGATACCCGACAGACACATCTAATAGTCATTACGAAAAAAATTACAGGTTAGAAAATTACATAAACGTGGGATCTATGGTAAAAGTTTGATTTTTGTCCAATAATTACCCTGTGTCACTCTACATGTTCCCAATTCTGATACATCAAACTCAACTAAAAAAACAGTTGGTTTTGGCAGGAGGAGGTTGTTCCGTTAATAATAACTACGTACAAAAAAAGCAGCCATGCTGTCACCTAGCGATTAAATTTGGATCTTAAAGACTAATAATACTTAACAAGTGTATAACACAAACAAAGATTAAGTTGTTACATCTCTTACCATCTCTCTTTTGTGCTTTTCTTCTTTGCTAACTCCACAAAATGGAGTAAGATCGCCCACTATGCACTCTGATATGTCATGGATTAATGCCATTTTAATACATCTATGAAACAATTTTTTTAATTAATAACAATTCATAATCTAACTAAAAGAGAAATAAACACGTCGAAAAGGGGACAAATTAAAGTTGATACTTAATGATTGTTTCAAATGACTGCAATTTAAATAGATGCCATCACATGGATATCAACACAAGTCATCAATTCACATGATCAGGTAATAAAAAAGGGAAAAAGTATGAAACTATGTTACAATTACTTAAGGGGGCGCGCTGGACCGCGGGTCTCCAAACTTAAGTGCCTCAGTGTTAATCCAATGGTGGAACAAATATTTTCCCTGCCACATTTCTACGGCTGTATTGAATATTTTTACAAACGCTTTTTTTTAAATAATAAATGTAGATAACTTACTGGTCTCTATCTTCCCACTTTTTGAAATTGCTTCAAATATTTTGTGTAAAATTATTTATTGAAAATTTAAAAAAACATTCGAACCCATTTCAAAAAGTGGGAAGGCCGGGACCTGTAAGTCAGCTACATTTATCACATAATAAAATGCACTTGTAAAAATATTCAATACAGCCGGAGAAATGTGGCAGAGAAAATATTTTTTTTCTCCATAGGATTAACACTGATGCAATTTGCTTTGGAGACTCCCGGTCCAGCCTTCTTCCCCGTTAATATGAAAAGTAACTTGTTCCAGTTACTTAAAACAAAAAGTAACTAATCACAGTTACTTTAGGAAATTGAAAAGTTATAAGAAAAATTTAAATTTAGCCATCATGCTGTTTTTCAAAAAGAACCTAGAATAAAGACATATGGGAACAATCGGTAAAAAGTTCAGAAAGAAAATTCAACTTTATTAAATAATTAAATTTAACCGGATTGTGCCAAAAATATACATGAAAAGCGGTGCGAGAAGTAACAGAAAAAGTAAAGAACTTTTTTGTTACTGCTAAAAGTAACTAAGTTACAGTTACTTTCTGAAAAATCAAACGGCCTTAATCAGCATTACCTAAAAAAAGTAACTATTACAACTAACACTTTACTCCAATCCAATAATAAAATATGAAGACAATTTGATGATCCCAAATAAGAACAATCATAACATAATTCATGTTATAAGTAAATTTTTCTTTAAATTTCCATTATTACCCACTTAAAACAAATGTAATTTCTCGTAATTTGTTGGTTACTGACACATAATTTTTTAAAAAAAACTAAAGTTAAAATAGATTTTAAAGAACAATTTTGTATTCATTTTAGCAAAAAAATAGTAATACTTTAAAAGTTTTTGAGGGTAAATAGAAGAAAAGAATATTGTAGACTTTAACATCTTTTAAAAAGATAAAACACCTGTATAATCACAAAGAGATTGTAACTAGAAATTAAAAAAAGGAAGCCAAAAGCTAAAATAAATCATACCTGTCTCTGATCAAACCACAAGCACCATCTTCCAATAGGAATGCCATAATACTCATTCGATACATGTGCCCGGCAATGCTTTCACAGTTTTTTACTTTACGTAACACCCATCCAGTTCTTCTTAAATGCTGAAAGAGATATAATATTGTGTCTGTTGTACTTATTTACCAATGATTTTTTTTAAAACCTTCTTTATTTACTAACATACACATATAAAGCATAAGGTATTTTTAAAAGGCAGTTCTTTACAGTTTCATTTTGATAGGCATTTTTTTGCATTTTATTCTAGCAGAGGAAATTTTGGTTTACACTATAACATTGTAGTATTTTTTTTAACATAGAGTTTTAATTGCACGACTTCGAATCTTGGTTGTTACCTAATTCCATAAAATAGTCAAAGTTTTAAGATTTACATATTACCCATTTATATCTATTTTAATTCACTAAATGGTAATAAAATTTTTTACTAGAACGTAAAAAAAAACTTCTTAATTTAAAATAAAACACCGAAAAACAGTACTCCTACAACCCAACATATTTTTATATCCTTACTTTTAATCTTCCAACTAGCATGAGAAAATCTAAAATATTTGATGTGGTTTCTTTTGCATCAGCCATCTGTTAAAAAAATAAAATAACAATAGGCAATCAAAATATAGAGTACATATAGCTTAAAAAATATAGATACTCATTAGATTCGATGAATGGAAAAAATCTTGCTTAGGTATTATTTAGCGAGAGACAATTCATTATTTTTTTTACAGATATTGCTCATAAATAATAGTATTAAAAGCAGAAGAAAGAGCTAGAAAAAAATTGTATATAAAAAAAAGCTAACATGTATACCGTATATTAGTTTTAGTGCAATATATAGATTAAATGCGTGAATTTAGTAATTTAATTTGAAATTAAAAACAACTTTCTGGTTATTTTTTTTAGCAGAGGCTTACTTGTTTGGAGCAGTTACAAAAAATAATAAAAAAAAATTATCTTGTATAAAAAAGTTGTTTTAAAGGACTTTAAAATGGTTAAATAACTGGAAAATTAATGATATATTAAAGAAATAACCTTACTAACCAATTTTTTTTATTCATTTCTAAAAATGGATGTGGTAAGTGAAGTGAAGCGACTGCAACTAATCAAAATAAGAGCGAAAGAGGAACAACAACAATCCGAACAACTTAGCCTGAAAATATATGTCTACCAACCAACCAAAAATCCGAACAAAAACACAAATCTTGCATCTAACCAATTTCTTTAATAATATAATCTTTTATCTCTAAAAATGTCAAATCCAAGTACTTCTCAAACTCGAAAAAGAAATCCAAAATCAAACAACAAAGCTGCAGAGAAACCAAACGACCCTTTCGACGATTTAAATGTAAACATTCCTACGTATCCTTACAAATCCAGCAGCGAGTATGCAGCAGCTGTAAACCAGTGGCTATGGCAGTGCTACAACTGGCAATGTGTCTCAATCACTTTGCCTTATTTGATGTCTCAAACTGCATATAGAATTCAGAGTAGCAATCCTGATGGCACGACCGACTTCAATCGGAATTTTCCAAACACATTTTTTCCCAATCAAAATGTCGCTCTGAATCAACCGAATGCTGCGTTTCAAAACACCAATGCAACAGGATCTGGACAGTCCCAAGGTATGATTATTTTATGACATAACTTGAGTAGTTAGTTCAAGGGCAATTTCCTAGAAGCTGGTCCTACTGCTCTAGGTGGAATTGTAATAGAAAGGTGATTAGTTTCGAAATATGACCACCTAGTCGATTTTCACCGAGAGCATACATTTCGTGCTTTTGTTTAGATTTCAGATTAAAAAAAAATATACATAGCAAAAATCCGTTGCATACTTTTTCTTTAGCGTCACTTGACTGTGGTTCTAAAATACGATTCCCCTCGCCAATAGCCCACATGTATCTATAGTGCGACGATAATTCAAACTAAACTAAACTTATTCTTTAGATTCCTTTTTAAAATGAACTACTGATTGGACGCCCAAGATATTTTATTATAAAAAAATCCTTAAAAAGAATGAGCCAAAAGCTCTGCCAAGGAGCACACAACCTCACATGTAGAGGTCTAATTAAGAAGTGACTATTTTCAGTGGCTGTGATGTGGGAAGAGTGTGGACCAGAAAGTCAAAAATAAAATCTGCGTGTGCAATTTTTCTGGGAAAGAATTTATTGATGAGGAGCTGGTAAGGCATTATTAGACCATAGGAACTGTTCGACAGACCGGCACGACATTAATTGCGAGTTATTAAGAAATTAATTTTTCTTTTGGAATAGCTGTGATATAATGGCCCAGTCTCGCATTGCATTGCCAAGCAACAAAAATGTACAAATGCTGTAAATATTCGACTTTATATTTCATACAACTCGTAAGGTATTGTATGAACTTACATTAAATTTTTAAGCTCGGCAAAAGCCTTCAATGAACGTACTGGCTATTATATCATAATCTCCTTTTACTTGACACATGTCTATTTGTGTTCATGTTGGATGTTAAAACAACAAGGATAGTAACTCTCGAAGAATTCAAACTCTTCAACTTTTGACACTATTTTATGAATTTCACTCTCCAAACTGCATTTTAACTGGTGTAGCTTGGTATCATTTTGGTACAGCTATGATGTAATAGCTGGTTTGTTCATTGACGAAAAATTATAAATTAACATAGGGTTGCTATAATGCTATACCCATCAAGATGTATGTATGAAAAATGAAGGCGAATATTTAGCACATTTGACCAATTAGGCATTTACGTTGCTTGGAAACACAAATTTGCAATTCGAGGCTGGCCATTATATCATAGCTGTATTGTCGTTTTTAGCATTGAGCAACTTACGGAGTTTTCCAAATCAGAAGCTTAAACTGAAAAAATCTTTAGTTAAATCAAAAAATCTCCCCCAGAAATCCTATTGCAATTCTTCCAAGAGAGATGTAGTTATGGTTGTCATAAATAATTATTTATTACACACTCTAAATGGATAATAATTTTATTAAATTGTGTAACTTTAGAATATATTGCACAGTGCATGGGAAAGTGACCTGTCGAACAAATATGACTTTTCAAGTTGTAAACGCTCTGATATTCAAAATTTAAATATCTAGCAAATAGAAGAGCAAGTATTAAATCTATTATTAGAATAGTTGGAATACAGTAAGCGAATCCTTTTTTTTCTATAATGTAATGCAATAGAAAACAAACTTCAGGCAATTTTTCTGGAAAACTAACAATTGCTGATAGGCCACTTTTCCGGGCAGTGTACAATAAGCCTTATATAGGATACTAGGCATGTTAGTACAACTCTTGATTATACTATTTGGTGCAGTAAGAATTTAAGAATTTAAGATTGCCAAATTACAAAAACAATCAGACCTGGAAACCCTTATTTTTGCAACTTATGTGTATTCTTATTTTAACAGATTCACCAACAAAACGTCTGGAATCAAGATAATGCTCCTAAACATTATATATTAAAGCTGTTCCATTAAATATTTAAACAGTTTTACATGATTGATTAACTCGTATTTTTTTACAGGTTCTGTTTATCTCTTACCATCTCTTTTAAAGAGAATTACTGCTGAAGCCATTGATTTCTGCATACTTCTTGTTTTGAAAGTGATGATAACTTATATCTTGGTTGATTTCTTTGATCTTGTGTAAGTATTTTTTTAACAAAATCTATCACAGTTTTTGATTGAAAAATACTGGTTTTTTTTGTATAAATAAAGCCAAAAGCCCTACCCCTTATTTTGAACTTTTAAATCTGAAATTAAGTAACATGTTTTGTTAAAAATGTTGTTACTGTAGCACCTAATTTCTTATGATTCTTCCTATTAAAAAATAAAATGTGTTATAGCATCTATGTATATATTACTGTAGAAATGCTGCATTGGAACTTAGATTAAACATTCTGTGGTTCCCTGTTTTGTTGTACAAAAAATTTAACTAGAATGTAATCAGAAAATAACACACATTAATAAATGAATAAAAAAATTTACTTAAAGGAAGTATTGAATCATATTTCAAATCCAAGTGGGTAGATACTTTTATTATGGATTTTAAAATGCTTAGTTTGGTGTAAAAATATTAAATGCAGTATTTAGTATAAATTTATTTTGTAATTTCTCAATATGTTCTTTATATTTAGCTGAGGTTATTATTTTTATTTCATGAAATCAATCTTATTAAATGATTGTTAAGTTGACTATAACTTTTTTGTTTTAGTAATCTGGATAAATATGACTTTGATTTAATTAAGAACGACAAATTGGATTATCAGACAGCAATGGAAGTCACATCAGAAATTCTAGCCCTTGAAGTCATTCACAGATTTGTTGTTTGCATTTTTGAAGTGAGTCACCTGTTTCAACTATCATACATATATGTGTGGCGGTTCACCACACACTTAACCTCAATATGCAATCAACAACTAGGTGGCGCTGATTTACAGCCACGTTCCTACCACTATTCCAGATTACAACGTTAATAGTAGTATATAAGCCGAGATAACTCATCTCCACCTTGAGGATCCTTTTGGTAGACTGCGGGTTACTGAGGCCGCTACCTATGTTTATAAATTTGATGTGTGCTGTATATTTGAAGGGTGTGGTTTCAAAACTTACCTTCTCCAAAGTGTAACTAAGATATAAAGTCTGGCTTGTTTGTTGGCTACTTTTGATGACAGTAAATTTAATTGAACTAAACCAGAAATGCACGAGATAATCTCTGCATTTTAATACATATTAATCATTTGATCTACTAAGTAGTGTTAGTCTTTATTTGTGAGAAAACTTTCGTGAGTATCTCACATAATTTATTCAGGAACAAGAAGTTCTTGCATTGGAATTTTAAAGCCATACAGAATACTAAATCTACCCTATATGAAAGAGTCCAGGGGAAAAAAACATTGATTGACTAAAAATCTTCCTGTATTCAAGTCTGCTTGGTGAACATTGGCAATAGGGAACCGATTTCTCCCTCGGTTCTTCGCAGTACAAGCAATTCAGGGTTGCCCAGAGAGAAGAACCAAGTGAAAAACCGGTTTCCTTACACCAGTTTAGGCGATGACTCTCTATATGGCCAAAGAGGCCTGATACAGAGGGATATCCAGTCAATGAAGGTTTTTCCCCCCCTGGACTCTTTATATTTTATCAAATTATATTTTGATGATTCCTTAATGTTTGACCCTAGGCCATGTTCACTTCCAAGGGAGTGATGGGATATGGTGGGGCCACGCCTGGCAAAACAATTATGAGGCTGCGCTTGGTGTCCTGCCAATCAGTCACAGCATTGGAAAACAACTTGATAAGGGTCTATCCTGCAGGGGATCTTGGATTTGGATGGTGGGTTGAACTTTCTTAACTAAAATGGTTCGATAGGCGATTACCTGAAAATCACTTTTCAAACTTTTCTGGAATTAGTCATTTATTTGTATAAAAAATTACTGAAATTTTGGAGGTCAAGGATTTCTGAGGTTTTGCAAAAAACTTGATAGAAGTTTTTTCATTAGTTAATTTTTAACTTTTTGGGAAAAACTAATTTTTTTTACCAAGGAATCAAATTTCAATCAAATTAATATGCTTAAATATTTAGTCTATAACAAACCATATGACCAGGCTATACATTCTTATACACGTTTGACTCCTCCTAATCTCAACAAACTAAATTAATTGACTTTTAAGTATATAACTATTATAACAAACTATTGTTATTGTTGTCGAGTTAAGGCCATGTTTCCAAAAGTTTTCAGTTTAAGTTTGTTTGCATAAGTTAGCTAATTACCAGCTTTTCCTACAAAAAGTTGATTACAAAGTTAACATATAAACCTTTGGTATTATTAAAAAAATTAGGTAGCATATAAAAATTAAATTTTAATATTTTGCATTAACTATATATTAAAATGCTTAATTTACAAATATGTGTTTATTTCAGGGCATTGGTTCGAGCTTTCATCAAAAACTTCTCGTATGCTTTCATCTTCCCCATTTGCTGCACAATGTACTTTTTCCAACACAATCGAACAGCGTACGATCAAATGTGTGGGAGCATCGTAGTCGAAGATCTTCCTAGGAGAAGAAATAGGAATTAGATACTTTTGGTTTTAGTCTTTTGATACAAAACAATCTACGTCTACCAATTTCTATTATCGCACTATTTGTGAATGTATATTGCAGTAGAGCTCTAATAATCCATACTCCAATTATCCAAAGAGTTGGTTATGATAAGAATTTTTTTAACTCGGCTTACCTGTTGCTGTTCGTCTTTGTTGGATGTTATGCCTAGTAATTTTTTTGGACCAATCAGAGGATCAAGTGACCAAAAACAAAAATACTAGGTATATCGATATGACATCCAAAAGAGACAAGCAGTAACAAATAGACTGGGTATAAATGTTTTGTATTCACCATGACCAGAGCTGGATTTCTAAATAGGCTAAGTAGGCTGTAGCCTAGAGCGGCCAATAATTGGGGGTGGCAAATTTTACGATTAATTAAAGCAGCATTCGGCATTAAAAAAAATTATTATAAAGATACTAATATTTTTAAGAAAGAAAACAAATAATTTACATTAATGCGTAAACTGTAAACATATAGTATATTGTACTAATATTTAGTAGAAAACATGGCTGCTGCGAGGGCAATTGCACCCGCTCCCCCGGATTTGGAAGTTGAAAGAAAAGTAGTAAAATGGTAGAACAGTTTAAAAAAATCAAAACTTGTCATGTGATTTTACTAAAAGTACAAAAACATACAAACATCAAAACCGACTTCTTTCAAAATCTCTATTTGCAAGAAAATTTTATTCAAATAGAAATATATTTAAAAAAAAACTTTTTCCTCCTATATTTGTTGTGATAATTTTAAACAGCACATGCCACCCTATTTAGCAAGGGTGTCAAATTGATCGCAGCCTACAGGCGGCGAATCTTTAAATCCGGCCCTGACCATGAATTCTAAAAAAAACCAACATTCCAACATAAGTTAAATATGAAAAAAATTTAAACAAAAAGCTATAACTCAAACTGCCAGAAGGGCACCTTACACTTAGGTTTTCTTTGATTGGGTTGATGGAGACCGAAACTAGAACTACATTGTGTCTACAGACCCAACAAAACATTAAATAATTGATTAAACTCTACCTTTCGCCGATTAACTCCAATTATTTGAACTTCTGATTATCCGAATGGGGTTAAGTTCCAATTACTTAGGATGATTGGAGTTCTACTGTATTTAATTTTAAATGTTAATTCCATGTTGTAGTTACAGTCCCTGGACAAATTATTAGACGCACTGTGACCCATAGGGATACATGACCCAATGCCCTTTCTCAGCATTGGAAAAGTTTTATAAGTGAAAGTGGCATCACTTCTTTCCTTTCAGTAAGCCGACCACATGGTGAAAAATTCCAACTCAATCATTGCGTATATGTTTAGCTACATGAAGAATAGAAACACCCGAAATCTTGCAGTGTGTCTAATAATTTGTCCAGGGACTGTATATAAATATTCCAGATATTTCAACAAGTTGTAAGAATTGATGTTAAATGACTTTGAAAATTTTAAATCATTCTGTCTTGTCATTAAAATTTGTTTTAGTTAGGAAGATTGTGTAAAAATCATAAAAACAATGAATAAAAGGAACAGAAATGCTAACATGCCACCATAAAAAATAACTTTGTTTTTTCTAAACTCCTATTAATAACGCAAAGGTTTTTGCACCTTTTTATATTTTTAGTTATTTATAATGTAACAAGAAGTTCATAAGAACTAAATAGCCTACTTTCCTGTTACTTAAATACTTACTGAAGTTCTAATCGGGAAAAAAACTAGGTTCCTAAGTAAATATCATCAACAGCGTTTCTACACTAGATTTATACACATTAGAAAAAAAATCGAAACACAGCACCAGCTATAATTTAAACTTCTAAAGCCAAAATCAACTATTTCCTTAATTCGTTCGCAAATTAATTAAATATTATTTATCATCTGCTCGTGATTTATTTGTAGTTCGAAGAATAAATATTTATTAATAACAAAGTAATGAAACTACTCCGAACTGCATTAAAAACAAGAAATGTAAATTAAAACTAAGCATAATTGCATGCAAAAGTATGCCTTGCGCTTCTTGGTAGATAATTAATGAATAATCAAACAATCAAATTGTTCTACATTTTATGAGTCATTCCAAACGATTCATGAAAATATTATTTTGCTTCAAATATGTTTAAATAAAGTTTCCATGCCATTGTTGATTTGGCAACAGTGATTTTAATGACTCAAAATTGAATTTCAATGCTAATTCAATGGGAAATTCGCCGACAGATAGTAGATTTATGTCCGTCCGACGTACAGACAGACGGACAAAAAGTATGAAAGTTGGTATCTGAGGTCATAGCTTCTAACAAAAAAATAATTTTAAGATCGATGATTAGAACCGATTTTGGAAGGGGGTACAGACAGACAGACAAACGACAGACAGACGGACAGACAGACGGACAGACATACGAACAGACAGACATACGAACAGACAGACAGATGGACAGACAGACAGTTGGACATCAACCGCATTTCAATACCTACAGTGATTTAAATGACTCAAAATTGAATTTCAATGCTAATTCAATGGGAAATTCGCGACAGATAGTAGATTTATTCCGTCCGGACGTACAGACAGACGGACAAAAGTATGAAAGTTGGGTATCTGAGGTTATAGCTTCTACAACATAAAAAGAATTTTTAAGATCCGATGATTAGAACGATTTTGGAAGGGGGGTACGGACGGACAGACGGACAGACAGACGGACAGACGGACATCGACGCATGTCAATACTACTTTTCATTTTTTAATTCTTTCGAATTAAAAGAAAAGTAGGCTAAAAATTAGTTTAGTAATTTCGTAATATTTTCTCAAATATGAAAGTTGTTTTGATTTTGGCTTACATATGCAAAAGTAAATGCATATTCTTCTTTCGTTTATTGTTAGATCATTGTTTAATGGCACTTTCATTGGTACTTTAGTAATTTAAAATCTCAAATCAAATTTGCGTGAAATTTTATTTACAATTTTGGCTTGGTTTAAATATTAATTAAAATGCATCATTATTTAAAATAATACCATTTCTAATTGTTGTTCAGTTTCTGTTAAGTTAACCAATATAAATTGTATGTATATTATTATTCATTATTATTCAAAAAATGGACATGCTTAAAATATTTTAAGCATTAGTAATTATACATCACATTTTTTTTGGATGGTACTGCTTTCAAGTCTATGTAAAGAAAGTTACATTTTATTATTAATTCTATTTTAAGGGGAATATAAAGTCTTCTTATGATTTAATTTTTGTTACAATTGTAAATTCAAATTTCAATGTTAGATTAAGAAAAATGAACTTAAACAGTTTGGATTAATTTTCTTTTTCCAG
Organism: Oedothorax gibbosus; assembly: GCA_019343175.1. Classification (NCBI taxonomy): domain Eukaryota; kingdom Metazoa; phylum Arthropoda; class Arachnida; order Araneae; family Linyphiidae; genus Oedothorax; species Oedothorax gibbosus. The sequence goes on along the minus strand of CM033274.1, from coordinate 36,219,839 downwards.
AAGGTTAATTTTATTATTAACTAAATCTAAAAGTTAGATTTTGGTAAGTAATTGGACTTTGTAAGAAATATATTATTACTTTAAAACAAAATTTGATGGAGACAAGCACAGTTTATATTTTTAATACAATTTTTTATTTAAATAAAAATTATGATAGGATTTTTTCTGAATAATTATGTTGCCACAGAACATGCTTTCTTTTGAATCTGTATTCAAAGTTTTAACAAGTTATGTAGAAAAACACTATTAGTAAGTTGTTAACTTAAAAAGTTAAATTAACATTAAATTTTTTTGTTAATTTTCTGTGTTAATATTAGTGTTTATTGAAAAAAAAGCAAACATTTTTTGATTGTAAATATTCAAGCACACATTTCACATAAATGACATATTTTTTGGAGAATTGTTATCAAGTAGCAAATAGGATATGTACCAAATATTTTTTTTCAAAGAAAACTGACTTTTATACATATTTTTGTTTTATCTATCTAATTGGTTAGAAATATTTAATTTTTAGTTAAAATGAAGTCCACATGAACCAAAGAGATGGTTAAATTTTTTTTTCATATTTTCGTATTTTTTTCTGTTTATATATCATTGCAGTTGTGCGATTTTAGGACTGCTAAATTTTATTTTTTTGCGATTTTAACTTAGGGTTTGCCAAATTTAAAATCGGTGAATATTTGTGATTTCAAGATGATTTTTTGATATTTTAAGAAACCCTGTTCACCAATTCAGAGATCATTTACAAATAACTTCTATTGGTTTCTTCAAATGGATGGCATTTAGTCGAAATTATGTGATATATTTACAAATATTAGTTTAGGGGTTCACTGTATGTTACTTATAGAAGCCTTGGCTAATTTGTTGTGGTTTGTCTATCTTTATTGTGCACAGTCTACAGTAGAACTCTAATTATCCAAAGCTGCTGATTATCCGAATTTTAGAAAAAAAATCCACCATCTGTTTTTCTTTGTTTGATGTCATGGCTATAAGTAATTTTTTTTTGGACCGACTCAAAGAATTACTAGGTATGATATCCAACAAAGACAGTAACACATAAGCAGAGTATAAAGTTTATTTGTCGCGTATTAGCTTTTGTGAAACCAAAATTCTAACGTAAGTTGAATAAAAAAACTATTACAAAAATCTGTAACTCAAATAGGGTACTTGACAGTATCGCTAAAATACCTTCCAATATTAATTTAATTATAGTTTGAACCCAAATATAACAAACGCATATTTTTTTGCTAAATAAATCTTTAAATAATTCATAAAAATCATTTTCAAATGGCTTTTTTTTTCATCGGTACGTCACGTGATCACAAACTCGTCGATTTGGCCGACGTCACTAGTATGTATAAACAAACCGGTGTGATGTTTTTTTGGTTGTAATTAAACTGGTTTTAATCTAACTTACTATTAAAATAAGAATTATATAGATAATGGGTGGAAGTTTTACAGAAGCGGATAGTTCAAGTTTGTTTTAAGTAGATTCCAAAATGGTGTTTCAAAGTTTGTTTATAGTTACTAGTGACATCAAGATACCACGGCGAAGCGTGCAAAGAAGTGACAGCCGCAAAGCGTTTTATACAAATACAAAAATTGTCGACCAACAACAGGCCAGAGGCCCAGCAAGGTTGGTCGCTTTCGGGAGTGATTTTTCGTCCTAATTTTAAAATTCATTTTTTAAAACTCATTTATTTGAAAAAAAGAAAAAAATACGGGTCTAATATTTTTGGCATAAGAATATTTTAAGCCAATAAAATTTTTTTTAGTCAAGTACCCTATTGCTAAAGCAGCACACCACCTTACTTTTTGGTTGAAATGAATAATAACTAAAACTGAAGATACATGATCTTACAGCCCAACAATACATTGACCAAATTGATTGAATATACCGTTTCTTCAGATTGACTACAATTATCCGAATTCCTGATTATCCGAATGTGGTTAGGTCCCAATTACTACGGATAATTGGAGTTCTACTGTACCTTATTTTGTTTATTGGGAAATGTTACACAAAAAACTCTATGTATTTTATATATTCATATCAATTTCTATATCTGTTTTTGTTGTTTTTAAAAAAATAAATTATGCAATTGGTTTTCCATTGAATTGTTTTTATTTCTTGTTCAGAGTTGCCAGTTGCGACTAAAAGGAGACTATTTGCTACTATTTTCGACCCCCGGCGACTTTGGCGACTTTTTTAGACAAAATCGAGCCAAAAGCAACTATTTTCAGCATTTTGTCAACTATTTTCAAGGATGGGCGACTTTTCCAATTTTTTCCGCGCGATCGTTGATATTCAGTATTTCGATATTTCCCCCCTCAAAATCGCCAGAAGGCCACATTTTACAATCCCAGAATCGCCCAAATTCTTCGGTTGTAAAGTCGGTCGTTTCGCAATATTGCGATCCCCGGAATATAGAGTAGCCTAAGGAATTTTCGGGATAGTAGCATCACCGGAGTTACGGCAAACTAGGATCGCCAGAGTTTCGGGACAGTAGGATCACGCTGGAGTTTCGGGACAGTAGGATCGCCGGAGTTTCGGGACAGTAGGATCGCCGGAGTTTCGGGACAGTAGGATCGCCGGAGTTTCGGGACAGTAGGATCGCCGGAATTTCGGGACATTAGGATCGCCAGAGTTTCGGGACAGTAGGATCGCGCTGGAGTTTCGGGACAGTAGGATCGCCGGAGTTTTGGGATAGTTGGATCGCGGGAGTTCCCTTGTTTTATGTAAATAGTTTGCATACTTATAATGATTTCCAACCTTTAAAAAATCTTGTATTCTTATTTCAAAACTAACATTAGGATCTTTAGTTCAAAGTTACTTCGTTTTAAAGTGATGCACTGTTAGTTTACTTTCTCTATTTGAAAAAATAACGAATTTAAAGGTTTTAAATCTTTTATGTTCTTGGTAACAATATTAGTTAGGTGTTGTACCTTTGCATTTTAAATTGATAGGTTACATAGCTTGATTTTTATACGTCATTAACCTCTTAAGATCTCGGCAAAATCCTACACGTATATTCTTTATCTAAACATATTTTTCATACAAATATATACTAAAAAGTATGTTTTGCAAATTAATTTTTAAAAAAAATTATGTTTAATAGTTACTGCGAGACATGCCTTAAGCTCTAAAAATACACATTTTTTGTGTGCTATAAATGCAAAAAAAGCCTTATCACTTATTTGTAGTTAACAGTTTATTTTTTTATTGTTGTTTAATGCAAAATGCCTTTAAAATTAACTACTAAAAGAACTTTTTGAAAAGTTTGAAAAAAAGAACTAGTTTAAAGTTATTTATTTAAGAACTCTAATATCGTATTGACCCTCGTCGTTCAACTTCTTATAGAAATAAATGATTGATACTTGTAACCAAAGGCTGAAAACTGATTTTCGGATCTTCTTCTATCGGACCAGATCAATTTCGAAACTAATTATCATGTTAATTGTTTGTGGGGGAGGTTTTAAGAAATGTCCCCGAATGGGGACCCCAGGTCGCAAGAGGTTAAAAAGTGGCCCCGCAAATCTAAACAGTTATGAATATTTTTTAGTAAAATAATTCTGCTATTTTCAAAATAAATTTCGAAATAATATTTCACTAAATAATTTTGCATAAAATATTCGAACGAATTTCAAAAAGTGACTTTATAGAGACCTGTTAGTCAGCTACATTTATCATATAAAGAGAACTATTTGTAAAAATATTCAATACAGCCGGATACATGTGGCTTAGAAAATAATATTTTGCCATTGGATTAACAGAGAGGTACTTTGGTTTGGAGATCCGCGGTCGGTCGGGCTGATTCACCCTAAATGACCAACATTCTTGGCGTTTATTATTAAACGGATACGTCTACTGTGGCACCACAGCTACGTCAAATATTTTATTTTATTCAACAAACAAACCATGCTCCTCCTCGTTCGAATCGTCCATTAACAATAGTTAACTGATTAAAAGAATTAACTTGTTTGAACCATTGTTTAATTAACGTAACTCAAGAGCTAGACGAAAGCTGGGCTTCATGATTTAGAACTGACGAAGCAACACATGGCTTTAACCCCTTCAGACCCAGTGATGCCATTTGGCATCATCATGTTTCTGATCATAATTAAAAACAATAATAGAGCTGACATCTAATATGATTAATAAAAAATATTTTCTAATAGAAAAAGTTTGAAGAATCGAATGATGTGCTTTTTTATATTATAAATGGCTATAGACGATCAGAAAAAAATTTCTAAAATGAGGAAGCTAAATTGTCATTGGGACTGAAAGGGTTAAAACGGTTTCAAATTACAAATCCTTCATGTGGTTTTAGCGAGAAGTTTTTCAACCAAACCAATGTAAAGTTAAAATAAACATAAGAATTGAAGTAGCATCGGTAGATGGCAGCACCACAAGTAAATCCTTTTATACACTTTGATGTCCGAGATTTCTCTCCAAACCATAAACACAAATCGTTTAGATCCTAACATGTGCGGAACAGCGACAGTTGTGTCGGCTATTTGGAGTGTAAAAGTTTGCGTGATATTGATTAGCGAATCTTTTTATTAGTGGTAACCCTTCGCCTGCCGGATTTGAACTTATTTAATTGGATATTCAAAACATATTTTGGATAAAAGTTTGAATTTTGTGTTACTAAGTTTATTATTATTCTCGAGGATTGGTATTGGTAATAGTACTTCGTAAGTGATTGAGTAACGTAAGTTGTAAACTCCAGTAAGTTTTTATGGAAATTCGTTGTCGTGAGTTTAAGAAGATATTCTGTTAATTATATTTTTGGATATATCTGTAGAACTATACTTTGTTATGGAATAACTTATCAAGAAATTGATAAATTTAATTTAGGAAAACTTAACAGCTAAGCTTTCAAGCTTTTACTCTTTGAGCCACGCATTTATCGTATTAATTCATCGTTTGAGCCGGTACTGATTTGAATTCAAATTATTTTGCAGTAAATTAAGTTTGTTGTTGAATTGTTTTGAGCTGCTTGAACAACGAATTGTCATGAATGAACATATAGCGACCCTCGATAATTTTCAACAAATGTGTTCATGCGGTTGTTAAACAAGTTATTTAAAATACCATCAATTTCCGAACTAGAAAACTTTACTGGAAACTCCATCTTTCTGAAATACTGTCTTCTTACTTTAGATCTGGAATACGAGCAACTTAACTTGAAGCTGAATCCTTCTGGAATAAAATATTCTTACTCTGCAAGTGGAATACGAGCAACTTAACTTAAAGGCTCAATCTTTCTGGAATACCGTCTTCTTATTCTGTAATTGGAATACGAGCAATTTACCTTAAACCCAAATCTTTCTGGAATACCATCTTCTTACTCTGCAGTTGGAATACGAGCAACTTAACTTAAATCTCAATCATTCTGGAACATCATTTTCTGACTTTTTAGTAGAAATACGAGCAACTTAACTTAAACCTCAATCTTTCTGTAGTTGGAATACGAGCAACTGAACTTAAACCCCAATCTTTTTGGAATACCCTTCTGACTCTGTATTTGGAATACGAGCAATTTAGCTTTAACCCAAATCTTTCTGGAACACCGCCTTCTTACTCTGTAGTTGGAATACGAGAAACTTGACTTAAAGCTCAATCTTTCTGTAGTTGGAATACGAGCAACTGAACTTAAACCTCAATCTTTCTGTAGTTGGAATACGAGCAACTGAACTTAAACCTCAATCTTTCTGTATTTGGAATACGAGCAACTTAACTTAAACCTCAATCTTTCTGTAGTTGGAATACGAGCAACTGAACTTAAACCCCAATCTTTTTGGAATACCCTTCTGACTCTGTATTTGGAATACGAGCAATTTAGCTTTAACCCAAATCTTTCTGGAACACCGCCTTCTTACTCTGTAGTTGGAATACGAGAAACTTGACTTAAAGCTCAATCTTTCTGGAATACCATCTTCCAACAAATTGTCAATTTCCGAACGATAACCTTAACTTAAACCCAAATCTTTCTGGAATTTAAATCTTTCTGGATTTTAAATCTTTCTGGACTCTTGAATTCCATCTTCGAAACAACCATGGCTTCCGTTTCTCTGGAGGCATACCTTATCCACTTGGTCCGCAAGGCAGACCAAAATAGAACGGAATCTAACCGCAAGAAGGCCATGATCGTGGAACTTAGAACATTAGAATTCTGGCGTGCGATCATAGCCGAGTGCCTCGCCACCTTCATCTATGTCTTCTTGGTGTGTGGATCGCATGTGATGTGGCCCCTGTATTCCATCAATACATTGACCAAGTCCTTCGCCAATGGACTGGCCATGGCGACGGCAGCTCAGTGCTTTGGCCACATTTCCGGGGCACACGTGAACCCGGCCTTCACGTTCGCGATGCTGGTGACGCAGAAGGTTACACCGCTCAGGGCATTTCTGTACATTACGGCGCAGTGTGGTGGGGCTATTGCTGGAGCGGCGCTGTTGTACGGGTAAGTCAATCTCCAACAAAACATTAACGGTTTAACCCTTTAACCCTCTGAGGAGGATAGAAATGTATAAACATGTCACCTGACAGTCAGGTTTTCCTGCAACACACGCAATTTAATTTTTTAAAATTTTTTACTAAACTTAAAAATTTCAATTGTGGGGAAATCATTTATAATCACCTGCTACAGAAATGTAATTAAAAAAATTAAAGAATTTAAATTTTTATTTAAATTTTTTATTTTACCTTTCTTGTAGTGAAAACAAGTTTACACTTTAGCCAATATGCTTATTCTTTAAAGAGTTAAACACCAATCGGCTGGATATGAGCCACACAATGTAAAAATATGTGATAGTTTTACGAAAAAAAACAACATATTTACAGAAAATACCGTTATTTTCATTAAACGCTATTTTTTGTAAAAAATTTGGTATTCAAAGTAAAAACATGTTTATATGTTTAAAACCACGTAAAGCTTTTTGACCGTACAAGCATCTGAACTATTTGTCAAAACTCTGTGCGACGAGATAGCTCAGTTTGGAGACCTGAATATCCGTGGTTCGATCTCGGATTTCAGCTGTCTATTATTTCTCGGTAGTATATATGTCAGTATCCTCGCCTGTCACACGGTAGACTAAGGTTTTGATTCCTCGCCCAGAGTGGTAAACTTTTCTTTTCCCCCACAATTTCATTTAGCTGAAAAAAGATTTCGCGTTACAATTATAAATATTTCACAAACAAAATAAAACATTTTCTCTATAAATTATACGGTATTTTTTGGCATACCAGTTAAAAAATGGTTGTTAGTAAATAAGTTGCAAAAACTACATATTCCATCACAGTGCAGGTACATGTCATCAAGGGTGGAGGGTCTAAATTCAAATTTAAAAAAAAGTTGTGTGGAAAATGATTTGAAAAATCATTGATCTAACGATTTGACAGCAATACCAAGACTCATTTGATGAAATACTTTTAATCCCATGGACAATATATACATTTTAGCAATAACAGTAATTGTTTAATAATCTGATATATTAAACTAGCTTTCTAAACCCGGCGTCGCACGGGTTAACCTTTAATAACGGTGATTTAGTTTTTGATACAGCTATAATAAAATCGCAGGTCTGTTCCATGGCGACTTTCGGCGATCTTTAAAATTTAACAACCCGAAAGTGGTAATCATTCCACAATCAATAAATGAAATAAAATAATGATTGTCAAATAACAATCCTACAAATTAAATCCTCGCGATCGTGTTCATACTTAATTTTCGTTCGCACCAAAATTTCTTTCAAATTGAAAATTATAAGTAGAAATCGAATATGTGTTTATTTTTTAACGGCTCTTCTTACTGGATTTGCATTTTTATCTACGGATGACGTCAAGACCCTGTTTCGGCCCGGCTCATGCGTTTTCAAGCCCCAGTTTCGGTCTCTCACTCTCATACGGATGACGTATTTTTAAAAATAATTATATTAAAAAAAATCGTAATCAAATGTGAAAAAAACTAAGCCTCAGGTGCACACGTAGGTGTTACAGGGAATATATATTAAAAATTTCGAATTTTTTCGAGCAGTACAAATAGGTCTTTCACGATCCACAGACAAACAGACAGACTCTTTCTTTTATTATTATAGATGAATAAAAATGGCATCATCGTTAATGAAAGAAGCAATTAAACGAAATTGATTTAAATTATCATATTGTTCTTGGGTACAGGTTAGTTATGACACTGATAAAATATTTTCAATGTTGCTCAAGACCTTTGTTAATTCATTTCGATTAAATATGGGAAAAATTAATTAAACTACGTATTTTTTTGGCAAATTTATACATGTTATTGATGAGAATTTAAGATGCATTCTACTATTTTAAAACTTATATGTAATGATTTTTACTAAATTTTTCTTTTGAAATACAGTATAATTAAAATTCTAATATTGTTAAATCAGAATCAAATCGTATCATCAAATTGTGTAAGGTTTTCGAAAATTTTGTCCTTAAATATGCCGACAAATACTTTAAAATACATATTTTAAATAATAATATAAATTGGATTCATATAATTCTTTTTGTTCATCTAATGTTTGTTTAAAAATAGTTTAAAAGTAAAAATTATTTATTATATTTAAGGTTAAATAGTATTATTAGGACATCAGAATTCTTTTTTAAAAATGCAATTTTTCAACAAGCGGTAGCTACGGAAAATGATACTTTACGGTATTTAGAACTCCAAAATTGTTTTAGTATCCGAAAAATGATGAAAAAGCGATTAAGCAAATCAAGATAAACACTGAAACGGCGTATCAGAGTTTGATCAACTGGGAATGGCAAAATGCCATGACTTTCTGTCCGCTTAAACCAATTAAATAAATTCCAAATATCTACTAAACAAAGATTTCTAAACAGTTTTTGTTGTTTCTAATGTCCACACTGGCAGTTTTGATAGTGGCGGGCAAGCGGGAAAAACGAGTGAGCCCAATTAGAAGGAAGTGGCAAGGTTAACACCTGAGCTGGGACCCAACGGAACTTCGAGCAACGCATCGTACGCTAATTTTAGACTATACAGATGTAACAAGTTGAAAATAATTATAGTAGTACTAGAGTTTCATGTGGGAGATACTGCGACAGGAGTCGTTATTTAGAACCACAATCAAGTGATGATCCGATACCAGATTAGGCACTCAACGCAACTTTTAGGAGCAACATCGTACGCGGTGTCGGGACTTAGGATCATATTTTATTTAATCTTTCATATTTTATTTAATCTTAGGATCATATTTTATTTAATCTTAGAATCAAATTTTATTTAATCTTATGATCATATTTTATTTAATTTTAGGGTCATATTTAATCTAATCTTAGGATCATATTTTTTATATATATAAGGATCATATTTTTATATATATAAGGATCATATTTTTATATATATTAGGATCATATTTTATTTAATCTTAGGATCATATTTTATTTAATCTTAGGATCATATTTAATTTAATCTTTGCGTCCACAATCAAAATTTGACGTTACCTTCTATTTCATTTTGCTAATTGTCAAAAAAAAATCTTAAAATGGATTTCAGCTACCGTACATGTAAATTTCAGAAATGTTTCGTAGGATTTCGGAAATCTGCTGAACAGTGTATTTAGCCAGATAATTGATGATCGAAAAAAATCTTTTCTACTAATTTCCAGTGCATATCCAATTTATAGGATGACCAGAACTATGAGGAATTTTTTTTATTAAAAGTTTTTCTAAAATGAATAACAAATAAAAATATTAGTACTCGCATCCAAATTTCTTTAAAAGGACATTACAATTTAAATCACATTGTTTCACATATGAATTGACAACAACACAAAATCCATACTCCGAATTTCGAAGAATAATCTAGCCATATCGTAATCTAACATACATTAAACCTTCTTATTAAACTTGAATAAATCTAAGTCTTTTATTAATGATTACATTTACATATTATTTTGTCGCGAAAAATACAAGGAAACATTTTTTTAAATAGAGAATTGGTTTCGGTTAAGTTATAAGAAAAGCATCATAACAGATCAGTCGCGAAATCTCTTGACGGATTGAAGCCAAAAGAAGCAATTTTATTGACATAAACACGCCCATAAAGTAGTGTCGGTAAGAGCAAGTTTTGGAGAAAACGACTCTTTCTTTAAAAGATATTCTTTCTTTAAACAGAAAGTTATTTTCGTTAAAAAGGTATTAAAATATGAAACACATTGTTTACACTCTTTAAAACAAACAAGCGGTTTTAACTCAGTCTGAGTTAATTTCCACTCCTTTCCGTGCCAAAAATGCATTTCCCCTATAGGAGTGGATTTCACTCTTTTTGCAGAGTGGGTAAAAGAAATAAAAGAAAACAATCCACGTCCTACACTCTTAAAACAATCGGTTTTAACTCAGTCTGAGTTAGTTTCCACTCCTTTCCGGTGCCGAAAATGCACTTCCCCTAGGAGTGAATTTCACTCTTTTGTTTTAAGAGTGTACTGATAAACGATAACATCATAAAATCTATCCTCCGAATTCCGAAGAATAATCATACCATATCCTATAATCTAACATACATTAAACTTTCCGACCAAACTTGAATAAATCTGAGAATTTTATTAATGATTACATTTACAGGCTATAGCACAGGTCAATCTATAAAATTGAAGTTGGTTTACGCTCTAAACCACGTACAATTACCAAAAGCACTTGAAAAAAAACACCACCTCATTTATTATAAATTTCATAACGGAACATCAATCTTACACGCTAGAGTAATCTAACGAGACATTTTATAAAAAAACCCCTTCAAAGCTATTATAATGGCATGGAAATTGACGTTTGTCACAAGAAAATTTATTTTTTGTGCCAAGTTAATGGTTGTCACACTAATTTCCATTTTTGTTGATTTATTCTTAAGCAAAAACTTTAAATGCATCGTTTTAAGAAATGCAGGCCTCTCAAAGGGAGTCGCAGTTTTGATGAATTGCTATGAAATAGTCGTAACGGGTATTTTGTGTTATATTCGGGTTTTACACTGCAAAAAAATATGCAGTGATTTCTAAAATACCTAACTTAGTTTTACTGTAGGTGTAGGGGTAGGGTAGGTACATATATATTCCGGCTTGTGTGCTTGATCAGAGACCCGCTTATAAGTCTTCGTCAAGTAAGACAGAAACAGATTTTTTTTTTACTGTCACAGAGAAAGGAAGAACACCGAGGGCGAAGGCGGGAATCGAGCCCGCACCCGTTACACCGCGCAGACTGCTAGTGTAATAGTCTGCGATCCAAACCACTTGGCCATTCGGACCCCAGTTTTTCTGTAAGCATGATAAATTGAATTTTTGAAATACGTGATTTTTTTTCCTGTACTACTAAATTTGTTTTTGTACTGATGGAAGAAACTGTGATAAGGTGGGCGTTATACCATTGAGGATGATCTAAGTGGTTTTATCATTGTCTCTACTGCCTCTATGTAGAGGAAGTTGGTACACGTTACATTTTACGTGGCCCAAGATTGTCTTGCTCCTCGTATGCTAAAGTTGTCGTTATGAAATTGGGGTTGTATTCCGGCTTGCCCTGGACCACGGTTGGCTGTGTTAAGGCTCTGTAATAAGGATAGAAATGGGCAGCTGAAACACTCTCTACCATTCGTATCATTTTTATTTATAACTCTGTCAAATAGTATACTTAGAGTGAGCGGGTTCGATTTCCGCCTTCACCCTGGGTGTACTTCCTCTCTGTGTCAGTAAAAATTCTGTCTGTGTCTGTCTTACTTGACGAAGGTTTATAAGCGGGTCTCCGATAAAGCACACCAGCCGAAAAATACATGTACCATCCTACCTAGGGTGAACAGACGCACTGCATTTCGCAGTACTCTTTAATTTGTTATTAAACTACCTATATAGATACCAAAATTGTGCAAATATCTACGTTTCGTTTTTTCAAGCAAAAACAAAGTAAATAAAATATGATTTAGGAAAAATTAAATGATTATTTCATAGTCGAAAAGTTAATCACTGAAACAAATCTGGTCATCCTAAGGCTATGTCCTGACTACGCCACAAAGGCAACAAATGCCACAAAGGCAACAAAACTTGGCGACTTGGCAGAGTCAGCCCCCATGCTATTGCATCGCTTGGCGCCTTTGGCGGTCGCCAAATTTTGTTGCTTTTGTTGCCTTTGTGGCGTTTATTGTCGTAGTGAGGACATAGCCTTAGGTTTCTCAAAATACATGCTTAGTTTTAGTTACAACACTTCCAAACCATCCACAGAGTCAATTTCTTAGATATTGCTCTTGACAATCACTTTGCTTTCGTACGATAGAATTTGAATAATTGAGTTAGTTCAAATTCAAAGTCCGTATCTTTTTTATTTCTAGCTTTGTCAAATAGTATACTTACCCAAGTCAAAATTTATGCTAGTACTAGCATAAAAATTATGCTATTTTTGCTAGGCTTGCTATGTTTTATGCTATGTTTTTGCTACAATATGCTTCCTTATGCTAGTTAGCATGTCATGCTTATGAAGGTAGCATACAGAAAAAAGCATTTCATGCTATAAAACTAGCATATGATGCTAAATAGCACTGCAAGCTATCCAAAAGCATGCTGAGGTAGTTACCTTGACAAGCTATTTTTGCTTTTTTATGCTAACTAGCATAAAATGATAATACAACTACCATGCAGAAAAAAAGCATCTTATGCTATAAAACTAGCATATGATGCTAAATAGCACTGCAAGCTTCTCAAAAGCATGCTGAGGTAGTTACCTTGACAAGCTATTTTTTGCTTTTTTATGCTAACTAGCAAAAATGCTATACACCTACCATGCAGAAAAAAAGCATCTTATGCTATAAAACTAGCATATGATGCTAAATAGCACTGCAAGCTTCTCAAAAGCATGCTGAGGTAGTTACCTTGACAAGCTATTTTTTGCATTTTTATGCTAATTAGCATGTTATACAACTAGCATACAGGAGAGTTACATGGAAGTTCAACAAATTAAATGTACAAACATTAACACTATTGGGAACAGGTTAAGTACAATTTATTACAAAAAGTGGGAAAAGTAACGGTGATTCTGGCCATAGTAGCATGTTTCTTGAAATTTGCTCGATCGATCATTGGTCGGATTTAACGAAAATCACCGGCGATATCGCATCCGTAATCCGAACTTTCAAGAGACGACATCGGCAATCAGTGAACGAAATTCTATCGATAAAAGTCATTGATTCGATATCGGTCAAAGTGAAAATTCGATCAATGTAGGTTTCATCGGAAAATTATGACGAATCGATATCGCAATCTATAAGAAACTGAAAATTGAAATACAAATCGCGTCAATAATTTCAAAAACTTGATTTCTGAAAAAATCAAGTTCAAATTGGAAATCGTTATTTTTTATTTACTTATCAAAACATTTTAATTGCGGACAAAGCTAAATATTTTAAACTGCGTAATAACTGATTTCTTTATTTACTTTGAAATTAATTTTTAATTTCTTTTGCCATGATTAATTTTTGAAAAATAGAATAAATAAATAGATTTTTGAATAAATATTATAAATCATAAAACTTTTCAATACGTAAGTTACCAAAAGTTATTTTGAAATTTGGCATTTCTATTAGTGTTGTTGACAAATAAAGTAATATTTAAAAGGAATTTGAAACCTGCAAAAGAAAAATCAAAATTAAAATTTCTCAATCAAAAACATAGAACTCCTTAAACAAACATCCTTTACTACAAGCTTCCATAGCCGCGACGACAAAAGCGCCTCTCCGTGGACCCAGAGATCGAGAGTTCTGTCCTCCTCTTGCCGTTCAAGTATCACCATCATCAAAAGATAATGCCAGTCTGAGACTATTAGCTGACCAATAGAAGAAAAATCGTGGCGCCATCTAACTTAAAACTTTTGTACATATCGTATCTTATTTAACATAATTTTATAGCATGTGATGCTATAAAATTATGATAAATAAGGAACAATTAATAGCATGTGATGCTATAAAATTATGCTAAATAAGCAACAGTTTATAGCATGTGATGCTTTTTTGTTTATGCTAATAAGCATAAATTGTGTTCGAATTTTAATCATCTCATGCTAGTTTTTCATGCTAAACTAGCAAATATTTTAAGCATCTCATGCTAGTTTCTTATGCTAGTAGTAGCATCTTTTATGCTAGTTAGCAAAGCAAAAATAGCATAAATTTTGACCTGGGTACACAAGAAGAATGTTTTTTTACCTCTTCAATGGAAATTCGAGATCATTTAATGTTTGCCTTGATTATTGTGTGATTAAAACTAAACTAAACTCCTCGGCGCAACAGCCCATTACTGGGCCAAGGCCTGCCGTGCCCAATTCAGCTTTCGTGACCAAGGGCTCTGGGGTGCTATAGGCATATGTCTCGGTAAGGTGGTCAGCCTCACGCGGAACCACCAGTGTTTAGTTCCCAAACATGCTTGGTACCCATTTTATCGACCCACTCAAAGGATGAAAGGATGGGTTGACCTCGCCCAATCCGGGATTCGATCCCCTGACCTGCGGCGTTGCAATGCGAATCACTACCACTAAGCCACTGGGCCTCTAGTGATGTAACTAATAAAATCATTAGTAAAGAAGATATAAAAAATGAGCAACATTGAAGAATTATTTAAAACTGATGTTAACCAAATTTTTTTTTCATCGAAAACAAAGTTTTAATACACTTAACGATAAAAACAAAAATCTTCATCTGATTAGCTTTATGAAAAATTAAATAAGTAAGGCCAATGGTAATAGAAATATATTTATTCAACGTAGATTTATACTCAATTTCTATCGACAGAATTATGAGACATTTGTAAAACAATTGCTTTAAGAATAGTTTTACAAAAAAAAATCGTGTTTTAAGAACGACAAACCGCTTGTAATCACACTTTGGGAAAATCTGTTAATTTCACAAAAAGTAATATTACAGAAAAATTCTGTTATTTTCTTTTAACAGTTTTTTCTTTGTAAAAATATTCTTTTTTAAGTAATAAAGAGTATATTTCTGTTTTTAACTGTGTGTGTTAAATGTATTAGACTGCAACCGAAGAGGTATTTCAACTGATTGTAGAATCTCTTCGTCCCGAAATAGCTTGGTTGGGAAAACGTGAGACTGGAGATCTAAAGGTCCATGGTTCTAATCCGGCGTAGTCACTTTTTCAATCTTCGCTAGTATTAAGTTTATGTAGCTAAGGTATCTAGAAGAGAAAAAGTTCCGTTTTATCTTTATAATTTGTCTGTTAAAAAGCAGATTTTGCGCTAAAATGACAAATTACTCGTTTAAAATAAATATATTATATCTGTAAATTTTGCAGTATTTTTGTGGCAGACGAACAGTTAGATTTTTTGGTTTAAAAACAACAGACTTTTTGTTACAAGTATAAGTAAGCGCGGTTCAGCCCAATGCCCGCGGTTCAGCTATATGCTATGATGGCCGGTCTGTTCCTAGGCGACTCTTGGCGAGCTTGAAAGTTCAAAGTAGGGTTGCGATACCTTCTGAGTTGTATAAAATATGAAGTGGAATGTTTACCACATTAGGGCATTTTCGTTGGTTAGCAACGTAACGCAAATTGCCAAATCGAGACCGGCCATTATATCACAGCTGTGAGTAAGCGCATATAAAATTTTGCCTTATTTATATCCATAAGTTAAAAAAAATAACGTTAAAAATATGGGAAAGCCGCGATCGTGCTACAAGCATTAATATTAAATATCTGCGAATAAATTAAAACATGAAAATTTTCAATTAATAAAATGAATTCGTGACTAAAATATCATTCATTATTTTCTGGCATTCATAAAAATCGAGATTAAAAATAAATAATTTTAATTTGACACTCATGAAAAATTTATTAAAATAAATAAAAGTATTTGTGTTCTCGAAATCATGATGGGAGCTTGTGAACATTTGTTAGTCAATATTGAATGCGAAAACTAAATTAATTAGTTTTAAATTCGATTATTTTACACGTCTTACACTAAATACTAATTGCAAATAAACCCCGTTCAACTCTGCAACTTAATTTAAATGGGATGAATTGAATTCTCTATTCTAAATTAGTTTATCTTATTCTTCAGTCGGAAATGATAGAGATACTAATTTGACGTTCTATTAACTTATTATGAGTTGGATTGTGAAATACTGAATCTTTTATTCCTAATAATATTATAATAGCGAAGTTGATAAAAGTGTGTACTTGGTTTTTTCTACATGGTTATTGTATTCAAATCTTAACCCATAACGTTAAGGGAAAAAAATATTTGTAATAGTTTTTCTTTGAGAAAAAAAAACCTATCGTAAAGTTTTTTTTTCCTATTTGTGATACAGTTATAGTTATTTATGCAACAAGTGTGAAAGTAGCACTTTTAAAACTAGTGGATTTTATTTCGCGAGCGAGGTAGAGCGAGTGAAATAATGACACATGTTTCAAAAGTTTACTTTTCACACGTGTTTTCATACACTATTTTTTAAATTACGTGAAAAATCAAATCTCATTTCAAATAATTCATGAGCTAATTTTTTTACGTAAAGAAGATCGCATCGATAATCTTCTGGAACTACAAAGGAAACTTATTTTTAGTTTTCAAGTCAACATTTGAACAGGATACTGATTCAAAAATAAAAATATATAAAATTCCGCGCAAATATTTATAAATAAAGCAGACAATAAATTTCTGGATTTCTAAATATTATGGCATAGAAATTTTACTTGAAATGTTGGCATCTTATGAAAAGAGTGAAAAAAAGTACTTTTTTTCACTGCTTTTGGGTGAAAAAAAGTAATTTTTTATCACTGTTTCTAAAAAGTATGACTTTTCGCACGCGTTTGATATTAAAATTATAGTGTAAAAATCGGTTTTTTTTCACGCAATTATAAAAACATATTATCGACACTGGTTAGCGGCATATGGGGTTGTTTCACGGAAAATCTGGCAATAGCTCTGCAGTTTTGTTTTCATGTCTCTCAAATTTCTTTTGTTGTTTTTCGAAATTGAGTTTTCTAGAATAAGTTATTTTAGTTGTTATTTTTTAAAATTACAACTTCTTGCTGTGCTGTTGGTTGTTTTAATCATTTATCAAGGAAAAATTGCATTGAACGAAGTTGGAATTTTAAAAAAATTAACAACTCAAATATTCTCTTCGAAAACTTACTCCCGAATACCAAAACAACAGTAATTCGAGAGACATAAAAACAAAACCGTAGAGCTATTGCCAGATCCTCCGTGAAACAACCCCATTCCATTTTAGTGGGCAAAATTATTAGATTTGGTGAATTTTTGTAATGGTGACGGGCTGCATTAGTTTTTTTTAAATGATACTTTAGGAAAATGGAATTGTTGGTTGGTTGGTTGGTAGACATATATATTCAGGTTTGTGTGCTTGATCAGCGACCCGCTTATAAACCTTCGTCAAGTAAGACAGACACAACAGACAACACACACACATAAGTGGATCCATCTAATTTTTAGAGACAGAGGCCAACTAGAGGATCCCCAGAATTGGCTTGTCACCCCCAGAGGTATTGATTTGGTATGGGAACTTAGAGGACTTTCGGACCCAACAGATTTAACGAGCACGTACTCCGCATATACTCGGTAGGTCTTCAGTGGTACCGGGACTCGATCGCAGGACCTTCCGATCCCGAGACCGAGACGCTGACCACTAGGCTCACTACGGCCCTAAAAATGGAATTGTATTATGGACCATCCTTATGGAATTTTAATAAAAAAATATCCAGTCCCTCTTTTTATGAAGCAATGGGAAAGTTTCAGATGATGTAACGCTCTTGTTTTCATTTTTATCCTTACTGGATTTCATTGGTTGCTTCGGTTTCATGTACTGTGATTTCATTGGTTGCTTCGGTTTAACTTTCAAAATGACCGTTATAGATGAAAAGAATTTTTCTTTCTATGCAAACTTTCTTGAACATGTGTTTTGAGCAACCCAACATCACAGCAAGAAGTTGGTATTTAAAAAATTTAATAAGTAAAATATTCTTAAAAAACTCATTTTCGAACACCAAAACATAAGTAATTCCAGGCAACAAAGGACAACAAACCGTTGGGGCTGTTGCCATCCACGACATGAAACAACCTGATTGGCTTGTTTTCCATGACGTAAAAATTACTGCTTTCATCCCTGTATTCCATTGGTGGTTTCGGTGAATGGTGGTATTGAGTTCCGTCCACTACATTGATTAATAAAATGAGACCTTATTTTCATTCCTGTGGAAATGATGCCACTAAAGGCGTGGAAAATGCTCATTCTCAAATACTGGTTGCCCTTGTGTACGTAGCGCGACATAAGATTACGACGATACTGCCTGCGTCTTATTTCTGGAAGACAGCAGCGACTGTTATAGTACTATTTTAGGACACCATAGACCAGGGGTTCCCATCCGGTGGTACGCGGTACAATTTCAGGTGGTACGTGTGAGTCATGTGAGCAACATGATGCTATTAATAGCTTCTGTACGAATGAGCAATGATCACACAAACATATTACTCATTATTTTAATATTAACATTATTTTAAAGAGAAATCTTTAACATATGGATTGGAAGTAAAACCCAGCACCCTTTGATCTTCCGGGAAAGCTCTGCTCTTTTTGATGCCATTTGTTACGAGTCGCTTGTGTGAGAGTAGATTTTCTGAATTCGAACAAAATACTATAAAAGTATAATTTGTATGATGATTTTATTTGTATGTTTTTAGAAATATGGGTAATAAATAAAACTGCAAATTAATACCATTTTAATCTTTTTATTTCTCCTTTATTAAACCTCATGTTATTAATTAACAAATATCTAACCATTAAGTATGAAGTTTTCTCAGGAATTTAATTCAAAGAGCCTTTGAAAACTTTTAGAAGGGTAAATATTATACGTTTAATAAAATATTTTGGTTAAGTTGTACGCCAAAATTTCTCAAAAAATCAAGTGGTACGCAGGTGCAAAAAGGCTGGGAACCTCTGCCATACACTCTTAAAACAAAAGAGTGAAATCCACTCCGATAGGAGAAGTGCATTTTCGGCACCGGAAAGGAGTGGAAATTAACTCAGACTGAGTTAAATCCGCTCGTTTTAGGAGTGTAGGACGTAGATTGTTTACTTTTATTTCTTTTACCCACTCCGCAAAAAGAGTGAAATTCACTCCTATAGGGGAAGTGCATTTTCGGCACGGAAAGGAGTGGGAATTAACTCAGACTGAGTTAAAACCGCTCGTTTGTTTTAAGAGTGTAGACCATTGCCAATTAGAAACGAAGCCAAATCTATCAAATAATTCATCAAAGATCAAGTTAACTGTTCAATCTCAATATAATAGCGTGCAGAGAAAATTGCAATTGACGAAAAATTGAAATTTAGCATTGTTTTTAGAAACAATAAATTTTTAATAAGCGTTTTCTTTTCCTATTTTCATTGTTAAAAACTGTATTGCATTGTTATATCGTTTACTTTTCGTTTCAAACGTTTCCATTTACTTTTCATTGTCGTATAGTTGTTAAAAATAGTTAATATGTATCGTTAATTTAATATTACTTCTTAATCAATATGAAAAACGTTTTCTTGATCTCTCATTAATATTGAAATCTTGATCCCTGTACACAAGATAGAGAGAATTTCTGTTATCAAGAATACAGTGAGAGAGGGAGCACTTTTTCACATTTATTCATTATGATTCGATTGGAAATTGAATATTTCCGAAGTAAATACTTCTAACAAACTAATTAGTTTTAAATTTCAAATGGTTTAGGATACCAAAGAATTAAATTACGGATTTCATGTAAATAAGCTTTTATTATGTAATTTGATTAGCTATAAGTAATGAACTTAGTTAATTTTCCATTTTAAGTTGTTTTACATCATTCTTCATTATAAAGTAATTCTAAACTGCATTATTGTAGTGTTGAATGTCTTTAATATAGTTAATTAATATGATAGGAATATTTATTGTTACATCAACGTTATTAAATAAATAATGATGAATATTTGTAAAGCTCAAAATAGCCTTACAATTTTATTAAAAGTTTAAATTTATGAACATATCAGTTTTATCAATTATTTTCATACGTATATTATTATTAAGGACCTATACAACTTAACCCGCTTTCCTTTATTAATAGCAAACTCCTCTAAAATACTGCTAAACGGTAAGATTTCTAGAAGGGCTGTCGAAATCATAACCTAAGACCTTAAAATTATTAATTTGGAGATCTTACGGCCTTTACTGTGTTCAGCAGCTTGTGCTTATTCATTGTCCTTGACAACGATAAATTTGTGCTGCGTTGCATTATGCTTTGAAACTTAGTTGTTCGTTGGGCGGAAATAATTTGCGGAAAGTGTGGTTTCAAAGTTTGTGGATGTTTATGTTTGTAATATGTTTAGGGTTAGGCATAGTATTGGATTGAAAATCTTGCAGTTTGTTTGCTAAATAACGTACATTAAAGAAGATATTAATGTATATATAAAGATATATTTTTATTTTGTAAAATCATTAATTGGTTTTCTTTTTACTTTGTAAGAAAAAATAAACATTTTAAAAGTAAATTTAGGGAGAAAAAAGAAATAAAGTGTTTTCCTTTAAAAATTCGTCATAAACTGTGAAGAAATTTAATATTAAGAAAAACTTATCATTACTCTTAATTTATGAAAATAGAAGCTGAGAATAAAACTAGAAGAAAAACAAATGTTTTTTTTTAAAGCGGGAAACAGAAATACAAATAAAAAAACTTACACTCTTAAAACAAAGAGTGAAATCCACTCCTATAGGGAAAGTGCATTTTCAGCACCGGAAAGGAGTGGAAATTAACTCAGACTGAGTTAAAACCGCTCGTTTTAAGAGTGTAGGACGTAGATTGTTTTCTTTTATTTCTTTTACCCGCTCCGCAAAAAGAGTGAAATCCACTCCTATAGGGAAAGTGCATTTTCGGCACGGAAAGGAGTGGAAATTAACTCACACTGAGTTAAAACCGCTCGTTTGTTTTAAGAGTGTACAATCGCTTCAAATTTAAGCATTCGTGTATTGATATTTAGCAAATATTAATCTGAAAATGCCTTTCAATTATTATTTTTTTAGTTATTAGAATTTCTATGGAAATGTTTGGACAAACTTAAGTGTCAAAAGGAAGGTCTAAAAGTACTAAATATTCAACATTATTATTTATATTTTTAAAACTATATTGCCTTAGTTTTAAAAGCATAAATAATAACTTTTAAAACTAAGGTACAATGAGTAAACAAGTAGCCGATTGAAAAATAAACGTTTACGAAATAAAATACAAAATGTAATGTTTCTCTCAGTAAAACTTGATGAGAATTGGATATTGACCAATGGATCACGTGTATCGATGTAGGATACTTTCGGAGAGCACGTACAGTACATAAAAAAACCAGATTATGAGAAAGTTTGTGTTTGTTGGAGATATAATGCATATAATACTGTTTTCGATATATACTAATAGAATTTACCAATGTATTTCTAGTTATCACAAGGGAATTATTATTAATATTATTATTCTGTGATACAGACATTATCTATTATTATTCTGTGGAATCTCGCTTTGTCTGCAATAAAACTAAATGTAAAACATTCAATCAGTAGTTAGGAAAAAATAAAATTCGTTTTGAAAAATATTTTCCAACGATTATATCAACCACTATTGGAAGAATACAAACTTAAATATCTCATTCGTTCGTAAGAAGGCCCATAGCACCTAAATAAATATAATTTTGGGACGATCAGGGGTAAATAAAGATAAAAATTAGATAACCAGAGGAAAAATCCGAGTTTGCTTCCTAGAATTTATAAATAATAACTTTTAAAACTAAGGTACAATGAGTAAACAAGTAGTTGGTTGAAAATAAACATTTACGAGATAAAACCAGGTAATTATAATGTTTTCCTCAGTAAACCTTGATGAGATTTAGATATTGCCAATGGATCACGTGTATCGATGTGGGATACTTTTCTGAGAGCATGTACGTAGAAAAAAACACATTACAAGAAAGTTTGTGCTTGTTTGAGATATAATGCATAACATTTTTTTTCGATATATATAAGTCAACATTGGCGAGAACAAAATAACAAAAACCAAAGTAAATGACCCTTTTTTACGTTTCAAAAAAAAACCTAATACGCATTATTCAAATTCAAAAGCTTATGCTTGCAAATATTTCAAAGCATAAGCTAAACAGACGCAGAGAAAACAATCAATCACTTAATTTGTCCAAAACTTCTCAATTCTTTCATTAACTAGTATCCCATAAAGGGGTTTAACGTTTCTACAAAAACTATCTTCAACAGCGGTTGCGAGATTTTGTTTAAAAAAAACAAGAATCAAGAATCAAAATAAATGACAATTTTCCTTAACTAGTTTACCATAAAAGCTTATAGCATGCCAATGTTTTAAAGCATAAGCTAAACATACATAGAGACAACAACCAATCACTTACTCAGAAACACTCCGAAATTCAGTAACACTTTTCATTAACTAGTATCCCATAAAGGGGTGTAACGTTACTACAAAAACTATCTTCAACAGCTGTTGCCGAGATTTTGTTAAAAAAAACAAGTATTAAAATAAATGACAATATTTTCTTTAACTAGTTTCCCTTAAAAGCTTACGGCATGCAAATGTTTTAAAGCATAAGCTAAACATACATAGAGACAACAACCAATCACTTACTCAGTAACACTCCGAAATTCAGTAACACTTTTCATTAACTAGTATCCCATAAAGGGGTGTAACGTTACTACAAAAACTATCTTCAACAGCTGTTGCCGAGATTTTGTTAAAAAAAACAAGAATTAAAATAAATGACAATATTTTCTTTAACTAGTTTCCCTTAAAAGCTTACGGCATGCCAATGTTTTAAAGCATAAGCTAAACATACATAGAGACAACAACCAATCACTTACTCAGTAACACTCCGAAATTCAGTAACACTTTTCCTTAACTAGTATCCCATAAAGGGGTAGGTAAGGTAGGTACATTATATTCCGGCTTGTGTGCTTGATCAGAGACCCGCTTATAAGCCTTCGTCAAGTAAGACAGACACAGAAAATTTTTACTGTCACAGAGAAAGAAAGTACACCAGGCGAAGCGGGATCGAACCCCACCCGTTACGCGCGCAGACTGCTAGCGTATGGTCTGCATCAAACACTCGCCATCCGGGCCCCCATAAAGGGGTGTAACGTTACTACAAAAACTATCTTCACAGCTGTTGCCGAGATTTTCTTAAAAAAACAAAAACAAAATAAATGACAATATTTTCTTTAACTAGTTTCCCTTAAAAGCTTACGGCATGCAAATGTTTTAAAGCATAAGCTAAACATACATAGAGACAACAACCAATCACTTACTCAGTAACACTCCGAAATTCAGTAACACTTTTCATTAACTAGTATCCCATAAAGAGGTTTGAGCGTAACTACAAAAACTATCTTCAACACCGGTTGCCGAGATTTTTGTTCCAACAAAACAAAAGAAAAAAACAAAAAAAAAAACAAGAACAAAATAAATGACCCAGGATATATTACCGGAGAAGAAATTCAAGGTGTACTGAGGATTTCTTTTTTTACCTTTTGCCCTACTGTCAATAAACCGAACAGTCGGAGATGCCCCTCGTATTTCTGGCCACTGTCCAAAGTTTATCTAAGCCAATAATTCTCTATAGAGAGAAACGGAATTATTTACCCCTTTTCTACCCCACTAGGGCATCAGGAAGAGAGGATATTGTAGGAATGACGCGTTTTTTCGAGAGTTGGTATTGCTGGAGCCGATAGTGTTCCAACGAAGTTAAGTTAGGTTTGTGGAAGTACACCACACGCGCTATCCACGCCAGATGGCGCTGAATTACTACTACGTTACTACCAGTTATTTAGATTATAATAGTTGGTTGGTAGACATACTTTCAGGCTTGTGTGATTGGTCACAAAGACCCGCTATAAACCTTCGTCAAGTAAGACAGACACACACACATAAGTGACAGATGCTGCCATCTATCGCCACCTCCACAATTTAGACACGTCCCTGACGGGGAGGGAAATAGTCTCCATGGACCTGTACCCGTGGTAAACTGCGCAATGACCGATCACAGGACTTTCGGACCCAACAGATTTAACGAGCACGTACTCCGCATATACTCGGTAGGTCTTCAGTGGTACCGGGACTCGATCGCGGGACCTTCCGATCTCGAGACCGAGACGCTGACCACTAAGCTCCCTACGACCCATTATAATAGTAATTTCAGAGTAAGCCAAAGTAACTCATCTCCACCTTGAGGATCTTTTTGGTGGACTATAGGTTGCCAAGGCTGGGTAGGGGCAGGGGGGGCAGGTAGATATATATTCCGGCTTGTGTGCTTGATCAGAGACCCTCTTATATAAGCCTTCGTCAAGTAAGACAGACACAGAAAGAATTTTTACTGTCACAGAGAAAGGAAAGTACACCCAGGGCGAAGGCGGGAATCGAACCCGCACCCGTTACAGCGCGCAGACTGCTAGCTAATGGTCCAAACCACACGGCCATCCGGGCCCCCCAAGGCTGGGACTATGGGCTCTCATGCAAGAGGTACCGGGATCAAAACTGGGTCACTCCTTACCTCTTCAAAGTATAACGTTATTAATTTATTTTTTGTCGGGATTTCGACCTTTTGGAATTTCGTTTCTGTTGGTGTTATTTCCCTGTCGGGTTCATGTCCTGTCATTTGACTGACTTAAGTTGTAACCAAAGAGTTCTATAGTAGGGCAGAGGAACGACTCGTACTGAGCTGCCATCGGCAGCCATGGCTCACTACGGAGCCCGAATAGAGTGGCAAAAGTGCTAGTTAATTTATAATTTTGATACTGAGAAAGGAATTACACCCAGGCCAAAGGCGGGAATCGAACCCGCACCCTTTACAGCGCGCGGACTGCTAGCGTTATGGCCTGCGATCCAAACCACTCGGCCATCGGGCCCCACATGCCACCCTATATTGTCTCCGTGTTGGTCCATGGTGCTGTTGCCAGGTTCAGTCTCTACCTTACTATAGAACTCATAAAACTCTTTGGTTGTAACTGTATTTGATTCTTTTTATGGAAAGTTATTTACAAAATAAATGCATATCTGCATTAAGCAAGAACCCTAAATTTAGTACGTACAACGTTGGGACCGTTAATTTAATGCTAGTAAGTGAATTTTAAGTGTCAAATAAAGAACTGAAAGTTACTCAAAGTTGAAAAAATTAAAATAAATCAAATATTTCGACAACATGGAAACTTTTAAATAAATTAGTTTACTGGTGGAATTTAAAGGTTCACTATTTAAATAAAGATAGATGGAAAATATACCCCATTGAAAAACTAGCACCGGTCTGCCCTATATGTATATCCACTTCAATAAACTTGATTCATAATTTATTTTAAAAAACGTGTTTAACTTATGTAAATTTTCAAATAAACGACATAATTTAAATAAAAATATTTTAATTAAAACGGGTCATAAAATTTTGAACTGTTTTTATGGAAAACAAATTCAAAATTCTTTAAATAACTACCGAAACGATCAATTTAACGCTTAGAGAGTTAATAAAAAATAACTATTAAATTTAGTCATTTTAAACAAGAAAAAAAAAGAATGAATGTAAATTTTTTGAAAGAATGTTGAGAAAATTGAATTTTTAAAAAAAAAATATTTTAGAGTTTGTTACATAAATAAAAAACCGATTGATTTAGTTCACATAAACAAACTGGTAAAGAACCTTAAATTCTTCATTTACTTAACATCTTTAGTTATCTGTTTCCGAAGCTATAATATATTTTATGTGCTTTAGACTATTAGGACTAAAACGGGATGGCGGTGTATTCGGAGGTATTAGGAGAATTTTTATTTTGTTGGAAGCTGTATTTATTTAGTTTAAATAAAAATCATAAATGTGTAAAAAAGCAGGTTAAAGGTTCAGGTGGGATTTGTTTTAAACAAAGAATGTTTTTATAAAGTATTCCAGTCGTTTGGTAGCTTTTGCTACGTTGTATATGTTGGGAAGTCAGATTTTAGTGTATAAACAATATTATCATTAAAATATTTTTGTATCAAAACTAATATGTGAATAATCTTGAAATGAATAATTTTTGATTGCACAAGTAATCTTTTATATATAAATACCAACTAAAACTAGACTTTGCTTAAACAAAAAAAATTTTTGTTTAAAGTGTTCTAGCCGTTCGGTTAATTTTGGTACTTTGTAAGTTTGAAAGTTTAGTGTGTAAAGAAGATTATCATTAAAATATTTTTGCCTCAAAACCTAATATTTGAATATATTTTTTATATAATTTTAATTATAATCTAAACCTAATTCTTTAATGTATAATTCTAGATCGACCAAATAATCTATTATTAACATATACCAAGTAAAATTATAGCAATTTAAAGCAATTGGTTTATGAAAAAAAAATCCGAAAACATATGTCTGCGAGCGATTATCTGATGAAGTTAGAAAATTATCTGGAAGAATTGTTATTGAGAAAAATCTTTTGGCATGGATTCAAATCGACAAGGTAATTGTAAAAGACTTAAATGGATTAAATATCTATTAAATATTCGAATATGGTGTTTGTATAATGGTACTTTCACAATTTTTCTTAATGTATAGCTTTTTGAGACTTTTAAATGCGTTTATGAGATCAAGTCTAAGTCTACTTGAGCCATATTTGTTCAGAAACATTAGTTTTATACACATTATCTTACTATTTATTTCAATTACCTACACTCTTAAAACAAAAGGTGAAATCCACTCCTATAGGGGAAGTGCATTTTCGGCACCGGAAAGGAGTGGCAATTAACTCAGACTGAGTTAAAACCGCTCGTTTGTTTTAAGAGTGTAATATGAAATATAAGGTACTGAAAGTATTGCGACGGAGTCGAAAGGCCCAAATGAAGATTTTGTGTTTTCTACATGCTGAGTTGAGGTGCTGATTCCGTAAAAGTTGTTTTTGAACATTGGTTCGTCCTGCATGTCTGGAACTAATCTACTTTTCGAAATAAAAGAGCTTCTAGAGAAAGAGGGGCCTATCTTATTTTCTCATGAATGAAATGTATTGGATTAGGTAGTATTTTCATATACACTGGGGGGGGGGTATATGAAATATATACGGGACTTTGGAGCACATTTGACATGCACTCTCTGTATACGGGGTATAATTCGTTGGACTTTTTGGATACACAGACCATTTATAGGTCAACAGTTATTTCAGCAATGCCCGGCCCCGAACCTGGATCCTTTCGCACGCAAAACAACACCTTAACCGACTGGGTTTCCCAAGTCACTTTTATTAATTTGTGAGCTATTATAGGCTATTTTGAACTATTACGGACACCCCAGCCATGGGTGCTATTTGGGCGAATGCACATTTTTATTTATGGATGCTGATGATGATGTAATAAATGCTAATAGCATAACTTTTCATGTATTTTAGTATGGCGGATGTACGGTCTATTCTTAAGTAACCTCTAAGCTCAAGGCTTCAGAGTTCATCATACACTGCTCATAACAATTAGGGGAGCGCATGGTTTAAACTGTTTCACCCCCAATGATTACATTTGGAATCCTCAGCTTGCAAATTTTTTTCTGACTAAGTTAAGCTCGCACTTATGTATCGTTAAATGGAAGAATCATCTCTTTTGAAGAATTAAATAATGTTTGTTTTAATTAAATGAAAATATGAAAAACATTTTAAAATCAAATTCACTCTGA
The DNA here is from genome assembly GCA_019343175.1 of Oedothorax gibbosus. Lineage (NCBI taxonomy): Eukaryota > Metazoa > Arthropoda > Arachnida > Araneae > Linyphiidae > Oedothorax > Oedothorax gibbosus. The sequence continues at coordinate 36,192,105 of CM033274.1, read as the reverse complement.
AACAGTTTCAGCAAATAAATTGACCCCAAAGTCTGTATGCATGAATTTTTTAGATATTCAAAAATTGATTTTAACAATTTTTAGCAAATAAAGTTCTGAAAAAAGCATTGTTATAATTTATTCAAAGGTTATGATTCCAATTTTTTTCTCTCAATTTTAGTTTAAAAAAATTAATATTTTTTCTCCTGTTATTTTCCATTTCATTCTGGATGCATAATGATCTATTTCACAAATCTTAGATTTTTAGAATAAAAAAAATAAAAGTTCTGACTGAAAGTTAACAAAAGTACGCAAAGTGCTCTCCTAATTGTTTTGAGCAGTGTACTTTTACTGTAGTATGCTTACTCGCTAGAGTGGACCGACGGCGAATTTACAGGTACCGGGGGCAAAAGGTATGTAAAATATAATTTAAGTTATCTCATTTTCTCAAAGGTGATTTTTACGTATGTTTTAGAAAATATAGTTAAAAGTTGATAATCAATACTGCCAGACACTTTCCGCCGGACGACACTTTTGCCAGACGCTTTAAAGGTCCCTGAAAAGTTTAGACTTTGTTCTACGCATCTGGTGGCGGGATATGGGGCTACGTATTACGTATTTTCTAACTAAACAAAAATTTTATTAAATTGAAATGATAATCTTCCTTTTTTTTTGGGGGGGGGGCTGTAAATTGTTTGTTACTTTTATGGTGACAGAAATAAAGCCTTGTCGATTAGCAATAAAAACGAGCAAAGATTATAATTACCATTTAAATAAATTTCAAACAATAAAAGTACAGGAAACAGTACCTAATCCGATAAATTTCATTCATGAGAAAATAACACAGGTCTGGGAGCCCTGGGCTCTTGGACTATACGTAGTTCGGCCCAACCAGAAAACAGTAGGCTTTTAATTTATTATGTGAATTTATGTCGATACTTGCAAATAAATACCCGTTCTTCGCACGGACTAATAGAATATCAAATCGATCCAAGTATATGTGTCATTTAATTTGCTATAGGATAATATGCTTTGCCTTTGTTCCCGTTCATTAAAAAGAATAAAATCCCGTTACTTATATTGCTTTAAAATTCCAAAATAAAAATACATCACTATAAAATGCACATCCTCATATCACAAAAATCTTCCTCAATTTGAACTTACTGCCATCGCAAGTTTCCTGATAAATTCAAAATTAACCATAATTGTTATTTCACGTCAAAACCTCCATTCTGGGTTTAAAAAAAAACAAAACATTTAGCTCATTGGCACGTTCAATTATTTTCCGAATCATTAATTTAGTTTCTGAAGGTAATGGCAAGAAAATAAAAGCAATTTCAATTTTAATTAATTTTTGTGTTCATTTTAATTTCTTCTGTCGAATGGCAACACGAAAGGGAAAAAATGATCGGATTTGAGCGAAAGTGGTGTATTTTTTTTAGAAAATTAGAATTTTCTCTAAAAATGGAACAAATATGAAAAAACTAAGCCTCAGGTGCACACGTTGGTATCAAAGGGAGTCTATCTTAAAAAATTTCGAATTTCTGAGGGCAGTATAAGTAGGTCGTTTACGATCCACAGACATACAGACACACTGATAGACTCTTTCTTTTATTATTATAGATTATAAGAAAATTCTAACTAATTTTAAGAATCAACACGTGCATACTGTAATGATGATAAGTTATTAATTTCGAAAATTGTATGGCCACCTAATTTCAACATAAAAAGTGTTTGTTTTCGACAGATAAAATATATTTTTAATTTGTCCAAAAAAAAAAGAACCTTTAGAAATCAATTTCATAGAATCGAACGTTATTACTTCCATTATTCTAAATACACCATAAAAACAGTTGTTAAAAGAAACACTGTGGTAATTTAACCTTTTTTTAAACACAACATTAACTCCGCTATTCTCTAAAGAGAATGGTCGGTTGTTAAAAGTATAAAAAGTACTTTAACAACTCGACCAGTGAAAAATGATCTTACACAGGTAGTCTTTTCTATTTGAACGCTTTTAACGTCAAAAATGGACTGATAATAAAAACTTTTGAAGAGTTTGAAGCCTTTCACTAAAAGTAGTAAAAACTCTCATTATTTGAGGTTTTCTTTATTCTCGTAATTTATGTTCGCTGGGGTTTTTTGTGGAGTTAATTTTTTCATCGATAAATTCTCACTCTATTTCATATTTATATAAGTTGATGTTCAGCCATATTAATTTTCTTATTCGATAAAATTTTTACTTTAAGATTTTTATTTAACGGATAAGAAAGTACTATTAAAGATGCGTTAGATTTTTAAAATGGAATTAGTCTTTTAACAGGATACTTATTTTTTTTTTTTTATAAAAGCCACTAAAACTTTGGGATGTGGAGTCCAGTCGGTTACGGCGTTCTCTTTGCATGGGAAAGGTCCCAGGTTCGGGACTGGGCAAGGCAAAAATAACTGACGTCCTATAAACGGCCCATGCAGCCAAAAATGTCCGACGAATAATACCCCGTGTCGAGGAAGTGCACGTTAAATATCCTTCAACGTCCTAACGCTGCGTACGATATCGCCCTTAACGGTTGCGTTGGGTGCCTACTCAGGTATCGGCTCGTCACTTGACTGTAAGTCTAAAATACGACGCCCGTCGCCAATAGCCCTCGTGTAGCTCTAGTGTGACGATTCAAACTAAACTAAACTAAACTCGTGCAGATAAAACAAATTTATACGAATAATTCCCCGTGTGGTGGGGAGTGCACGTTAAATATCCTTTTAAGTCCCGATGCTGCGTATGCTATCCCCCTTAAAAGTTACATTGAGTCGGCACTCAGGTTTCGGCTCGTCACTTGACTGAGGTTCTAAATTACGATGACCGTCGCCAATTTGCTCGAGTGCGACGATAATTCAAAATAACCGTAACCACGGCCTACTCAACTGAACTACAGGCCGAACGAGAAGCTTTCCCAAACAAATCTCGTGCGAGACGGAAATTTTTGACACTCAATAGTTTTCCGAGTGACGTTGTTCCGAAGATGAAGACAACCTGTCTCGAAACGTGTTCGGAACCATTCGTTCACGGCTGACCACAATTTTAGGGTTCCGAATGCGTCCGAACTAGTTTCTCGATCTTCGGCACTGGGAACACTGACGTCAAAATTTCCATCTACGCTCATGTTTAGGAGAGCTTCTCTGGCCTTGTTATTGAAGTTGGTCGTGCCCTAACCCTAGTGAAAATTATCATTTAACTTTAAAAACTTAAATTAACGTACTTTTTCGTTATGATGTAAAAAAAATAAAAAAAAAATCTTTTGATCATTGGAAATATGTGTACATGTAAAACTTTGGATTATTTATGAGGTTTAATACTCAGCTTTTATAAATGCGAGTATCGGATTTTCTTGGCCATTTTTCAACGGATTTGAAACATTCCATTTTTTTAAAGAAAATAGTTTATCCTTTTAAAGCCCATTTCACAAAACATGGTTTTCAGTTTTGGTTTGCCGCTTGGGAAAAAGTTTTATCATCAAGTGTAAAGTAGGCTTCCAAACTACACTGTTAAAAATTTGGTGCTAGTTTCCCTTGATATTGGTTGGTTCACCATGAATTTCTTTAGAGCTGCAAACTGAATGTGAAAGTTCACCTTTTTCGTGTTTGTTGAACATTTTTTCTGGATTGTGAACAAAAACTGAGAATGTTAACGAATACCAAAAATATGCGAACGGTTTTCACTTGCCATTCAGACTAGGAAACATATCCATTTTGAAACCAGCACAAAATTTTTAACAGTGTACGCACATTTAATACAGTCCATGATTTTTTAGACGCATTAGAATTTTATATAATTAAAATAGTTAAATTTGCAATTTTAATTATTAGAAATTATTAGACGCACTGTATTTTTTTTAGTAATTATGAAAACTTACCAAAGAATGCCATATCATTAAAAAAGACGTCGATATATGTACTATAGCAGATAGTATTTTCTATTCAATAGCTTAAGTTTAGGAACACAAATGTCCTTCTAAAGGTATTTTTTCATCATTGATTGATACATGAAATCTTGCAGTGCGTCTAATAATTTGTCCAGGGACTATACATACACTTTCAAAATGCTTTTCTCAACGGACATTTTACTGGCAATTTTGTCGCCGTAATATTTTCGTTATTTGACACATTGTTTTTGAAGTTTTAGGGACATTGCATGCATATGTATATTTGTCAGAAAAGAAAGCGGTGTAAATCCATGGACATATTATGGAGAAAAAAATTGCCAGTTAAATGTCTCTTAGATGAAGAAATAATTTTTGAGAGTATATGTTGATGAAACTAAACAACGTGTTACAGAATTTTTCCGCGTAAGCCTCTTTGCTCTGATATTATAAGTTGGAATATATTTACAAAGCTGAAGAAATTCTGTGCTTTTATTTAACTTCAATAAGTTCGCTTTGCTTTATAATAGTAAAATTCTGTACAGAAAATTAAGTTAATTTTAAAAAAAAATGTTTTTGTTAACTAAAAAGTATAAGCGCTATTACAATTGTATTCCAAAGAACACACAGAACGTTCTATTTTCAAACTTCAATAAAACCCTAAACTCTTCCATTATAGTCACCCGAAAAAAAGACAATAGCCACAGTTCCAAAGATCCATTATTCCATTTTTTTAGGACTCTAACTCATATCTGGGCGTCATAAAAATGTCGTCGAACCATTGTTCCTTGCGTCGCTGTAACGATGGCGTTTTAGCATAGAGGTAAGAAGAAGATGGTGGTGCTGTCGGGCGAAAACGAATGGCAAAAACCGGTTTGCCAAGTGAAGCCATCGATCTATTCGTAGTAAGCCCAAACAAACGGTTAACTATTTTTTTGCGCTATTCTACAGTTGAGTTTATATAGGCTTACTGTACTAGGTGAATTTTGACTCTCTAATAAAAACTATAATTGTGTGGCGGTTCACCACACACGCAACCTCAATATGCCATCAACAACTAGGTGGCGCTGATTTACAGCCACGTTCCAACCACTATTCCAGATTACAAAGTTAATAGTAGTATAAGCCGAGGTAACTCATCTCCACCTCGAGGATCCTTTTGGTAGACTGTGGGATACTGAGCACCTAAAGTGGTGACCCTCCTGCTACGTTGCGCTCAACCACGTTTGCTCACTTGCTGCTAATGCAAACTCAACGCTCCCCGCAACGGCCATAACGCTGGCACACAACTCAACGCACAGCGAAGCATCCCTCGCACGGTTCCTTACCTCGTTGTTTCTAGGAGGGGAGTGATGTGGCGGTTCACCACACACGCAACCTCAATATGCCATCAACAACTAGGTGGCGCTGATTTACAGTCACGTTCCAACCACTATTCCAGATTACAAAGTTAATAGGTATATAAACCGAGGTAACTCATCTCCACCTCGAGATCCTTTTGGTAGACTGTGGTACTGAGCACCTAAAGTGTGATGACCCTCCTTGCTACGTTGCGCTCAACCACGGTTTGCTCACTTGCTGCTAATGCAAACTCAACGCTCCCCGCAACGGCCATAACGCTGGCACACAACTCAACGCACAGCGAAGCATCCCTCGCACGGTTCCTTACCTCGTTGTTTCTAGGAGGGGAGTGACGTGGCGGTTCACCACACACGCAACCTCAATATGCCATCAACAACTAGGTGGCGCTGATTTACAGCCACGTTCCTACCACTATTCCAGATAACAAAGTTAATAGTAGTATATAAACCGAGGTAACTCATCTCCACCTCGATGATCCTTTTGGTAGACTGTGGGTTACTCTGGCCGCTACAATTGCATTGCATTTCTCTTATCTGTGAAGGAAATTACCACCATCTTGTGTAAATGCAGCTCTCGTGCTACAACTGCGCTAATACTCAGTTTTTTCAATGAACGCTTTTTAAAGAATAAAATGATGCGTTTCAACACGAACGAACATTGAGTGAGCGGTTTGGGTGCAGCTATGATCTAATGGCCGGTCTATTCATTGGCGATTTTGGCGATCCGGAAAATTGAACGCGGGGTTGCTGCACCCATTGAGTTGCGGTGAAATATGAAGTGATATGTTTTCCATATTTGGGCATTATCGTTGTAGGACAACATAACGCAAATCGCTAAATCCATCAGACCGGCCATTATATCATAGCTGTTCCGCTGTTTGTTTAAGCTTACTAGGGTTGCTTGGCGCCTTTCTGGCGGCTTCACTTTGTTTCTCGCCAAGCAGCTCCATCTTCTTCTCAACTCTTACCGTTTTAACGACGGCGTTTCATCCAAGCTCTAGTAGCCCCCAGCTAATTGCCTTCATTTAGCGGGGGGGGGGGGGGAGACCTTTTGTCTGGCCCTTTGTAATTAGGCCCACGGTGAATTATGACAAACGCCTGTCGCTAAATGTGAGGTAGGGTGCATCTTCAGGGTCGCTTTTAGTTAAAATGGAATGGGTAACTTTTGTTTTAGAACAATGAGTTTGTGTTTCAATGTTCGGACCGATTTTTAGACGCAAATAGAATTTCATTATAAAACGCCCCAAAGCTCAATAATAAATAAAAAAATATATAGAATTATAAAAAAAGTTACACATTTAAATTTATTAACTTTTTTTTTATAAATTTTAACTATGAAGGAGTATTTTAAACCATTTGCTATAGGAATGAAAATTTTAAAATCGATAAAAAAAATCTGATAATCTGAATATTCGAATTTAAACCTGTTAAAATAAATTATTATTTTTTTCCAAATTGAGTATCCCTCAAAGCGTTAAAAGAATATTACGAATGAAAAAATAATTTATTGGTCGATGCACATTGCAATTATTTCGAACACTGTTTAGTTTGAAATTTATGTAACCACAAATAAAAGTATTTCAAATAGTTTATAAAAAGGATAAAATATAAAAAAACTATAATCTGAATATTTGAATTGTTGTTGTGAAACATGCTGCAGTGAAAACAAATTTAAACTTCTTCCAAATTGCGTATCCCTCAAAGGGTTTAAAGAATATTATGAATAAAAAAACATTTATGTTTAGTTGGAAAAAAAATGTATGTAAAACCACAAAAATAAAAGTATTTCAAATAGTTTGATTTTTTGAAAAAAATAAAATGTCAATACAATTTATTTTCTTACTATTTCTTATTTTATTCGTAGTAAGAATAAAATATCTGAAAATATTCAGCCTTTAAAACTCCTACTTTGAAAACTCAATACAAAAATGCCCATCCATAAAATTGAATAATTTTCCTTATCTGGAAATAAACAGTCGGGCAAAAAAATAGATAATTTATACCGGCGATATATTAATATCATGTTTTCAATTTCAAACTTAAAAATGAAGTTAATTTTGGAAAAATATAATTTATTTCTCTTTGAGGAATTTTCATATATCTTCAAATATTTGACTCATGAGGATAAGTATTTGAATCAATAAAACACAAAATGAAAGTATATTCATAAAATAATATATCGCGCACTTTTAAAATTTCAACAAGACGTATTAGGTTTATTTTATGATTGAATAAGGGATTTCTGAATATATTATTTAAATATCTTTTTTCAAACTTTCGACGATAATTTTATTTGTCCTCAGACAATATTGATTAGATATTTTTGTCCGTATTGAAATTTAGAAGTATTAAATATTTATATTTGATCATTTTGAAAACATGTAAAATAATTTTCAAGCTTAAAAGCTTTAAAGTAGCTCGGATTTTTTTTTTCATATTTCATTTGCGCACTTTTTTAATGAATATAAAAATAATTACTCCATTAATTTTTTTATTAAGAATTATATTAATTTATTATTATTTTATTTATTTAATTTTTTTTAGAATTATTTTCCTCTTGAGAACCATTTTTATATTCTCTTAAGAGAACGGATTTTATAATTTTAATACTTGCAAGTATGCTAAAAGAAAAATTCATTATAATTTACAAAATCTTCAATACAATTCTTAAGAATATGTAAATTCTGATTTTCGTAGTAAAATAATTTTTAAGGGTCTTGTATGGTAACAGATCTCTATACAATTCCAATGGGGAAACTTTGGCCCCATTTTTTTAATAAAGTATATGACATGTACTCAAGAAAACTTACCAACACATACAGAAGAAAGTTATTTTGAAATTAAAATAATAATTATAATTTTAAAGATCTTAATTAGTTATAATTAAAACAAATTTTTTGTTTAGATATTTACATGCCGTTAGTGCTGCCATCTGTAGCTTGTGAATTACTATTTTTTTGTTTTAATTATAACTAAATAATATCTTTAAAATTTTACTTATTAATTATTTTAATGGCAAAATAACTTTCTTCTGTATTTTTTGGTAAGTTTTCTTGAGTACATGTCGTATACTTTATTTTAAAACAGGGGCAAAATTTCAACATTGGAATTTTAAAGAGATCTGTTACCGTACAAGACCCTTAATTAGTAGAAATATTCTCAGATTACTTCATTTATTGCGAGTATTTTTCTTTACTAAATAATAAAATAGTGTATGTATAATTTACATTAAAATAAATTTACTTCGCTATTTAAAATTACTTGATGAATTTAAAACTCTAAATTACATATAATAGACAAGAATACAAGAAAGAAGCTTTTTAGGTATTATATTAAATAATTAAGTTTTAGTTAGAAAGTTGGCAATGATAATTTTAACCAATGAAATGGGCTTGTTTCAATACTTTGTCAAAGAAAGCAAAACATCCAATGAAATCACAGTTCGGAGCGCGTGACGTTATAAAAAAACCAATGAGCTTGTTTCAAGTAGTAGGGAAAGAAAACTAAACAACCAATGATATCGCAGTATGGAGAGCGTGACATCATAAGAAATATTCCCATGGCTGTTGAAATTGCATTTGTTATGCTAATACAAATTGTGAAACAGAGCAATTGCTTGAGTACAAATAGTTATACTATTGGATACAAATATATAGAATACTTTAGACAATTGTATTAAATTACTAGTTGTCATTGACAAAGTATAAAATTAATATCTTATAATTAAATAATTTTTTCACAAATGTTTTTGTTAATGCTTTTATTATAAACTAGCTTTCTAAACCCGGCGTCGCACGGGTTAACCTTTATAACGGTGATTTGTTTTTGACACAGCTGTAATAAAATGGTAGGTCTGTTCATTGCCGACTTTTGGCAATATTTAAAATTTAACAACCCAAATGTGGTAATCATTCTACAATTTCAATAAATGAAATGAAATAATGATAGTCAAAAAACAATCCTACAAATTAAAACCTCTTGATATTTCGTGTTCATACTTAATTTTTGCTCGCGCTAAAGTTTCTTTCAAATTGAAAATTAAAAGTAGAAATCGAATTTGTGTCAATTTTTTAACGGCTCTTCTTACTGGATTTCATGTTTATCTACGGATGACGTCAAGCCCCTGTTTCGGCCCGGCCCATGTGTTTTCAAGCCCCAGTTTCGGTTCAGGTGGATGACATATTTTTGCAAATAATTTTATTAATTAAAAAAAATCGTAATAAAATATGACAAAACTAAGCCTCAGGTGCACACGTAGGTAATACAGGGAATCTATATTAAAATTTTCGAATTTTTTCGAGCAGTATTTAAGTAGGTCTTTCACGATCCACAGGGAAACAGACAGACTTTCTTTTATTATTATAGATATTCAATTTTCAGAACATCGACTTGTTTTAGGAAAAATGGAATAATGGGTTACTTTGCTATTTTTTAGAAAATTATTAATTTAATGATTTAACAAACATAATTTCAAATAATTATTTATAGTGCACTTAAGATTTACTTAAAATATGCTTTATAGTGTTAATATTTTTAAGATTAAATTTTTATCTATCGTATAACATGGAAAAAATATATTACACAAATATATTTCCACAGTCAGCAATTCAATGAATTGTACTTCAATAATACACTTTCACTTCTATGTTCTTTTGTAAAAATGTTCTTTTATAAAAATTCGTATCCAAAGATCTTTATTCATACAGACATTGAAAAATGTGCCCTATATTATGAGAATGGCTATGTTTTTGGTGTATTGAATGAATTCAATTTCAATGGATATTCAGTTTTGTCGTAATTTTTTTCTTTTACAATTATAGGGTTAAGTTTTTATTTTAGTTGTATGATGATAGTAGTTTAAAGAAATTGAAGCTATTTAAATTATTTGAAATAAAAATATTGTCATTTCATAAACATATTTACATTTCTTCTTACCTTATACGTTATAGGAATTGGTGTTATTGTTAAAAGATAAGTCAAGCACAGTTAATAGAAAAATTGAAATACACTGCATACTTTCTATTCACCCTGTTAATTTCGATTCATTTGAGGCTGTTTAGCACTATTTAATGACCAAATATATCGCCAAAACGAATTAAATTACAACAAAATCAATTATGGAGGAATTACAAGCTAATCTTTGACGTTTTTTCAAAAGCAAAGCGAAAACGGCAAAATCATCATTTAATAATCGACGTGCATTGAGGAAAACGGTTCTTTACGCTGTGCTTGCATTTTGCGTTTTATTATTTTATGTTTTGGAGAGGTTTTTTTTACCACTGTGGTGTCAATTGAAGAGCATATTGGAAGAACGGGCTAAATGACAAAAAGCTGAAAATGAGAAAATGAGCTTCAAAGTTTTTAGTTTGCACTTAAATCCACTGAAAACGGAACTTGCAAACCATAAAAAATATACTGAACTTAAAATTTATGAAAAAGTGGAAACTTGTTATCGTTAAAGAAGTTAGTAATATGTTCATTGACACAACAATCTCAATTTTTTCAAAAATGTCACTTAGCACGTTCTTCCACCAAGCTCTTCAATTGCTGGACGTTTTTCAATGTTGCGTTTAAATGATGTTTGTTATTGATTTTTTTCATTTTTGCGTACCTGGGGCCAACCATGGTTTAAAGCCAATCACTTTTAAAAGATTTGGTTCTAAGCGTTTGTTACTCACATTGCTATCATTTTTGTTTATTACTATTTTTCATTATGGGGGGTCCAGTATAATGTAATATAGCCAATAGTCTACAATTCATAGCAAACCAGATAACAAAATTCATAATACCAAAAGAGTTATGATTAATTTCATTCAAAAACTTTGTATTCTGATAACGTTAAAATGAAACTTAAGAGGCTAATATCTCCGGACGAGATTTTCCTATTTTGATCCATTTCATAATGCTAAGGCTTTTTAACTACAGCATTTAAAACTGCTTTCTTTACATTTTAAAATACAAAATCGTATTTATTATAAAAGTATGCATTCTCTTTGCTTAATTTTCATTTGATTTTTCGTAAACAATGTTCAATGTTGAAAATTCGTTCTTTTCCCATAAAAATATGATTTTTTCAGTAATATTTTTTTTCCAAAATAGTATTGTGTGTTAACTAAAATTTTAATGCATATTTCTATTAGGATATTAATAAAGAACCTCTAATAAATTTTTAAACACACAAAATTGAAAAATCGAAGAGGAGTAGGAATTTGAAAAAAGGCAAAAATGTGATAAAAAAATTAAATTGTCAAATTTTGCACATAATTTGAAGTTTTTTGGGCTAAAAAGTATTGTTTATGTATGTTGCTTACTGAATCCAATTTTTTTGTTGCAAAAATAAAGAAAAAGTTGTGCAAGGTACACTTAAATGGAATGCTGAGGGGAGATGTGCGTAGTTAGGACCACCTTGTACCTTGGTTCAAGGCCCATAACTTTTAAATTATTTGGATTTAAGCGTTTGTTACTTTTGTGGATAAATTCTAACTATCTCGGTCTCTATATGCCTTTATTTAAATTACTTTTAATTCTTTGATGAAAAAACCTGTGTCAAGTTAAATAGGAAATTTTGTTTTGGTGGTGAGTAAAAGTATTTTTTTATCCTCCATATATTATATATTTTTTAAATAATTTTTGTTGAACACTTCTAGAAAATATATATTGAAAGCTCATGTATCAAATAATGCTCTATTTGAAACTCATGTCCATGTAAGGTTATGAATAAAAGATATTTTGTGTAAAAAAATTGTTAAGGCTTGTATCTATAGGGTCATAGGGCTATGAATCTGCCAGCAGAATAACTTCTATATAGTGAAATAGGCTGCAAAAATCTTTTTATAAGTACAAATATGAATAACTTCATTTTGTTAATTTTTTTTCCTCCAACGTAGCTGCTGTTTCGGCGGCCAAGCCTGTCTGACGACTCGACATATTCCCTAGATTAGGTAGAGCACTAGATTAGCATTAGCACTAGAGCTACACGAGGGCTATTGGCGACGGGCGTCATATTTTAGAACCACAGTCAAGTGACGAGCCGACACCTGAGTAGGCACCCAACGCAACCGTTAAGGGCGACATTATTTATTTTAAGAATTTAACGTGCACTCCTCCAGAAAAATTATTTGAATGCTCATCGTTTAATAATCGCTCTATTTTGGAAACTGACTTCCATGTTAGGTAATGACTAAAGATATTGGTGCTCAAAATATTCTAAGGCATTTATCTAGTAGGGTCATAGGGCTATGTAATCTTGACCGCAGATAAATGATCTATCTAGGTGTCAATAGGCGCAAATTTTTTCTTTAAGAACAAAGAAATGGATACTTCAGTGAAAGATTTTTTATTTCAACATAGTCATGTTTACTGGCGTGCCAAGCTGTTCCGATCGAAAATATTCTAGTTAGGTAGAATAATTACGCGCACTAGAGCTACACGAGGGCTATTGGTGAAGAGCGTCATAATTTAGAACCACATTCAAGTGACAAGCTGATACCTCAGTAGGAACCCAACACAACCGAGTAAAACTAAGGATAACTTCTATCTTACCTACATTTTTTTCAAAGATTCAAAAATTAAGACATTTATAATAATACAATGTGTATTTATTTAAATAACAACAAAACAACACCAACCCAATCTTACTATACCATTAGAATTCGTATATTAAACATATCTTTCTTATAAGTAGGGAAAACCGGATAAAGTTGAACATCTTTATAAAACAGGAGAATGCCAAAACTGGAGCGGATTTTGAGTTCTAGTTTGAAGTTTATATTGGATGATGCGTAACATGAGAACCTGACAGGGCTGATTTGTTTTCACGTGTTTAGATGGCTGCCACGAATAAGATTGAAAAAATGTTTGAAAAGTTTTTTTTTAGAACTTGTCTAAGATAAAGTACTAGTTTTGTTCATTGGCTTTACGCCAAATTCGAAAGTGCGTGTTTCGTATAAAAAACTTACATATTATACACTGTTAAAAATATTGGTTCCTAGTAGCTGCAACGGCTGAATGGTGAAACGTTCCACCATATTTTTGGTATTCGGTTGAACCATTTCTCAGGTTTTTGTTTCCAAATCCAGAAAAATGGTTCAACCAAACACCGAAAAAAAGGTGAAGCATTTCACCATCCAGTTGAAGCTACTAGGAACCAATATCATGGTGAAAGGAACCAATATCATGGTGAAACCAAGCACAAAATTTTTAACAGTGTAGTATAAATTTAAATTTATAAGCATTTTTTATATCAATTTGAAATTAAAGTAAAAATCTGGATGTAATGTAATATTACATAGGGTAACAAGTACAGTGATTGGCCCCCAGTGACCCCCCATTGGCCCCCTCCACTGGTCGGACTGGATTTAAATTCATTTCTGGGAAATGTATCGGTCGATCAATCTGCAAATTAGCTATTGCAGCGACTGAATAATATGTCTTCGGAAACCAAATTCAATTTGTTAAAATATGGTACGAATTTTGGTAGAGGGTGCAGTGTTTGCATTTTTTCAAAAAATTATAGTTATTGGCCTCTAAAAATAGTGATTGGCCCCTATTAAACCCCAGTGATTGGCCCGGACCAATCACTGTAGTTCAATGGGGGCCAATCACTATTTTTAAGGGACAATAACTAATAGTATACTATTTTCTTCGAATTCTGATCGGCTATTATCGCATAGGCCTAGCCGTTTTGGCTTTCTTCAAACCACTTGTTCGATTTTGATTCTTCAGCTTTTTCATGTCCTCTGCTTTTTCGATCTTCTGGTTCCTCTGTTCTTCCCTTTTCTTTCGCTTTTCATCCAATTCTTTTATCTTTTTCTTGATTTCTTGTTCTTCTTCGAATTGCTTTTGCCACTTTGAAGAACGTCGTAAAACACCTCACTTGTCATCCATCCGTTTTCGGAATGGCCGATGCCCCAATCTTCGTCGCCTGCTGCATCAGCAACAGACTTACTTTTTCTGCAGGGATGCGGGTGTATGGATACACTAGGAGTGGTGGCACCACCACTCCACTTGCCGATAAACAGAGTACAAGTCATGTTGGCTTTTGCAGGGCCCTTGTCTACCTCGTAGATAAAACGGTCTCCCTTTGCTGCGATGACTTTCCCATTATTGGGATTTAATGCAAACCCCGTTTCGTCGCAATTGAATATCCTTGAAGTGTCTTCAAGTATTTGAGACACATTTTCTTCTTTTAATGAGTTGGTCACGACTTTGAACCAATTCTCAGTGTTATCTTTTGAAACACAGGAACTTGCCCGCGTAACTTCTTCAGCCACCCGTATGGACAACTCAGGGTGCCGGTGCAAAAAATAACATTGTACTACCCTTGTCCGGGTTTGTTGTCTACAAAGGGGTTTTGTCTTTTAGACACATTGAGCATATCTTTAATGCTGAGCTTCAAGTCTTCAGCGCGCCGGGGCTGGCTTTTTCTTTGACAGTCTATAAGCTACTTCACTAGTAATCCTTCTTCATCTTCTGGAAGTACAGGGGCCGGCCCTAGAGAAGTTGATTTGAATTTCTTTGAGAGCCGAAATTGTATAGTTGATTTAGGAACTCCGAATTCTATTGCGGCGCGTTTATTGGGCATTCCACTTGAACTGCGTCTAATGCTTTTGTTAAATCGTCTTTCGTATACGAATTTTTGCATTTTTAGGCATTTTCACTGAAAATAAAAAAAAGTTATTTTTCTTAGTTAGTCATTGGCACCATAGCTATTGACTCGTCCAGTAATTGGCCCGTACAGCTATTGACCCCCGGACCAATAGCTGGAAAGAAATTTCCTGTGGCAAAAATGATTATACCAGGGCTTTCTACAACGAAGCGTAACTGAAACAATTAATAATGCTAAAAACTTTAAAATACAGTGATTGCCACCCGGGGCCAATCACTGAATACCCATGCTGTGTTGGAAACAGTTATTGGCCCTACCCTAAAAATGTAAACAATGGGCAAGGTAGTTAATTCACAAGCAAATACTTATAAAACAAGCCCTAGTAACGTTATTTTATAATGCTTACCTGACCTCAGTTGATTTTACTTTGATTGACGAATAAAACAATATCGGCTTCTTCTTAAATTTTCCGTTATAGGCTCATAAAGCACCGTTGACATTGAGACATATTTCTTTAGCGGCCGTATTGCTTTTCCGATTGTTGGTGCACTATTGCCAACATGACAAACGTTAATGGCGGGAATTTTAAAAACCTTTGTCACACCTATTTTGGGCTTTAACATCTTATTAATTTCAATAATGAATGAGGGGGCCAATCACTGTGAGGGTGCCAATCACTGTACTCGTTACCCTATTTTGAAGTATAAAACATAAATATGTATAAAATTGATCTATAATCATGATGATTTTGCTACTTATGTTCACGAGACTGCTTATTTCTGGGTCCGTTGAAGGTATCATTTAGAACCACCATCAAGTGACGAGGTCCACATAGAAAAACGATGCATCTCATTTTGTTTAGTTTAGTTTGAATTATCGTCGCACTAGAGCTACACGAGGGCTATTGGCGACGGGCGTCATATTTTAGAACCACAGTTAAGTGACGAGCCGACACCTGAGTTGGCACCCAACGCAACCGTTAAGGGTGACATCGTACGCAACGTTGGGACTTTGGAGCGTATTTTAACGTGCACTCCCTCTACACGGGGTATTATTCGTTGGATATTTTTGGCTGCACGGGCCGTTTATAGGTCGGCAGTTATTTTGGCGATGCCCGGACCCGAACCTGGGACCTTTCGCATGATAGGCTAGCGCCTAACCGACTGGGCTCCCCAGCCCCATATCTCATTTTGTAATAGAATATTTTGTTTCATTTGACGATCCGACGTTTTAAAAGAGATTAACATAATTTAACCTCAATTTTAACACTACTGAAAGGGGAAAATATGATGGGCCGAACGCTTAAATTAAAAAATAAATAAAATGTATGATGCCAATCAAATGTAACTTAAAGGGACACAGTACCTCAAAAACGGCAAAAATTGCGATTTTTTTTTAATTTGCTAAAATTAAAGTTCGGAATCTTCTTAATAAGTCTACCAAGATTTAAAAGTGTAGCTATATTAAAAAAAAAGTTATTAATAAAAAAAAAAAAAAAAAAAAAAAATAAATATATATATATATATATATATATATATATATATATATTATATATATATATATATATTAATATTATATATATATATATATATATATATATATAATATATATATATATAATAAATATATATATATTATATATATATATATATTAAATAATATTTAATAATATTTATATAAGTTAAAGGTAGGATAAAAATGAAAACGAATGAAAACTTTAAACGTGTTTTTCTCGATGTTCATTTTTCCTTGATGACAAGGTTTTCAAAACGCTAAGGCTTTTTTAATTATTTATGAAAGTCTAAGGAATTTTGTATGCAGTCTGTTTCAAATATGTTGACATTAAGAATTGGTATCAAAATTGCTTTCAAAAGTAATACTTTTTTTAATAAAAAAAATACTAAAGTTGAAATTTTCCAAATATGTTTAAAAAAATTGGGATTTTCTAGATAAATATTTTTTATGAAACAACTTCTGAAGATAAATAAAATTTGGATACCAATTCTTATGTAAAACAGCTTAAAGTGCATGAGGAAAAAAAATTGGGTTAAAATATTTGTATTTAAAAAAGCCTTAGCATTTAAAAAAAGTTAATTTTTTTTTAAATAACTTAAAAATTAAAATAGTTTTTAAATTTTTTTTGTCATATATTGTTCTTAAATATAGGTTGAACTAATAAAACACCAATTTTATAGTGAATATGTCAAAATTAAAAAAAACAAATTGAAAGTGGTACCGTGTCCCCTTAAAAAATTCTCATTGCGTGATTTAAAGAACTTTTTTCACGATTAAACACACATGATCCCATAAACTTAAACGAAAAAATAAATATTTGATAATCTTCAAAACTAAAACTGATTCAATTAAATAATTACGTATTATTTTTCAAAAATAATCTAAAGCAAACACTACCAAAATACACATTATTTTCGTAAATATCTCCGAAGGCAAGAAACTTCAAAAGAAAATGACTTGTTTGATAATAACTCTGGGATATTAATTTTAATACGTGTTTAAAAGACATCTATGTAAATGACTCAGGAAAAACATTTTTTTTGCATATTGAGGGACGATCTTAAGTATCTCCTAAAGTATTCCAATTTTTAAGAAAAGTTTACTTTTTGAAGTCCAACACTCCTTTAGTTGGGTTTCCAAGGTGATCTATCTTCGTTATAGGTTGATTTAAATTCAACAGTTTCAAGCATTTTTTAAACAGTTTTTATTTTAGATTTTGTTTTCAGGCGTGTTTAACTTTTCGAGTTTTAGAGTGGCTCATTTCCAAATATAGACAGTAGAGGGTTTTTCTGAGTTTTATGTGTTAGTTTTGGGTGTAATTTAGAATAGAGTTTTTAAAAGAATGACTTAAGATTTTTGTATATTGTGTGTGAGAGACCAATGATATCTTCCGTGTGTGTTAGCAAAAATTCTCTATATTCAAAGTTTATGAAAACAATTTCCGTTAAAGCGTATATTAGACGATTCACTGTAAGAACGTTTTGTGTAAACTTACTCCATAAATCTGGTATAAGCCCATCGCCCTCCATTTTTATTTAGTAAAGTTACAGAAGAGGTGAAAAAGCTTATGTTTTGAGGTGTAACGTTACTCTGTAAAACTGGAGACGGCACTAGCTAAGAACGTTTTTAAAGAGTAAACTCTTTATTTGTGTAACACTCCAAAAATTTGGTGCAACGTTACTCCTCAAATCTAGTTTAACGTTACTTTGTAAAACTGGAGACGGCACTATCTAAGAACGATTTTAAGGGGTAAACTCTCTTTATTTGTGTAACACTGCCAAAATTTGGTGTAACGTTACTTTAAACATTTGGTGTATTGTTACTTCATAATGTGAAGTAATGTTGCATGAATGATTTACAGTGTTACAACTTTTTATTGCGGTTTTCGAAGTAGCACAAAATAATATTTTAAACATAGCAAAACAATCTAATTTTAAATATCTCTAAATTTAATAGTCAATACGTACTTATTATGTTACATAGTATGTACAATTATATTGATGGTAGTTAAATTATGTTCCTTATTGAAAAAAGTTAAAAAGTATCATGAATTAATAAGAGTTGTAAAAATGTTAATATAAAAGTATATTGTATGATAATATTAAATCCTAATGCTTCAGAATCTTTGACAAAATTGAAAGCACCTAGACGCCATATTTAAAACAAAATCTGTGTCATTTCAAAACGGAAACATAGATTTTCTCAGATTTGAAAGTGATATTTTTCGCAGTGTCTTTTTGCTTTTGAGTTACCTGACACTTTTTATGCTTTTACCGTTTACTAATAAGGACATTAAATTTTAAAGGTGCGTTACGTTAGCTAAAATGTGGGATTCAAAGCAATTATATTAATTTAAAACCTTATTCACGTCAGGATGGTTTATTGAAAAAATCTAGCGATTTCAACACTACACTACTTTTGATTACCACTCTACCAATAAAGTTATTGGATAATTATATAGTCTATAGGGTACTCTTTCAATAAAAATAAAAACTTTTAGAACAGGTTCCTTTTGCGCATGCGTGATTTTTTCAAAAACCTTATCATTATGTCCAACTAGTACTGGGAACTCGTGTATTGAATTTGAAACTCGTAGCTCATTTGGTTCAAGCTGTAGAATGGTTTCATATAGACAGACAGAATAATGTTTGAAAACCACTTTTTAAGAACCTGTAACCTCCAAAACCAAAAAACCTCCATTTCGGATATTCGTCCCATCGCCAATGGTAATTGAAAATAATAAAAGAGGCTGCTAAGTTGTTAGCTCTGTTTACATTGTTCACGAAATTGTAGAGCTAGTATATATCAAATACTAGGTAATTGAAAATAATAAAAGAGGCTGCTAAGTTGTTAGCTCTGTTTACATTGTTCACGAAATTGTAGAGCTAGTATATTTCAAATACTAGGTAATTAAAAATAAGAAAAGAGGCTGCTAAGTTGTTAGCTCTGTTTACATTGTTCACGAAATTGTAGAGCTAGTATATATCAAATACTAGGTAATTGAAAATAATAAAAGAGGCTGCTAAGTTGTTAGCTCTGTTTACATTGTTCACGAAATTGTAGAGCTAGTATATATCAAATACTAGGTAATTGAAAATAATAAAAGAGGCTGCTAAGTTGTTAGCTCTGTTTACATTGTTCACGAAATTGTAGAGCTAGTATATATCAAATACTAGGTAATTGAAAATAATAAAAGAGGCTGCTAAGTTGTTAGCTCTGTTTACATTGTTCACGAAATTGTAGAGCTAGTATATTTCAAATACTAGGTAATTGAAAATAATAAAAGAGGCTGCTAAGTTGTTAGCTCTGTTTACATTGTTCACGAAATTGTAGAGCTAGTATATATCAAATACTAGGTAATTGAAAATAATAAAGAGGCTGCTAAGTTGTTAGCTCTGTTTACATTGTTCACGAAATTGTAGAGCTAGTATATATCAAATACTAGGTAATTGAAAATAATAAAAGAGGCTGCTAAGTTGTTAGCTCTGTTTACATTGTTCACGAAATTGTAGAGCTAGTATATTTCAAATACTAGGTAATTGAAAATAATAAAAGAGGCTGCTAGTGTTAGCTCTGTTTACATTGTTCACGAAATTGTAGAGCTAGTATATATCAAATACTAGGTAATTGAAAATAATAAAAGAGCTGCTAAGTTGTTAGTTCTGTTTACATTGTTCACGAAATTGTAGAGCTAGTATATATCAAACACTAGGTAATTGAAAATAATAAAAGGCTGCTAAGTTGTTAACTCTGTTTACATTGTTCACGAAATTGTAGAGCTAGTATATTTCAAATACTAGGTAATTGAAAATAATAAAAGAGGCTGCTAAGTTGTTAGCTCTGTTTACATTGTTCACGAAATTGTAGAGCTAGTATATTTCAAATACTAGGAATAATAAAACGAAAATAATAAAGAGGCTGCTAAGTTGTTAGCTCTGTTTACATTGTTCACGAAATTGTAGAGCTATATATTTCAAATACTAGGTAATTGAAAATAATAAAAGAGGCTGCTAAGTGGTTAGCTCTATTGTTCACGAAATTGTAGAGGTAGTATATTTCAAATACTAGGTAATTGAAAATAATAAAAGAGGCTTCTAAGTTGTTAGCTATGTTAACATTGTTCACGAAATTGTAGAGCTAGTATATTTCAAATACTAGGTAATTGAAAATAATAAAAGAGGCTGCTAAGTTGTTAGCTCTGTTTACATCGTTCACGGAATTGTAGAGCTAGTATATATCAAATACTAGGTAATTGAAAATAATAAAATAGGCTGCTAAGTTGTTAGCTCTGTTTACATTGTTCACGAAATTGTAGAGCTAGTATATTTCAAATACTAGGTAATTGAAAATAATAAAAGAGGCTGCTAAGTTGTTAGCTCTGTTTACATCGTTCACGGAATTGCAGAGCTAGTATATTGCAAAACATTAACATGAGTAGAAATTTATGGACAATATACTTGCATATAAACTATTTCTATAAGTTCTCCATCTATAATAAAATTGAAATAAAAATAGCTTCATACACTACACACATTCAAAAACACGTCATTACTTAGGCATTGGAAACTAAAATCCGAAATATGTTTACCAGGTGTTTTTTATTATTATTTTTTTGGCACCACGCCACCAGTGTTCGAAATATCGCTTGGCCCCTAGGATAAGATTTTTGTTCTCTATAATTCACCTTACCTTATCTTTCACACGCGTCCTGGTCATTTATCAAAAATGTTTGTTTTGTATTGCTCTCGCTTGTAAATGTTTTATTAGAATAACTTTCCTCTAATCTTACATGAATTTTTAAATTTGAAAGTGGTATAACTTCATAGGTTTTAACCTGATTAATTTTTCCTTCTTAAGTCAAAAATATATACGTGAAAATTTATATTTATATTTTAGGAAAGAAAAAAAAAGTTTGTAGGAAAAAAACTTTAAATGTGTAAGCTTCACACTAAGAAAAAAGAAATTTTAAAATCTGAGTAAATGTTTTCATTTTGCTTCGAATATGACAACCCAATGCTTCCAATTCCGAAATACCAAGCTAAAAAAATACTTTTCACTCATTAAATTCAGTATGTTTTACCAAGGTAGATGGCCGAATGGTTTTAGCTTCCACACTACGTTTATAACGTAAAAAGTGGAAGGTATTATAATCGTTCAGTCCGTCTGTCTGTCCGTCCGTCTGTCCGTCACCCACTTTCATAGCCCAAACTACATATGCTACGGACAAGTGTGATACGTCAAAAAATTCAATTATTAAAAAAAACTGCAAAATTTAATGCTCATTTAAAAAGCATAGGGAATCATTTTTATTAGAATTTAATCACCATTGCCATTCGCAACAATCGCTCGAGAAACTTTAATTCTTTTAGACAATAAATTTAAAAAAATATATTTTTGCGACATCGATCAGTTTGAAATGACATCAAATATATTTCACTACGAGATTCTTTGTATGTTGATATGAAATGTTTTCATTCTATTTAAAAGCGAGGAGTATTACATATTTATTCTTTGAAATATAAATTAATTTTTGCTAACGATAAGTAATAATTATTGAATTTTCGAAATAAATAAAAGAAACTAGCCAAATTTAGCATGTAAATGTTTAATGTAGAATTAATGCTGTGTTTGGCGTCTTTTTACCAGTTAAATACAACTGTTGTGTGGAAGTGGGTTAGGTGACAGATTCCGTTACAAATCTACTTGTTTATATTAGACTCGAGATAAAATATGCCATGGAAGTTCTTATCTCTCCTACTACTAGTCATCCTATGAATCGCATATGTACTAGAAATTATAAGTGAAAATAAGCAAGTACGAAACCACAATACTGAGTTTCACAATTGAAGAGCTTAGTGGAAGAACGTGCTAAGTGACATTTTGAAAAAATTGAGATTTCTTTGTAAATGAACAATTACTAACTTGTTTAACGATAACAAGTTTCCTCTTTATCAAAAACTTTAAGTTCAATATATTTTTAACGGTTAACAGGTACCGTTTTCAACAGATCCGAATTCAAAACTAAAAACTTTAAAGCTCATTTTCTCGTTTTCACCTTTTTGTCACTTAGCACGTTCTTCCACTAAGCTCTTCAATTGTTACTCAAATTTGAAGTAAGGACACACTCAATTTTGAAACAATTACGTACTCAAAAAAGAGCTTTTAAAGTCAATTTCAACTCGTTTTTGATGCTCAAAAATGAACACCAGGTGTTTTATCTTTGATTATATGCATGTTTTAAGAAATGAGTCTATGCAAGTTTCAAACTTTAGTAATATTTACTCCGAGCCATTTTGAATATGGGACATAATCAGATTTGAGTACGTTTTACTCAGCTTTGAAAATTTCGTTTTGAGAGCGCCCATATTTATGCAAGAAAACGTCATGTGCCTAATTTTCCCTTGTTTAATATTGATATACAAAAACTTCGAGTGAAAAAGGCATGCAGTTGTAAAATTTAATATATTATTGATTTCAAATTTCAAGCAAGTATTTTTTAAACTAGTTAAAAAATATATAAATTATTAGTTAATTTTTTAAACACGTTAAATGACTTTAATATTGGAAACAAATACCTCAATCAATCACATCTTAAAAAATACCTGTCCAAGTTTTCTATAATTTTGGTTAGAAGATTTAAAAAATATTATTAACTTTTAACAAGTTAAAGTATTATATGAAAACATAAATTTTTTTTTAAGGTCTGTTACTTCTCAAAACTATTAAAATAGACTTAAATATAATATGAAATTTAGAATAATAGAATTTCAACACACGGACTTGCATCACTATTGAAGTGAAGTCTTCCCATATGATTTTGTTTTTATTTATCCCTTCGGTAACTCTTACGAGATTTTGCTCCGAAGAACTTTTTTAGTTTTCGCGCTTGCATCGGTTGAATGTTTATGTTTGTTCGAACGAATAAAAGTAACGGAGTTAAAAGTTTTCTTGGACTCAAGATAAGCACTTTTGTTTCGCGTTGTTCTAGAATAAAAAAAAAAGAGTTCCCAGGAATTGGTTGTCCTGATGGTTTATTTATTAGAACAAAGATTGTATTTTTATGAATTCTTATGACCATGCATTTAAACTTTATAAGACGAAGGTATATATCATGCATACTTTTCTGGTTGAACCATGTAGCACATTTCGTAGAAAAGTAAGTAATAGTTCTAGTGGAAGGGATTTTTCAGAGAGATAATTTTCCTCCACGTTCAACAGATTTGGTTTTTCGTAAATATTGAGGGAGGGATTGTTGAAAAATGGTGGTTACGAATTTTATATTTTCATATTTGGTTTCGACACTTTACAAATTCTAAGAATAAGAGAAATTTCATTTAAACATATTTTTTTTTTAAGTTCCTGCACTCATTAAACTTGTGTTCAAGCAGCACAAGTGGAATACAAATATTGTGCAAATATGGCACCATTACAATGTTGTGTTGTTTCAATAGAAAAATTGTGTTCATGACATAAGAACACCTGCAAATATGGCAACATTACAATATTGTGTTGTTTCAATAGAAAAATTGTGTTGAAGACATAAGAACACATGCAAATACGGCAACATTACAATATTGTGTTGTTTCAATAGAAAAATTGTGTTGATTATATAACACATGCAAATACGGCAACATTACAATATTGTGTTGTTTCAATAGAAAAATTGTAATGATGCCAAAAGAACACATGCAAATACGGCAACATTACAATATTGTGTTGTTTCAATAGAAAAATTGTGTTGATGACATAAGAACACATGTTTATCCAACTAAACTGACGATCGCGAGAGTAGATGATTATTATATCAATGAGCAGAAAGAAAAACTGTAAACTACATTGTTCCCTAATTTTTGCATACCAAAATTGTAACATTCATTATAAAGTATAGTAATATATATATTTTTAAGTTTACGTAGAGTTATTTATCCCAAACAGTAAAGTGCAGATGCTCAACTACATTTCGGATTAAAACATGAGTACTGCGCTTCAACACAAATTTTGTGCTAACCATGCATTAATATTTGGTCACAACACAATTTTTGTATGGTTTCAGCACAACTTGTAATAATTTTGGAAAACACAATTGTTTTGCATTCTAATCTCCACAAGTTTTTTTTTTATCGAAATAGTCTAACTATAATCAATATATTTTTCAGTTAAAGGAAAAGACGAATAAATAATAATCGATAATTATTAATCTAGCATTAAAATTACTTAATACAGCGGATTTAAAATATCTATGTGGGTTCGAGCTTTACAATTTTATCAACAACGCTTTTCAACTAGTTAAAATACTCGATATTTGGGATTTAAATTGAAAACTGGAGAAATAACATAATATATTAAATAGAAGTTTTCTGGAATTAGAAATAGCATTTTTTAAAGTTACGAAGATCACTGTTATTTTTTACATTCGTTTTTTTTATTAGACATCATTCAAACAAACTGGTAAAATTAACGTAAGTATTAAAATTGTTTTTTAAAAATTATTTTAAAATAACAAACATTAATTGTTTTCGGATATTTATTGTCTATAGTAGCTTCAGTTTTTGTTATTTTGTCTATTTATTTAAAAGTTTCAGTATAATTTACGAAAAGGTGCCTACAACTTTTCTGTTTGTGAACACAGTTAGTACCGATGCGATGATTGGGGCAACTCTTATCCTAAAGGATAACTTACAGATAACTTAGACATATATAAAACCTTTCTGTCAATGTTCAACTAGATTAATATTTTAAATGTACAATGTTAAAAATTTTCTGCTTGGTTTCACCATGAATATTGGTTCCTAGTAGCTGCAACGGCTGTGTGGTGAAATGTTTCACCTTTTTTTCGGTGTTTGGTTGAACCATTTTTCTGGATTTAGAAACAAAAACCTGAGAAATGGTTTAACCAACCTGAATACCACAAAATAGGACCATATGTTTTGAACAAAGTGCATAATTTTTAACAGTGTAAATCATTACGCTGTTTCTGATTAAAAATTACTAACATATTTTAAATTTGCGTATTTATTAAGTTAGTGCATTTTTATAAGATATGTATCTTTATTAAATAGGTGCATTTGTTGAATACCTGCATTTATTAAATATGTATTTACTAAACAAATGTATTAAGAAGTTCCCTCTAAACATAAGTTGGATCAAAGTTACTTTCAAGAACTAAAGCTAATCCCACTGATAATAAAACTAAATTTAAATTGGTTACCTAAGTAGAAAGTGCATATTTTTATTCTTATAGATAACAATCAATGTTAGATCCACACTCTTAAAACAAACGAGCGGTTTTAACTTAGTCTGAGTTAATTTCCACTCCTTTCCGTGCCGAAAATGTACTTCCCCTATAGGAGTGGATTTCACTCTTTTTGCGGAGTGGGTAAAAGAAATAAAAGAAAACAATCTGCGTCCTAGCACAGCTCTTAAAACGAGCGGTGTTTAATCAGTCTGAGTTAATTTCCATCTCTTTCCGGTGCCGAAAATGCACTTCCCTATAGGAGTGGATTTTACTCTTTTGTTTTAAGAGTGCAGTAGATATAAGATTTTCAATAAACTAATAGTTTAAATACATTTTGAAATTATCAAAATTTTATCACACATTTTAAGCCTTTTATTTTGTTAATTTCCTTTAAAACTCGGCCAAGAATGTACAACTACACTCCTAAAACAAAAGAGTGAAATCCACTCCTATAGGGGAAGTGCATTTTCGGCACGGAAAGGAGTGGAAATTAACTCAGACTGAGTTAAAACCGCTCGTTTGTTTTAAGAGTGTAACAAAACTTAAAATACTTATTTAATCTACTCCATTATATTTTAAAATTTATCAAACCGAAATCAATATACTTCACAAATTTTGGGATACAATCTTTAAATTTTCAAGTGTTACAATAAATGCCTAATAAAACTACATTTTAATAAATAAAGTTAAAGTTAAACATTAAAAATACTTATTTATTCAACACCTTCAAATTTTATCAAGCTTATTAAACCAAAATAAATATATATATATATAACACATTTCAGGAATCAATTTTTAAATATGCCAAATATGTTACTAAATTTCTAAAAAGTTAATTTTCAATAAGTTAAGTTAAAGTGAAACATTAAAAATGATGTTTCTACAAAGTTTTTCCTTTTCGTAACGGGCTTGGCGAAGTAGAAAGTCGGAAGCTATTATGGTTTACCTGAAAGCTATTATTGGATCGAATAACCATCATTTTAAAAGTAACCATTAAATTCTCCCTAAGTTCCAGATAAAAGATTTTTTTGGACACTCATGAATATTTCGTATCATTAATGCTTCGTTTATTTATTGAATAATTTTGTATTAATATTTTACATAGTTAACGATAATATTGTTAGATGCTTGGTTTATTTAGTGAATAATTTTGTATTTATGATGTACATAGTTAATAATAATGTCGTTTAATTATGTTAATTGTATTTTCCTTTTTAATAAAATGTTTTGATTCAATTTATTAATGATTAATAAATATTTTTTGTTAACATATAATAATATTATTTGTAGGCTTATTATTATCTTAAAGAAAGGTTTAATATTCGAGAAATTAATTAAAAACTGTTTACTTTATGAAGGAGTTTTCAACTGTATCAAAAGTTTTGCTAAAAAAATTGTTTAGTTTAATTTTTTAAGGGAAAATTTATTGTGACGTTAGTGAAGTTTAGTTTGGAAATAATGACATTAAATTATAAAATCTGATGTGTAAATTAATAAGATTGTGTACTTCTTAGGATATTTAAAATATTCATAGTTGAGTATTGTTTCATTGTTAAGGTTCATAAAAAATTTATCAAAACTAGAAAAATCTGATTTTATAATAAATTTGCATACAATCATAAAATGCATATATGATAAATACTTGTAAAGAAACTATATGAAAAAATGTGAACTAAAAGAAAAATATTTACAAAACTGACGTAAATTTTACGCTTAACTGAAAAATACTTAAGATCTTTATTTTTGGAAATACATATCTTACATCGATATTTTTATTAATATTATTTGATCAGATTTTTCTATAAAATTTATTCATAAAAACTTTATTTGAAGAAAAAAACCATAATCCATTTTAATACTACAGTCCTTTATAAAATCTAGGAACATATATACATTTTTGTACCTTAGCGGAAAAAAGTACGATATTTTATGTTATAACTTGGAACATCCGGCCTTTTTCTACCAAGTTTCATATTTCTAACCCACTAGACAAAGACGTGTTCATATGTACGTAATAAATAAGTTTCCGAAGACAACTGCAATTTGGCGAAGTAAATATTAAGAACACGCCAAAGTATGAGTCACGAAACCGGCCAAATGTTACGTCTTCTTCGTTCAATATTTAGAGGTATTGCCCTTTTTTTTTATAAATATAAGAAGTTCTATGTATAGTTTTGTGTTTTTTCAAAGTTTTAGGTTGATGTATATTATGGTATTTTTACTCATACAAATTTGAGGTTTGTTGCACATGCAATGATTTTCCATGTACCGTTATTTGAGGCGAATTTGGTGTTGAAAAAATATGTATTCTATTGCTGTATTCTTAGAATAATTGAAGAGCTGATTTCCAAAAGGGGGTGTTCCGTCAAAATTTTAGAAAATTGACTTTTTGATGGAAAAATTTATAAAGTCATGCTGGCTATGTATTTACAATAAATCTAAAAATGGATTCTGGTGAACTTCTAACCAAAGCATAAAATTGTATATAAAACTAAAGATATTAGTACATAAACCAGTCTTATGGGGGGGGGGATGTAGAACTGTGTGCAGGTGACGTATAAAGACATAAAAGACGTATTAAACCCTCACACAATATAAACTCTCCTAAAAAGTTATTTTAATGGAAAGCTTTATAATTTAAAAGAATTGCACAGAAATCTGTGGTCGGGAATTCTTCTAATATAGATCAATGGTACACATTACTGACTTTAATTCAAAATTTTTAACTGTTATAATGTCATTAGTAATTTCTCAAGATATTTTTTTTATTCCATACGGGGCCTGGTAATGGGCAAAATTGTATTATTGCTTCCACTGCATAAATTTTAAAATTAAATTTATTTAAAATCCTTCAATTGATTAAAAAAACTGATTTAGTTTTATTTTTGTAGAATAGATCTTAATATTATTTCTAGGGGGGGGGCCCGGATGGCCGAGTGGTTTGGACCATTACGCTAGCAGTCTGAGTGCTGTACGGGTGCGGGTTCGATTCCCTCCTTCGCCCTAGGTGTACATTCCTTTCTCTGTGACTCTCTGTGAAACTCTTTCTGTGTCTGTCTTACCTGACGAAGGCTTCATAAGCGGGTCTCTGATCAAGCACACAAGCCACACACACACACCCTACCCTATTTCTAGTTCAAACAAGTACACTATGAATACAAATTTATTGTACGTAAACTTCTCAAATTTAAGGTTATTTCAAGAAAGACTGATGCACAGAAAGTCTGGTCTAATGCTCTAGAGGTTAAACTTTTGTATATTAAGAATATTTTTCTTATAAAGAAAGATACATTTCTTTAGATAATTAAAGCAGTCTCATGATTAATCAAGAGCCCTTGTTTCGAAGAACAATAAAAAATGTTTTATGCTATTCAGTAATTAATGATAAAGGAACATTGATTCAAATTTCCAATCTTTCTCAAACCGTTATCACAAATAATCTCATCCACAATAAAAAAAAATCGTCTTTTGATTAGTTCCACTGAAATTAATCAAGATAATCGTACACATCCTTTTACGACAGAACAACATCAAATAATGGAATCTTATTAGGAAATTTTTCTGAAAGGGAAAAAAAGTTGAAATTACAGAATAAATGATTAAATAATATAATTATCGAAACTAAAGTTTCGGTTATTCTTTTTAAAAAAATTTTAGGAGTTGCTAGGTTCTTTTGGTATTGTAAATCTATTAACTGAAAGGCTGCTAAAATGAAGACACACCTACAAATTATTTTTTAGGATTTGTAAAAATATATTTGCGAATGATAATACTAATATTAGATAACTTTATGAAAATACATATTTAAAAATAAAGTGATTTATAAGTATGATAAGGCTGATATACTTTCTAAAGATTTTTTTTTATTTAATTAAAATTTCACGAACATATTAGCTTTATATTAGCTGCTCAGAACTAATCCATTCCAAAATTTAATAATAAAACAAATATGCCACAGTCTTTAGATTAGTTGCACTGAAAGTAATCAAGATAATCATACATATACGTTTACTCCAGAACAAAATCAATAGAAGAATCAAATAATGGAATAGGATTAGGACATTTTTGTGAAAAAAGAGAAAAATCTAAGTTGATATTACAGACTGAATGAGTAAATAATTGTTTTATCGAAACCAAATTTTCAGTTATTCATTTTTTTAAAATATAGTTGAAATGTTTTTTTAATTATTGAAATTGTATTAACTGCCAGCTGCTAAATTTAAGAGTTCCACATACAAACAATTTTTTAAGATTTTAAAAAATCTAGTGGAAATAATCATAAGATTACCTTATCAAATGCAATTTAAAAAAAACAGTGTTTTTATTATTTTGATATGGCGGATGTACATTAAAAAAAGTTATGGCATCACACTTAAAATGACAATACTGCGACACATTCTTATATCAATTTTTTATAGAGTCTGTTCACCGAAGAAGGAATTCAATAATGTATAGTTTGAATTTTTAAAACTTTTTTTTAAGGTACTTGAAGATGACAAATGCAAATTAAAAAAATATCGCCAAATACAATTCATTCCCCCAACCCTAATCACCCGTGTCATTACATTAAACTCTACCTTCAAATCTCATCAACCGACTGCCAAACAAGATTAATGAGCTCGCCAAACATATCTCGCCAAGCCATCTTCACAGAACCTTCGCTATAACGAAGCTTAACCCCAATATAACGAATCCCCCTCTACGAATGTAACGAATCCAAATCGTGTGGGGAGGGGTTCTAAGCTGTGTTCGAATTCGATAAGCCACCAGGTGAATCGGAACGATTTAGAAGCTTCATTAGGTCGTGACGTTTCTGATGCCTTATTAAGGGGATGAGAGGTTTATTAGAAAGTTCTGTAGTGAGCAGATTAAGGTATCTGATGGAAATGCCAAATGTTAAGAAAGATATGTTTCCGTTTATTGTTTTAAATGAAAGTCCATATTCTTTACTTACAAATATAGTAAACTTTTTTAGTCAACGTTATAGATGTTTCGATGGAATCTAATGCATGTAATTTATAGGAAACTTCTAACTTTATAAGGTACTAAGGAACAGCATTTTTCGTAAAGAGTGTTATTTCAAATCTTAATATTAAAAAAAGCTTTATGTAATGTGATGAAATTTTCATAGTGGGTTCATCATAAGTCCATTTTTTGAAATAAGACATATGAAACAATAACTGTTAGAAATTATTTGATAGATTTTTTAATATTAAAATTTACTTTTTTTTTATAAAACTTCAAAAACATAACTTTGACCCTATGTAGTTTCTCAAATAATATGAGCTGTGCTCAGTTCTTATTTCAAAACATTAATACAGGTCCAATGGATGAGTATGCAAAATATTTAAGAAACAAATAAATTATTTTTTGGTCTAGCGTTTAACGTGTTTTCATGTAATTGTGTCTTAATTCGTTTTTCACAATACGCTTTACTTTCAAGGCAAATTTCTTCAAATTTGCCATTTTTTCTAAAAATATTTAATTTAATTTATTTGTACCGTCAAATAATTGTTAAAGAGTTCAACAAAACTAGAATAAATAAAGAATTCCAATTAACATTAAAGGGAGTTCAAAGTGTCCTAAACAACATTATAGTAAAGGTTAGGTTAGATTGAATCACATATTGGTGACGGGCGTTATAATTTAGAACCGCAGTCAAGTGACGAGCCGACACCTGAGTAAGCACCCAACGCAAATTTTAAAGGTGACATTGTACTCAGCGTCGGGACTTTGGAGCATACTTAACGTGCTCTCCCTCTACACGGGGTATTTATAGTTGGACATTTTAGGCTGCACGGGCCGTTTATAGGTCGGCAGTCATTTTGGCGATGCTCGTACCGGAACCTGGGAACTTCCGCATGCAAGGCGAATGCCTTAGCCGACAGGGCTCCCCAGCCAGTATATTATAGTAAAGAGTACAATTTGATTGTGTTACTTAAGGGGGAATGGGCGCGCTGGACCGGGGGTCTCCAAAGCAAAGTGCATCAGTGTTAGTCCTATGGAGAAAAAATATTTTCTCTGCCACATTTCTCCGGTAGTATTGAATATTTTTACAAGCGGATTTTTTTTATGTGATAAATGTAGCTGACTTACAGGTCCCGATCTTCCCACTTTTTGAAATTGGTTCGAATATTTTTTTAAATTTTCAATAAATAATTTTACACAAAATATTCTAAGCAATTTCAAACAAGTAGGTTTGTAACAGAATCTGTCACTTAACCCGCTTCCACACAAAAGTTGTGTTAAACATGTAAAAAGGCACCAAACACTGCATTAATTCTATATTAAACATTTACATGCTAAATTTGGCTAGTTTTATTTATTTTTATTTCGAAAATCCAATAATTATTACTTATCGTTTGAAAAAATTAATTTGTATTTCAAGGAATAAATATATACTATTCCTCGATTTTAAATAGAATGAAAATATTTCATATCAACATAACTGAATCATATCACATAAATAAATATTCTTTCAAATGTTTGTATTTTTTTAAATAAAATTTCTCGTACGTTTAACGAAATGGCAACAGTGAAAATATTGAATAAAAATGGAATTTGCATGTTATTTCAATGTAGATTAAATTTTAAGTTATTTAAATTTTAAATAAACTTCTAATTTAAATTTTTTTAATGAAATTTGGAATGTAGCCTAATATGATTTTTTGCTTCAAAATGACGTATCCCACTTGTTTGTGGGACTTGTGGTTCTTTCTGTGAAAGTGGGTGACAGACGGACAGACAGACGGACTGAACGATTATAAAACCTTCCACTTTTTACGTTATAAACGTAGTGTGGAAGCTAAAAGTGGGAAGATAGAGACCTGTAAGTTATCTACATTGATTATTAAAAAAACCCAGTTTGTAAAAATATTCAATACAGCCGGAGAAATGTGGCAGAGAAAATAGTTTTTTCGCCATTGGATTAACACTGAGGCACTTGAGTTTGGAGACCCGCGGTCCAGCGCGCCCATTCCTCCTTAAGGCCCTTTTGCTCCTGTATTATCGCTGTCAACTTCGAAAGGTCAAATGCCATAAGATAAGTAGCTTTAGTGCCTTTTAATTGCTCAATGGTGGCCTCTTGTAAATGAGAGTGAATTAGGACTTGCCCCTGTTGAAGGGGAAAACGAAAATCGGGGTCTCTGTTTGGCAAAGTTGTAACCGAGGCGGTATCTATAATAATAAAAATGAAGTTTTGTGAGTTTGTGTGTGTATGTCTCTTATAGACTCATAAACTAGACATTTGTTTGACTTGTAACTTGGCACAAATGTGTAGTTCTTACTTAAGTTACAGATTTTGAACATTACGAGCTCAAAATGTTCTATGTTTAGAGAAAATTCGAATATTCTGAAAAAAATGCACCACTTTCGCTCAAATCCGATCATTTTTTCCTTTCGTGATGCCATTCGGCAGAAGAAATTAAATAAAATTTTTAGGAAATTAATTAAAATTAAAAATGTTTATTTTATTCTGCTGCATATTAGGGTTTAACGTTTTCATTATTTCGCCAAATACGTTGCGGAACTCGCCAAATTCTTACCTAAACGCGTCAAATGAGCCTTTTTTTAAAATTTATAATGTTGGTTGATTGTTTGAAGGTCGTCGTGCTAGAGCTGTATAATAAGTGTGTTTGTAGCTATATCTCTTTTCTCGCCAAATTCTTACCAAAAAAGCGCCAAATGAGCTAAAAGGTTTTATATGTTTATGAGGGAAATTACGATAACTATTATGCATACATTTTATAGCGTATGTTTTTATTTTGGATTTTTAAGGTAATATAAGTAACCGTATTTTATACTTTATAACGAGCGGGAATAATAACACAAGTTCATTATCCTATAATGGATTGTACATATACTTGGATCAATTAAAACTTTTTTTAGTCCGTGCGAAGTACGGGTATTTATTTGCTAGTAATAAATAAATATACAGATACATTATATGTTGTTTATATTTATGTTAAAAACTAATAATTGGAGGGCTCAGAATACAAGTGAACCAAGTCCTCAAAAAGTGTCTTTGTGCTGCGGAAGTTTAAAGCTAAGGCCTTATAACTTATTAAATCTAAGGCCTTATAACTTATTAAAGCTAAGGCCTTATAACTTATTAAAGCTAAGGCCTTATAACTTATTAAAGCTAAGGCCTTATAACTTATTAAAGCTAAGGCCTTATAACTTATTAAAGCTAAGGCCTTATAACTTATTAAAGCTAAGGCCTTATAACTTATTAAAGCTAAGGCCTTATAACTTATTAAAGCTAAGGCCTTATAACTTATTAAAGCTAAGGCCTTATAACTTATTAAAGCTAAGGCCTTATAACTTATTAAAGCTAAGGCCTTATAATTTGCTGCTTAACTTTTAAAGCTAGCATTTATGCTAGATCTATGACTTTTTTTTGAATGCACTGAAACTCTACATAATTAATGAAAGTTAATGTACGCAGTTGATCTGCTAACTCAAAAGTGACAAAAAGTGCACTTGGTTCACTTGTATTCTGAACCCTCCAATTTATTTAAAAAATATACAACATGGCACGCCATTTTTAATAGCAGAATAAAAACTGGAGTATTAAGAAATCAATAAGTCAAAATCTTATGTAAAAAGTTATTTTAAATTCTTGCCATTGGATAAAACCGCCTTTTGTAAGTTATACACTGCCGACCGGCGGCGCAACGGTTAGGGAGCTAGCCTTTGGAGCTTCTGGGTTCGGGTTCGAATCCCGGTAAGGTATGGAGTTTGTGTTTGTCCAATAATGTTGTTATTTGTCTATGTGTTTGTGTCGTCTCTTCTTTGTGTGTCTCTTGTGCCTGTGTCATTTCTGGGTTGAGTACAATAGACCTGAGGTCGCAGTTGTCGGCAAACTTGCCCCACAAGAAAGTCATAAGCATAAGTTATACACTGCTCAAAACAATTTGGGGAGCACTTTGCGTACTTTTGTTAACCCTTTCAGGTCCAACGTTTTGTTTTTATTCTATAAACCTAAAATTTGTGAAATAGATTCATTATGCATGCAGAATGAAATGGTAAAAAACAGGGGGGAAAATCTTAATTTTTTAACTAAAATTTAAGGGGGAAAAATTGGAATCATAAATTTTTAATAAATAATAACAATAATTTTTCAAAACGTTATTTGATCAAAAAAAGTTTAAATCATTTTGTTAACATCTAAGAATGCAAGCATGAAGAATTTAGGGTCAATTTATTTCATAAAATTTTTTGGGAGTAAATTTTATTTTACCATGTTTTTCATATTTTCATTTCATTAAAACAAAAATTATTTAATTCTTCGAAAGACATGATTCTTCCATCTAACGATTCATAAGTACGAGCTCAACTTAGGGAGAAAAAAATCACAACCTGATGATTCCAAATGGAATCATTGGGAGCGAAAGGGTTTAAACCATGTGTTCCCCTAATTCTTTTGAGAAGTGTAATATCAAACCCTGTTTCTTTATTTGTTTCAGATGTAATGGTTCCTGTAAAACTAACCGTACTTACGGGGCCGGATGAGAGTAGTTTCAATTTTTAAGTCAATGGACAAGTTGCATGAAACGCGAAATTCATAATATATGTGTTTTTCTGGTACATTAGAAGCTGCAGATTCCGAATGTAAGGTTAAATATTCACAAATATGTTTAATTTCAACAAAAAATGCATTTGAAATTTGCCGAAAATGTACGTCACTGAAAACAGCTCTGACGTCAACTGTTATGTTTTTGGCGATGTTTCGATCTATGCTGAAATACACTTTATAAAATAGTAAACCTTACGATTTCTGCGAAACCTCATTAACAGAAGAATACAATATTATTTGTAACCAGTTCATATCAAGGAAGTTAAACAGCTTGTTCCAAGTTTGGTTGATAGTTAAAATACACACACTAGAGCGCGTATGAGCTATTGCGGAACTATTGACTGTTGGATCTGATCGGAATAGTCGAGTGAAATCGTTCAACGTTTGAAGAAATTAACTGGAATGAACATGACATTTTTCTGTAAAATAGCATAACTTTTTTAAGAGCTTGATAAGGATGAAAGCACGTTTCACAGTTTCAAAAGCGATACAGTGAAACGTGATACGAAATAACACGCCAAGAACAAGAAAAAGCCAACCGTGACGTCATCTGTTAGGCTAAGAGAGGTTTAACAGGAGTGACGCATCACTAACTTTAAAAATGAATTTAAAAATAAATACATCTTTAAAACCAGAAATACTTGAGTTTTAGAGGTTTTTTAATATGCTTAATCGAATAAATATATTTGTGGACAACGCTGTAATTGTCCATTATAGATATTTCACATGCGATGGACTAACGGTTTTACCTGTTGCAATCAATCAAGTAGTGACAATGTTAAACGTTCCTGCATCAGTGGAAATGGGGCCGTAGTGAGCCTAGTGGTCAGCGTCTCGGTCTCGGGATCGGAAGGTCCTGCGATCGAGTCCCGGTACCACTGAAGACTTACCGAGTATATGCGGAGTACGTGCTCGTTAAATCTGTTGGGTCCGAAAGTCCTCTAAGTTCCCATACCAAATCAATACCTCTGGGGGTGACAAGCCAATTCTGGGGATCCTCTAGTTGGCCTCTGTCTCTAAAAATTAGATGGATCCACTTATGTGTGTGTGTTGTCTGTTGTGTCTGTCTTACTTGACGAAGGTTTATAAGCGGGTCGCTGACCAAGCACACAAACCTGAATATATATGTCTACCAACCAACCATCAGTGGAAATGTTTGGACTCGCTGTCATGCAATTGTTTTTTTTTACAATGCAAATTTATCTCTATTAATATTTTTAACTTCAAATTTATTTTATTCACAATCAGTTGACTCTCAGTTACAATTGAGGCAGGAGTTGCCTAGTTGGTACAGCATTGGACATAAAACTATCGGCCACGGTCGAGCATGCGTTGAACCACGGCCTACTCAATTACTAAGGCCAAAGAAGCTCTCCCAAACATGCTTGACGTCATAATTCCGAGTGACGTTGTTCCGATGATGAAGAGAACCTGTGTCGAAACCTGTTCGGAACCCCTCGTTCACGGCTGATCACATTTTTAGGGTTCCGAATGCGTCCGAACTAGTTTCTCCGTCTTCGGCACACGGAACAGTGACGTCAAAATTTCCGTCTACGCTCATGTTTGGGAGAGCTCCTCCGGCCTTGTTATTTAAGTTGGCCGTGGTTGAACTCGAATATATTCCCGGATACCTACACTGCTTTCGTAGAACCGGAAACTGCAGCGAAAATCAAACAAAAATATTTCGAAATTTTTCGACATACGTGCTTGTTAAATCTGTGAAATCCACAGTTCTGACGCCACGTACAATATGGCTATAAGGTTGCGTTGGGTGCCAAGTCAGATGCCTTTCTCGTCACTTGATCTTCTCCCCCCATGAGACCCGTCGACAACAGCCTTCGTGTTGCTCCAGTGCGACGTTACTCTACCAAACCTAACTTTTCGCATTAGCCCTGACTAAAAACTGGCACAAAGTTATATTGAAATTAACTACCAAATTTGCAAACTCCAGACCCATATTTAAATGTGCATCATAGAAGTTTTTCGATTCAGTAACTAAAGTTTAAATGAAAATTTGATATTTTGAGTGGTCGTTTTTTGTTCCCTGTTACCTTAATAAAGAATTCCAAATAACATTAAAGTGGCTATCTTTGGGTATCTTTGTTGCCTATAACTTTGCTGCGAGTCAGTTACAATTTTATGAAACTAATTTAACGAAACGTCTCCAAAGTCTTATCCTCATACGATAAGACAAAATGGGTATTTTCACCCATGTATGTTTTTTTATCAATTGACTGTTGAGTTAGCTCTATGGGTGGTTACATTTTTCAGAGATTGTGCTAAAGCTATTACTGAGAAATTATGTGTTCGTTGATAATAAAGGGTGCTTTGGATATGGAGTAAATAATGTGAGAAAAAGTTTGAACTCCCCTTCAGGGACATGTCTAAATTGTGGAGGTGGCGATAGATGGCAGCATCTGTCATATATGTGTGTGTATGTCGTGTCCGTCCTTCTTGACGATGGTTTATAAGCGGGTCTTTGTGACCAAGCACAAAAGCCTGAAAATATATGTCTACCAACCAACCAACCAACCAACCAACCAACCAACCAACCAAAAGCTTGAATAGTAGGTTAATTGGCAATATTTTGAAATTTTCTCAATTGTACTTGTTTACGAAGTTGATTTAGTAAAGAATACAACTTAACCCTTCTGATGGATACAGATTTAAAAACCCGTCCCCTGACTGTCAGGTTTCCCAGCAACACACATTATTTTTTCATTTTTTTAAAAAATATATTTTTAATTTGACGAAATTTAAAATTTAGAGAATGGAAGAATTGTTTATTATTCTCTGCTACGGAAATGAAGTTGTAAAAAATGTAAATACAGTTTTACATACAAATAATACAGTTTTTTAAGCTTATAAATTAAACTCCTCGGCGCAACAGTCCATTAGTGGGCCAAAGCCTTCCATGCCCATTTCAGCTTTCGTGATATAGGGCTCTGGGGTGCTAGGCATATGTCCCTGTAAGGTGGTCAGCCTCACGAGGAACCCCCAGTGTTTAGTTCCCAAGCATGCTTGGTACCCATTTTATCGACCCACTTAAGGGATGAAAGGATGGGTCAATCTCGCCCGATCCGGGATTCGATCCCCGGACCTGCGGCATGGCAATGCGAAGCACTAACACTAAGCCACTGGGCCTCTTTTTAAGCTTATGCAATTCCAAAAAAAAAAAAAAAGTGTACATTTAAGCTGATTTGCTTATTCCACGGAGGTTTAAAAACAAGGCTTCGATTCTATTTCCTTTTGTGTGTAATAGTTTTAAATTTAAATTTTTATTATCTTTACTCGGTTAAAAAAATCTTTCTCATATAATATTTATATTAAGATATTTTTCAAACAATTCTATATTTAAAACTATATGTTTTGCAATTTATTTTGAAAAACTGAACTTTTAATAGCTGCTGAGGGGTACGTTAATGTAGTGGTATTTGAGGTTTTGAGTAGTAAAAAACAACATTTTTTGTGTGCTATCAGAAAACAAACAAGTTTTGTCATATTTCTGTAATTAATAGTCTATTCTAATATTTGTTTTAATCCAAAACGTCTTTTAAGTTTACCGCTGAAAAAACTGTCGGACTCTTTTGCTGCGACATTTTTTTAATCCAATTTATAAATTAGCTGCTTTAGTATTGATATTTTTTTAAAAGTTTGATTAGGTTAATTAGGTTAGTTTGAAATATCGTCGCACTAGAGCTACACAAGGGCTATTGGCGACGGGCGTCATATTTTAGAACCACTGTCAAGTGACGAGCCGACACCTGAGTAGGCACCCAACGCAACCGTTAAGGGCGACATCGTACGCAGCGTTAGGACTTCGAAGGATATTTAACGTGCACTCCCGCCACACGGGGTATTATTCGTCTGACATTTTTGGCTGCACGGGCTTTTTATAGGTCGGCAGTTATTTAGGCGATGCCCGGATCCGAACCTGGGACCTTCCGCATGCTGGGCGATTGCCTAACCGACTGGGCTCCCCAGCCCCCTTGAAAAGTTAGAACATTCTACTCTATAATGAACAAATTAGAGTTAAAAAATTTAAATGAAATTGTGGAAATTTCTAACAAAAGGTCCAATTATGGATACATATGGCGAGAAGAGGCTATAAAATTTCGACACACTTTATGCATCCAGGCTTACTCACATGTTATTTAATAGATCCAATTGAAAAGCCCTAAACTATTTATATCAAACTTGGTTGTTCATGTAAGAAAACTGCCACAGATTGCATTCATTACGGCTAAAACTGCTAATAGTGTTTAATAGCAGCCAGCCTACTTACCTTTGTAATCGTGAGCATTAGCCCAAGAAAATGTGGGCTGCTCGAAGGGGTATACGATGTATCATCTCCAGCATTTTATCCGAAAATAGTGGTATTTGAGAGAGTATTGGGAGGCTGACTCTCGCAATAAGATTATTTCTTATCTAATAAATCTCTATAATAAAGCTTTGCTAAGCATACAACCTTATACTCTTAAAACAAAATAGCGAAATCCACTTCCACAGGGGAAGTTAAGAGTAAGCTGAGTTAAAACCGCTCGTTTTAAGAGTGTAGGACGTAGATTGTTTTCTTTTATTTCTTTTACCCACTCCGCAAAAAGAGTGAAATCCACTCCTATAGGGGAAGTGCATTTTCGGCACGGAAAGGATTGGAAATTAACTCAGACTGAGTTAAAACCGCTCGTTTGTTTTAAGAGTGTACACCGCAGTATAACACCACTCATTAAAAGTAGGGGAGGGAAAACCCCAAGACTTTCGATTATCACTCAATAATAGATATTTGATACGTCTGAATTCGGTTAAAGATTTGTACATTAAAATTTTCGTTTATAAGCAATACCTTTAAAATCGAAAAAGTTCTACGGCTGCTATGCTTTCGAAAACTTTGTTATGACGTTCGCAAAGTACTAGGAACTCTTTTACTAAATTGGATGTCAACACGTCTACATACAGCTCGTTTAGTTCGAGCTACATAGTGTTTTTCAGAAAGATAGAATTCACAGGCAGATAGATCAGCTTACGTGACCAAGGAATCTGGGGTGCTAGGCATATTTCCCGGTTAGTTGGTAAACCTCACGCGAAATCCAAGTGTTTATTTCCCAAGCATGCTTGGTCCTCATTTTATCGACCCCACTAGGATGACCGGATGAGTTCACCTCGACCAATCCGGGACTAGGCAACTATGAAGTTTATTCATTTGTTGCGG
The DNA here is from genome assembly GCA_019343175.1 of Oedothorax gibbosus. Taxonomy (NCBI): domain Eukaryota; kingdom Metazoa; phylum Arthropoda; class Arachnida; order Araneae; family Linyphiidae; genus Oedothorax; species Oedothorax gibbosus. Next base: position 36,151,709 of record CM033274.1, on the reverse strand, counting down.
TAAAACGATACTTCATAAATGCTTCAACCCCATTAAACTGGAAGAAGAACTTGTTGCCACTAGTTTTATGGAATATTTCTTGTTTTTGTATCGTGAATCCACATATATTTGTTGAAACGTACTCCATTGAGATAAAGTAACGTTTCACCACATTTTTACCTTTAAAAAGGCAACAGAAGCTTTATGAAATCTTATTGATAAAATACACTCTTAAAACAAACGAGCGGTTTTAACACAGGCTGAGATAATTTCCACTCCTTTTCGTGCCGAAAATGCACTTCCCCTATAGGAGTGGATTTCACTCTTTTTGCGGAGTGGGTAAAAGAAATAAAAGAAAACAATCTACGTCCTACACTCTTAAAACGAGTGGTTTTAACTCAGTCTGAGTTAATTTCCACTCCTTTCCGTGCCGAAAATGCACTTCCCCTATAGGAGTGGATTTCACTCTTTTGTTTTAAGAGTGTAGGCATATTTCCGGTTAGTTGGTAAACCTCACGCAAACCCAAGAGTTTATTTCCCAAGCATGCTTGGTCCTCATTTAATCGACCCCACTTAAAGTATGACTGGATGAGTTCACCTCGACCAATCCGGGACTAGGCAACTATGAAGTTTATTCATTTGTTGCGGTAAAACGATACTTCATAAATGCTTCAACCCCATTAAACTGGAAGAAGAACTTGTTGCCACTAGTTTTATGGAATATTTCTTGTTTTTGTATCGTGAATCCACATATACACTGCTCAAAACAATTAGGGGAGCACTTCGCGTACTTTCGTTAACCCTCTCAGTTTCGACGTTTTATTTTTTATTCTAAAAATCTAAAATTTGTGAAATAGATTCATTATGTATCCAGAATGATATGGTAAAAATTAGGGGAAAAAATCTAAATTTTTTAAACTAAAATTTAAGGGGAAAAATTGAAATCACAACTTTTGAATAAATTATAACAATAATTTTTTTCAAAACTTTATTTGTTACAAAAGTTCAAATCATTTTTTAAACATCTAAGAATGCAAGCGTTAAGAATTTAGGGTCAATTTTTTTCATAAAATTTTTTGGGCGGGAATTTTATTTTACCATATTTTTCATATTTTCATTTAATTAAAACCAACATTATTTAATTCTTCAAAAGACATGATTCTTCCATCTAACGATAAATAAGTGCAAGCTCAACTTAATGAGAAAAAAAATCTCAAGCTGATGATTCCAAACGAAATCATTGGGGTGAAAGGGTTTAAATCATGAATTCCCCTAATTCTTTTGAGCAGTGTATTTGCTGAAACTTACTCGATTGAGATGAAGTAACGTTTCACCGCATTTTTACCTTTAAAAAGGCAACAGAAGCTTTATGAAATCTTATTAATAAAATACAGTTTATTTGATGGCATGGAAAACACACTCTCTTTAACACCAATCAATGGTATGATTTCTCATCAAGTAAATCTCTATAAAGAAGCTTTACGAACAATAAAGCTTTGCACCTATTGCATAGTACCTATAGCTTAGTGAAAACAATTACAGAATGGGACTTACTTGGGATTGCATTATATTAGCTATCCTAATAAAACAGCTAGAATATGTTCTTACTTATGAAGTTAACGAGTGCACCGATAGGTTGGTGGCTCGAATTCGGGATATACGAAAATATTCGCATCTAAATAGACATTATCTGAAAAGTTACTGGCTTTATTTAGAATTTTTTCTGAATTTGTAGTGTAAGTTACTGATATATTTTAGTAACATTACTGGCAAAAATTGTTCAGAAATCCTCATAAAAGTTCATGAATTTTTTGTCAGTGTATAGTTTCATCGGCAAACAGAGGAGAACGAATTCGCAGGTCTAGGTAAGGCAGTAAGAAAAAAATTCATCCCAATAAACACTTCAACTAGACATTTTAAACCGGAATATATCCCCGCATACTAAAATCCCTGAATTTCCCCCTTTCCGATAACCGGGCGTTAGGTACCTTTATAATCCTTAGTTGGTTGGTTGGTAGACATATATATTCAGGTTCGTGTGCTTGGTCAAATACCCGTTTATAAACCTTCGTCAAGTAAGACAGACACAACACACACACATATAAGTGGATCCATCTAATTTTTAGAGACAGAGGCCAACTAGAGGATCCTCAGAATTAACTTGTCACCCCAGAGGTATTGATTTGGTATGGGAACTTGGAGAACTTTGTGACCACGACGGATTTAACGTGCACCAGTCACCATTAGCGTACACGGGGGTCTTCGGAAGGCAGCGGGACTCGAACTAGCAACCTTAGGGATGCCAGTCCAAGACCTTACCTACCAGGCTATCCCGGCCCCTAATCCTTAGTAATGACAACAAATTTAGTAATTTAATCATTTTCCGGCTACCTATTTCTAGCCTCTCTTAGGAGCTTTGACACAGCCACTTTAACGCCTCGTAATTTAGAACCAGTCGACACCTGAGCTGGCATCCAGCTGGACTTCAAACGATATCGTACGCTAACGGCGTAAGAACTTTTTCCTCCACAGATTTAACGAGCACGTTTGCCCCATGTACTCGGGATACTCCTTCAATAAGTCGATTTTTTGTTTTTGCCAACAAATATCCACCTATGGGATGTGGCCGGATATTGAACGCTGGACCCTCTGTACGAGAGGCCGATGTTCTGACGACTGGGCTATGGAGCCCCCGAATACAGGGCCCGATCATGATTAATCGGTGCCCTGGGCACATACTTTTTTGGGGCCCCCAGAAAGTATCTGTATTTGTTTGAAGATAAAAAGCATTAGACTCATGCACTTACCCACATTTAATATGACACATGTACGCCTACGCCCCCTCCTCTAATTGAAAATCAACGTATATTCGTGTCTACATCCACTAATATGTTTACAAATCTATATTTCATTAATTTATTACATACATAAAATATCCAAATAAAAAAACATCACAATTACATTTTTCCACTTTACTTAAAGCTAACACAAGGTTTATTATAAGTCATACACAAGGGTTATTATAAGTCATACGCAAGGGTTATTATATGGAATTTGTGTGATCACTTAAAAAAAAACAACAACGCGGATTTGGAAAGACTTGGATACATTTTTACTCTTTTGGGCTATTTCTGTACTCTTTGCACAAAAAAAATCGTGATGTTTACTTTTTTGGGGCTCCTTAAAATCAGGAGACCCTGGGCACAGGCCCCGTGTGCCCATGAAGTAATAGGGCCCTGCCCTAACAACAAAGTATAAATACCAAGTATTTATTTCCACCATCTCCAGAACGAACTAGCAAACCCCGTGTCCTGCATTCCGAATCCACATCATCAATTACCCAGTAGCATCCTAATAGAATGGTCATTAATTAGATAATAGAGCACTTCCTCCTTTGCTAACAGCGAGGTTCAAATGAATGTCTGATTACAGACTTACATAAATGAAGCTAGTAGTGTATTTGGTAACATTTAGTAGTCTGCTGTTTTGGGAATAAAAACTGTTTTGGGAATGCTGGAAGATTTTGGCGCTCGTTTGTTTGTAGATCATTGTTGTAGGGATTGCTAAATTATATTGATAATCCCATTTTACACGCAATAGGATACTTGACAGTATCGCTAAAATACCTTCCAATATTAATTAAATTATAGTTTGAACCCAAATATAACAAACGTATATATTTTTTTGCAAAATAAATCTTTAAATAATTAATAAAAATCATTTTCAAATGGCCCTTTTTCATCGGTACGTCACGTGATCACAAACACGTCGATTCGGCTGACGTCACTAGTATGTATAAGCAAACCGGTGTGATGTTTTTTTGTCTCTAATTAAACTGGTTTTAATCTAACTTACTATTAAAATAAGAATTATATAGATAATGGGTGGAGGTTTTACAGAAGCGGGTAGTTCAAATTTGCTTAAATTAGATTCCAAAATGGTGTTTCAAAGTTTGTTTATAATCACTAGTGTCATCATAGATACCACGTGACAGCCACAAAGCGTTTTCGGGAGTGGTTTTTCGTCCCAATTTTAAAATTCATTTTTCCCCCTTTTTATGGGGAATTTGAAAAAAAATACGGGTCTAATATTTTTGGCCTAAGAATATTTTAAGCCAATAATTTTTTTTTAGTCAAGTACCCTATTGAAGAGCTTAGTGGGAGAACGTGCTAAGTTATATTTTTCGAAAATTTGGGAGTTTTGTGTCAATGAACATGTGTTCCCCTTCTTTAAAGATATTAAGAATCCAATTTTTCATAAACTTTGAGTTTAGTAATTTTTGTTACCCTTTATAAGTCCCGTTATCAACGTATATAAGTGCAAACAAAAATATTTAGCTCCTTTTCTCGTTTTCACATTTTTGTCACTTAGCACTTTCTTCCACTAAGCTCTTCAAATGAGTAGTGTATTGGTATCATTTAGTAGTCTGCTGTATTAGGAATTCTGGAAGGTGCTGTTTTGTTTGTAGATAATTGTTGTAGGGATTTGTTAAAGTCAATCTCGTTTTACACACAATATGAATTTTTCAGCTGTGTAACGCTCTTGTTTTCATTTTTCCTGTACTGCGATTTCATTGGTTGCTTCGATTTTACTCTCAAAATGAACATACTTTTTGTCTGCTTCTGAAATCTTTGCAAATGATTTGAACAACCAACAGCACAGCAAGAAGTTGGCATTTAAAAAAGTTAATAATTAAAATATTCTTGGAAAATTAACTTTTTGAGTACTAAAACAAAAGTAATTCCAGGAAAATGAAAACAAGACCGTGGAGCTGTTGCCATCCACGGCGTGAAACAACCCCATTCAAGAGCTTAGTTGAAGAACGTGCTATGTGAAAAAAATGTGAAAACGAGGAAATAATTTTCAAAGTTATTAGTTTTCACTTAGATCTATTACAATAAGGAACTTGTAAACGGAAAGAGATTTATTTTATAATTTTTAGGGGAAACTTGTAATTTTTTTTTAACAAGTAGGTTTGTAACAGAATCTGTCACTCAGCCCGCTTCCACACAACATTTGTGTTCAACAGGAAAAAAGTCGCCAAACACAATAATTCTATTTAAACCTTTAAACGCAAAATTTGGCTAGTTACGTTTATTTTATTTCGAAAATTCAATAACCATTTCTTCAATAATTATTCAATAATTATTATCGTTTGCAAAAATTAATTTATCTTTCAAAGAATAAATATGTGATGTTCCTCTCTTTTAAATAGAACCAAAGCATTTCATATAAAAAACAAACAAAGAATCGCTTAGTGAAATATATTTGACGTCATTTCAAACTGATTGATGTCTCAAAAAGAAATTTCTCTTCATTTATTATTTCAAAGAATTAAAGTTTCCCGAGTGATTGTTGCGAATTGCAATGGTGATTTAATTCAAATAAAAATGGCTTCTTATGCTTTAATTGCTATGCTTTTTAAATTTTGCAGTTTTTTAAATAGTTAAAGCGCTTCGAATTCGAATTTTTTTCTGAGATTTTCAATGTCTTTTAATTTCGATGCGCTGAATCTTTTGACGTATCACACTTGCCTGTAGGATTTGTAGTTTGGTCTATGGAAGTGGGTGATGAACAGACGGACAGACAGACAGACAGACAGACGGATTGAACGATTATAATACCTTCCACTTTTTACGTTATAAACGTAGTGTGGAAACTAAAAGGTAATAACATGTTCATTGACCCGAAAATATATTTTTTTTCAAAAATGTCGCAAAGCACATTCTTTCCAGTAAGTTATTTACATTTTTCAGTATTTTCCACCGTAATCACGGTTCCATATGATCTTAGTGGCAATGTTAAGTCAGTTGGACTTTCACGCTTGATGGGGAAAAAATTAAGTTTACTAAGATTTTATTCCAACGTTTGATCAAGTAGTGGGAATGCTAACTTTGTATGAAGGGTGTAGAAGCAAAACCTACATTTTCCAAAATGTTCTGTTATAGGAGAAGAAAACTGTTTCTTTTCACTAATATTTATTCCAAGTTGTTTATATTTCTTTGTTAGATGTCTCCGTGGCTCCGCAACATTTTATTCTTCGTTTCAACGATGTTGCTTTTCACAACAAAAGAAAATTGAAAAGTTTAAAGGAAAAACGTGCTAAGTGATATTTTCGAAAAAATTTAGATTTTGCTGTCAATGAATATATTATTTTATTTTTCCCATTATTTAAGTTTTCCCATTTTCATAATCTTAAAGTAAGGTATATTTTTTAGTGTTTTTGAGTAGCGATTTTAACGGATCTACAGTCCCTAGACAAATTATTAGACGCACTGCAAGATTTCATGTAAAATCTTAATTACAGGGTGATATTGTACCGTTTTATTATTTTAAATTGATTTTTATTATTTTTATATTATACAATAAATTACCGATTTATTTGACATAAATCAGCATTAATTTAGAAAAGCATAAGTTTATAAGTTTCAAAGAAAAGTGAAATTAATGTTAGTAAAAGTCAATATTTACACTCTTAAAACAAACGAGCGGTTTTAACTCAGTCTGAGCTAATTTCCACTTCTTTCCGTGCCGAAAATGCACTTCCCCTATAGGAGTGGATTTCACTCTTTTTGCGGAGTGGGTAAAATAAATAAAAGAAAACAATCTACGTCCTAAACTCTTAAAACGAGCGGTTTTAACTCAGTCTGAGTTAATTTCCACTCCTTTCCGGTGCCGAAAACGCACCTCCCCTATAGGAGTGGATTTCACTTTTTTTGTTTTAAGAGTGTAGTTGAGCCACATTTAGCCGCTATCAAAGCGTTAATTCTGCGCGGCATGCTATCAATGCAAGACTGTACTGTCTCCTGCATTTGAGGATGATGATTCTACACATAAATAATCTTATAATGAGTAATTAATATAAATTAATCTTAATCCTAATTAATCATAATTATCTTAAAATAAATACAAATATGTACGTAGTCTACAACAATTCTTTTAAATAAAAATCAATAATATTGTAGTTTAAATATACCATTATTGCATAAAACTCTTAAGAAACATAAAATTACTAAAAAAAAAATACAGTGCGTCTAATAATTTGTCAAGGGACTGTAGGTGCAAAATATAAACTTTAAAGTTCCTTTTCTCGTTTTCACCTTTTTGCCACTTAGCACGTTCTTTTACTAAGCTCTTTAATTTTTTTACAACACATAATATTTTCAATAACATCGTATATAATTTAAATCCAATTTCTATTCATACTATGCAAGATACTAGATTGTATGTATTTCAATGAAATATTTTGAACAAAGTGACTCGTCATACATCAATCTAGCTTTTCCATGTGGGCCTTGTTCCATTGGTTCACGTCTCCATCGAAAAATACGCGGAAACATTGTCCATATCCACTAGATGATAAACTTGATTCAAAATTTGCAACGCTTATTCTCTGAACTATTCTTGGCTCGAGATAGTTTTAAGTGGGACATTCGATAAAAAATGTGGCAAAATGTTTCATTTCAAAATGAAAACATAGATTTACTTCGATTTGGTTGGTTGGTTGGTAGACATATATATTCAGATTTCTGTGCTTGGTCAGAGACCCGCTTATAAACCTTCGTCAAGTAAGACAGAAACAACACACACACAAACACACACATAAGTGAATCCATCTAATTTTTAGAGACAGAGGCTAACTAGAGGATCCCCAGAATTGGCTTGTCACCCCCAGAGGTATTGATTCGGTATGGGAACTTGGAGGACTTTGTGACCACGACGGATTTAACGTGCACCAGTCACCATTAGCGTACACGGGGTCTTCGGAAGGCAGCGGGACTCGAACTCGCAACATTAGGGATGCCAATCTAAGACCTTACCGACCAGCTCTCCCGGCCCCTACTTCGATTTGAAAGTGTCATTTTTCTCATTATTTGTTTGCAAATTCGTTTGACGATTACATGTTTTGTTCTATAAACCCCAAATCAGAACTCGTTATCATTTGTAGCCAACTTTTTTTTTAATTCGAAAGAATTTTAAAAAATGAAAAAGTTGGTATTGGCATACAGACGATGTTTGTCCGTCTGTCCGTCCATCCCCCCTTCCAAAATTAGTTGTACCATCGGATCTAAAAAATCCTTTTTTTTGTTAGAAAGGTATGACCTCAGAGACCCAACTTTGTATACTTTTTGTCCAGCTGTCTGTACGTCCTGATGGACATCTGTCTACTGTCTATCGGTGAACTCCCAATTGAATTAGCATTGAAATATAATTTCAAGTCATTTTAGTCGATGTTGCTACATCAACAATGGCACGAAGAAACTTTATTTAGAAATAATGTCTGAAACAAAATTTATTTCTGTCATAAATCAGTTTTTAATGACGCTATAAAACGTAGCACAATGTGACTCTTTGATTGTTCATTATTTCTTTACCAATGAAAGCGGCAAGGCATATTTTTTGCCTTATCGGCGAATGAGACCGAATAACCGCGGGTAATAAAAGTGCCTATGTGTTGATCCAACAGAAAAATTATTTTCCAAGCCACATTTCTCCGGCTGCAGTGACTATTTTTACAAACTCTTTTTTTTATCCCTTTCCGACCGAGCTATCACGATCGTGCGCGTATAAAAGAGAATGTTCAAGCTCTTCAAAAATATTGATACCGAAGCAGTTGACTTGTACCAGTCATGATTTGTATAAAAAATGACTTTGTTTTTAAGGAGTTGCTGGCATTGATGCTGTTTAAGGTATTTTTTCGATAAAACTCTAAACTTTAGTCTCATAAACTTAAATCAGCGCCATCTGATAGCCGGGTCTTAAAGCGATATATGATAAATGTTTCTGAACTACAGGGGGGTCTCTGTATAATCCCCCTTTTTCCCCCTATGGTCACTTTCACACCCAAAGTTGTTTAAATATTTTGTTGTTAAGTTATTTCTTGGAAAAAAATATTTGAATCCATTTCAAAAAGCGGGTTTATAGAGCTATGTAAGTCATCTATACATTTATCATGTAAAATAACTATTTGTAAAAATATTCAATACAGCCCGAGATATATGGCTTATAAAATAATCTTTGGTTTGGAGACCCGAGGTCATTCGGTCTCGTTCGCCGTTAAAAAAAATATAAGTTTGCAAGTGAATTTTAAAATCGATCCTTATTATAAAACGATCGATTTTAAATCGTTTCTTATAGGATCTTCAAAAAGCGGGATTATGAGCTCTGTAAGTCAGCTATATACACAGCTCAAAAGAATTAGGGGAATGCATAGTTTAAACCCTTCACCCCCAATGTTTCCATTTGAGATCATCAGCCTGCGATTTTTTTCTCACTAAGTTGAGCTCGAACTTATTTATCGTTTGATGGAAGAACCATATCCTTTGAAGAATTAAATAATGTTCGTTTTAATTAAATGAAAATATGAAAAACATGGTAAAATAAAATTCACTCCCAAAAACAATTATGAAATAAATTGACCCTAAATTCTTCACGCTTGCATTCTTAGATGTTTAAAAATTGATTTTTTAACTTTTTTTGACAAATAAAGTTTTGAAAAAATTAGTGTTATAATTTATTCAAAAGTTACGATTCCAATTTTTTCCCCCTTGAATTTTAGTTAAACAATTAAGATTTTTTTCCCTGTTTTTTACCATTTCATTCTGAATGCATAATGAATCTATTTCACAAATTATAGATTTTTAGAATAAAAAGAAAAAGTTGGAACTGAAAGGGTTAACAAAGGTATGAAAAGTGCTCCCCTAATTGTTTTGAGCAGTGTATTTATCATATAAAAAAACTCTTGGTTAAGATATTCAATACAGCCGGAAAATTGTGGTTTAGAAAATAATATTAGTATATTGATTCTCAATTTCCTTATTATAAAACTCTTTTCTGACAAAAAAAAATGCTTGCAAGTTTTTCTAACCAAAGTCATCCCATTGTCGCGCTGCGGCCGAAAAAATAACGTTATCTGTCAATTCAAAACTGATAGGGCGGCCCAAAGTCATCTATCACGCATTGGATGTCAGCCAAGGTTTTGGGGGTTGAAGATAATTTATTTCCCTTTTTCATCAGATGTAGATAGGGATGAGAGGAAAGGATGGACGGATGGGTTAGAGCTAAGAACAAGAGGGAGATGCTTTGGCGTGAAATAAAGTGAAGCCAAAATCGCCAAGTCACCCTAGTCTAGTTTAGTTTGAATTATCCTCGCACTAGAGTTACACGAGGTCTATTGGCGACGGCGTCATAATTAAGAACCACACTCAGGTAACGAGCCGATACCTGAGTAGGCACCCAACGCAACCGTTAATCAAGTAACCCTAGTAAACCCTAACAAACCGCTCACGCAATGTTAGGTTTGTTTGAATTATCATCGCACTAGAGATATGAAGGGTATCGGCGACGGGCGTCGTAATTTAGGACTACAGTCAAGTGACGAGCCGACACCTGAGTAGGCACCCAACGCAACCGTTAAGGGTGACATCGTACGGAGCGTTGGGACTTTGGAGCATTATTCCTTATAAGAAGCAGTCATTTAAAATCAAACAATGACTATTGGCGCCGTTGTTGGCTGTTGCACGAGATCTGAATTAACATAAGATGATGGTAATTTTCTTTACAGGTAAAAAAGATATGTTGTAAGTAAAGTTTATATTTGAGAGTCGGAAATCGACAAGTCCATGTAGCAAGCCACGGCCTACTCAACTACTAAGGCCAAAGAAGCTCTCCCAAACACGCTCGGGGACAGAAATTTCGACCTCATAATTCCGAATGGCGTTGTTTCGAAGATGATGTAGCGGCCTCAGTAACCCATAGTCTACCAAAAGGATCCTCAAGGTGAAGATGAGTTACCTCGGCTTATATACTATTATTTCCGATGTTATTTAAGATACTGGTAGGAACGCAGAGGTAAATCTACGCCCTCTAGCGAGTGGATGATTGATTCAGGTTGCGTGCATGTGGTAGCCGCCACAATGAAGACAACCTGTCTCGAAACCTGTTCGGAACCCCTCGTTCGCGACTTACCCCATTTTAAGGGTTCCGAATGCGTCCGAACTAGTTTCTCGATCTTCGGCACTCGGAACAGTGATGTCAAAATTTCCTTCTACGCTCATGTTTGGGAGAGCTTCTCTGGCCTTGTTATTGAAGTTGGCCGTAAGCAAGCCTATGCAAACGCCACTGTAGAATAGCGCCAAATACTTCGCCGAGAGAATGTGTATGGGTTTACTACAAATCGATCGATGGCTTCACTTGGCGAACCGCTTTTTGCATTGGTTTTCGCCAAGCATCATCTCTGTCTTCTTCTTAGCTCTGTGGTTTATGTACATATATGATGAATTTTGAACTCAATTTCATTGAATTTCATTTATTTTTATTGCAGCATAAAAGTAAAGCAGGAATTAAAAATCCTAAGCATAAATAATAATTTTCTACAAATTCTTTTTTACGACTTTTAGTAAGGCTTCTTACAAAAAAAAAGATAATATATCATAAAAAGTTAAGAATTCTGAACGACAAAGTGAGAATAGTTATTTAAGCAACTAGTGCTGAAAATAATACTTTATTAAGCGAGTGGCTTTTATTTCACGAGACCGTAGGTCGAGTGAAATAATGACAAGAGCTTAATAAAGTATTATTTGCCACGTGCTTGCTTACAATATTTTTATAATAACGTGCAAAAAAGTATTTCTACCAATGAGTGATTTTCATGATACCATTTAGTTTCCATGGCGATATTCGGAAGTTTATACTATTGATGGTGTTTGGCGTTAAATTTGTGTTCTTACTTTTGTCTTATTTAATTTCCTTTAATAATTTTTGTAGTACTTGTAGTTTCCATGGAGATATTATAAAATGCAAAAGTAATGAACCAATAGAAATAAGTGAGTTACATGACATCATTTAGTTTCAATGGAGATATTCATGACATCATTTTGTTTTTCTACCAATCAGATACTCTTATTTACTTTACCGCACTAGGCACTGTCTGTGACGCAAGCACGTAAAGTGTCTTTTTCGCAACCATTTATGAATGAATATGATATAAAAAAGTGAACTTTTTTGCACGTTGTTATGAAAATATTTTTTAATGCGTTTTGAAAGGAAGTAATGATACACATTATATTCAATTATACAAACACATATTTTTTGCTTAAAATATATGTTTAACAAGAAGTTCTAAAAGAACTAAAATAGTCTATTTTCCTCTTACCTAAATACTTATATGAAAACAAGTAGTTTTGTAATAGTAACTGTCACCTAGAACAGCTTCTACGCAAGATTTATACACATTAGGAAAAAAATGCCAAACACAGCACAAAATTGTTATTTAAACTATAAAAAGCCGAAATCTACTATGTTTCTTAATTTAACTAGTCTTGTGTATCGTCTGGTTAATTTATTTACAGTTCGTTGAATAATTATGTAAATCCTAGCATCTGTTCCAGCGACATTTAACTCGTTGGAAAATGTCGAAAACGCCCTGAATGACACACGCTTCTTACCTTTAAATAAGTATCAGCATACAAATTTGTAAAAAACTGATATTTTCGAAATATGTATTAATAATAGATAAGTATGAGTGAAAAGGATGGGCAAATAAGTTTATTGATATGATGAACTTTCTGTCATTGAATTTAATTTATTTTTATAGCCGCAGTGAAAGTAAAGCAGGAATTAAAAAACAGAATCTGTCACTTTACCCGCTTCCACACAACAGTTGTATTTAACAGGTAAAAAGGTGCCAAACACAGCATTAATTCTATATTAAACATTTACATGCTAAATTTGGCTAGTTTCATTTGTTTTATTTCGAAAATTCAATAATTATTACTTATCGTTTGTAAAAATTAATTTATATTTTAAAGATCAAATATGTAATATTCCTTGCTTTTAAATAGAACGAAAATATTTCATATCAACATACAAAGAATCTCGTAGTGAAATATATTTGACGTCATTTCAAACTGATCGATGTCGCAAAAATAAAATTATTTTAATTTATTGTCTAAAAGAATTAAAGTTTCTCGAGAGATTTTTGTGAATGGCAATGGTGATTTAATAATTCTAATAAAAATGGCTTCCTATGCTTTATAAATGAGCATTAAATTTTGCAGTTTTTTACATAATTGAAGTACTTCGAATTCGAATTCTTTTCTGAAATTTTCAATGTATTCTAAGTTCGATGCGCTGAATTCTTTTTATTACACTTAATCGTAGCATTTGTAGTTTGGGATATGAAAGTGGGTGACGGACAGACGGACTGAACGATTATAATACCTTCCACTTTTTACTTTTTAAACGTAGTGTGGAAGCCAAAATCAAAAATCCTGAGCATGAATATTTAATAATAATTTACTACCTCTTTTTTATGGTTTTTAGCAAGGAACATAAAGTAAGAAAAGCATCTTACAAAAGAGGGAGATAATGTATTATGAAAATTAAAGAATTTTGAATAAGAAAGTGGGAAATATATTTTAATGTGTTTTACATAATTTTCATTCATTCTTTTTTGTTTTTTTTACGATTTTAGATTTAAAAAATAAGTGCAACGTTTGGCCATTCAAACGTTTTAATAAACAAGTGTTTACTCTTAATTTGTTAAAAAATATCATATTAGTAACAATTTTCTGATGAGTACTAAAGATTAGTAACAATTTTCTGATGAGTACTAAAGATTAGTAACAATTTTCTGACATATAATAAATTAAACTATAGAAACACTTCTATAAAGACATTTAAAAAACAATATATTTTTCTTTCTTACAAGCTTCATCTGTTGTATTATAAAAACATTTAACACATAAATTACAGATATTCCCCATAGTATTTCATTTGAAAGCGCTATAAAGCTTCAGGAAGCAAGGTACTAAATTTTTATAAAATATATTTTTTAAACTTGGTATCAAAAACAAAACAAAAAAATATTACTACTCAACCCTAAAATTCACTGTTTTTAAGTATTATTATATAATACGACATTGATTCGCATTTCAAACATTCTTATATCCTAAAATTCACGGTTTTATTGTAATATTATATAATACGACTTGATTCGCATATTGAACATTCAATACCCTTCGCTAATACTAACTCTTAACTTAGTAAATGTGTTTGCTACTTTGATGTGTCCATTAGCTGGTAATGTACTGCTTAATTTTCTAAAACGGCCAAATGTTAGTAAGGCACATATCCTTTGAGTCTAGATGACAATTTACTTGATGAGATAATGTATGCTGACTCAGATTCTGAAATGAACTCTTTCACAGTTAATTTATATTTGGGATAATTAAAAGTTAGAAAGGGTTCTTCTGGAATATAATAATAATCATATTGTTGTGAATATTAAAGATCACTTTACTTTTTATGTACTTTGCTATTCGATAGCTTAAATTTATGTAGAGTATAGAATGATTTAAATATTAGCATTCACACATATATTTTAAAGACAATATATTATTTTAATAGAAAAATTCTTTATTTAACAGAATGCACAAGTGTTACTTTTACTCATTATTTTCTTTGTCAACAAAATTGCTCGGTATAAATAATTATTGAATATTTTATGTATTATAACGTACTGTTAGATTTATGTATTTTTTAAATATAAGTTGTAAAAATACCTTACAAATTTAAACCATTTTTTTTTATCTTAATGGAAATTTATCATTTCATCACAAAGTCACGTTTTATTGTCTTCATCGAGTATTATTGTATTACAAATTACAATATATTCATAACTGCAGTCTCGGAAGAAAGGCCAAAGATCCAATCATGGGTTGTAGAAAAAAAAAACCCTACTTTTTAAGGGGACGCATTACCCAAAATTTAGGGCAGCCCAGAAAATAATTTAACATGCTCGAATGCTGTGAGCTAATGATATTGCAAAAAATGATTCTTTTATAATGGTAGGAGTTTATTGAAAATGATATGGTGGTTTGGTAAAATGGTTTTTGAAATTTTATGTTGATTTTTAAAATTTTTATTTTTTTCAGCTTGTGAATGGTTAAAACCCTAAGGCTTTTAGGTAAATTAATGTAGAGCTCCAATTTTTTTTCCTGTGTTGAAACATATGCGTTTAACAAAAGTCGATATGGGATAAGGTCTATTGCGAATAGATTTTTTTATAAAAAAATGATGAAGAAAATTTACAAAAAATCTTTTTTTTGACCATTTTTATACATAAAGCTACATAACTTTTTTTGTTTAACTGATAGCTCAATATCCATACCAAATTTTATTAATAGGTTGTGGGAACATTTTGAAAAACAATCCATTACAAAATTCTTTAAATTGTAGGAGGAGTAGCATTTTGAAAAAACGTTAAAATTTTTAATTTAAAAAAAAAATTACGCTTTAATATTTATCATTTTTTCTTATATGTTTATTGAATGTTAGTTCTTTGTAAAAATAGTTTAATTTGAATGCTAGCGATAAAAATACTGGATTTAATTTTTTGGGTACCGCGTCCTCTTAATAAAGTTAATAAAGTTTAAGTAATAGTTTAATAATTATGGGACTGTTTTCATGTCACTGTTTAGCGTCTTTCAATCTTAAGTACCCAATTGTGGGTACTTTTTAAAAAATGTACAATTTTTTTTCGATATACAATAGTATATGATGCTTAACGGACTAACGGTGTCATTTGATGCAATTTTTGAGAAGATTATCTTATGTGAAGATGTCTTTGAACGTGTCAAATTTAAAGTTGATAGTTATACGACAAAACGCTAGAACAATTGAAGATTGGGTGCTGCAATTGGTGAAATCCTTAAAAGTTATTTAAAAGATAAAATCGGTATGAAGATATTTATATTACCTACAAATCTTAACAGATTACCCCAATAAACAGAGATAGGCAAAAAAATTGCCACAAGAAAACGGGCCTTCTGTTTAAGTTTATCAAAATAAATACAATATAACTCAAATAAAGACCTTAGTCCTAAACAATTTATGTAGGACAAATTAAGTTACACTAAAAACGAATTAAAGGAACGTAAAGTTAGCGTTTTTAATTTTCAATTGAATGTGTTAATGGTATTTACAAAGTCGTCTTTCATGGGAGGTCAAGCTAATATATTTGTATTTCTCTCTGTTCGCAGGGTGACCGTGTCTGGTATAGGAGGTTTCCGAGAGAACACTGGATGCACCGTTGTGAGCGAGTCGCTGTCATCCCTGCAAGGTTTGGGGCTGGAGCTGGTTCTAACGTTCGTGGTGGCTTTCACTATGTGCGCGACACACGACCCAGAAAGGAAGGCTATGGGCAGCGACTCTCTCGCGGTGGGGCTGGCTTACCTGGTCTGCACTCTCATTGCGGTAAGCAAGTTACATTCAAACAGTAAAGAGAAATTTGTTTGTATGTTTGTTTATTTATTTATTCATTCACTCATTCATTAATTCTTTCACTCATTCATTAATTCTTTCACAAATTCATTTTTTCTTTCACTCATTCATTTATTCTTTTACTCATTCATTTATTCTTTCA
The DNA here is from genome assembly GCA_019343175.1 of Oedothorax gibbosus. Classification (NCBI taxonomy): domain Eukaryota; kingdom Metazoa; phylum Arthropoda; class Arachnida; order Araneae; family Linyphiidae; genus Oedothorax; species Oedothorax gibbosus. The sequence continues at coordinate 36,135,304 of CM033274.1, read as the reverse complement.
CTCATTCATTTATTCTTTCATTCATTCATTTATTTATTTATTTTAACGAAATTATATGCCAAATTTTTCTTCATTTTTGGATGTTATGGAAAATGCCCAGTTAAACATTTCGTCAAATTAACCGAATTTGGGTCGCCAGCACTCTCATAGCGGTAAGTAGTGTCTGGGACATAACGGGGTTGTTTCGCTTCGTGGATGGCAAAAACTCCAACGGTTTGTTTTCATTTGTTGAATTGAATTATTTATGCTTTGGTATTCGAAAATGAGTTTTCTAAAAATATTTCACTTATTAAATTTTTTGAATGTCAACTTTTTTCTGTGCTGTTGCTTGTTCAAAATGTTTGTTAAGGAAAGCTTGTATAGAATGAAAAAATTCTTTTCATCTATATCGAAGAAAGTGAAACCAAAGCAACCAATTCAATCGCAGTACGTATAAAAATAAGAACAAGAGCTTTACGTCATCTGAAACATTCCCACACAGACAGCCAAATTTCCAAAAATCCAAAATAACAAGAGCCGAAATACTGACAAACCATAACCCGACAGCAACAAATGCAAAAAATATTAATGCAAAAATTAGTAATGGAAGAGCTTAGTGGAAGAACGTGCTAAGTGACAAAAAGGTGAAAACGAGATAATGAGCTTCAAAGATTTTAGTTTGCAACTTTTCTCTCATTCACAAAATCATAGTTTTTTAGGCATGATATTTTAGTTTGGTTCTTCAAAATGCTTGGTGGCTTTTGGCTTAGCCGTAATTTACGTCATAACGCGTCATTTACGAAACGCGCTTGACACCTCATGCACTTGGCACGTTCTTCCTCCGAAGTGCTTCAGGTTTTGGCCAGTCGCTTAGTGGAAGAACGTGCTAAGTGACATTTTTTAGGTAAATTTGATCCATAAACGTTTCATAATTTCTGTACTAACCTTCCGATTTTAAAAATTCTTTTTCTATTTGGAAGATAGGACTTCACAGATCTCTTTTATACTTATTAATCGTTTGCCTGTCCGTCCATCATTTTATCCGTCCGTCCATGTCCCTTTCAATTTCCGATCCAAAATTCCTGATTTTGAAAATTCTTTTTTTGGTTCGAAAGTAAAAAATTAGATGACTACAATGTATAGTGCTTGGCCACCTGCCTGTACGTCTGCTTTTTTGTTTCTGTCCGTACGTCCTACCCCCCCCCCCCTGCATTCTTGAAATTTATTGGAAAATCTAAGAAATAAATATCGCAAAATTGGTATTATTTAGATTTAGTTACCTTAAGGGGATACGGTACCCAAAACATTATTTTCTAAAAATAATAACAAACTTGTAAATTATAGTGGTTTTATATAATGTTCACACTAAAAAAACATTTTATAGCAATAAAAACAAATATTTACAAGTAGTTTTTCATTTATTTAAAAGAAAGTCAAAATTTTGAACTTTTTTTAAAAGCTACTCTTTTTTCAATTTTGAAAATAACTCCACCAAACTTTTATAGTTTGTTTTTAGTACTATTTGTTCAATAACTGTGCATGGATTTTAAAATCTGAGCTACAGTTAAAAAGTAACATGCATTTATACTGAAAATCACAAAAAAATTACAAATTATTGAATTCAACATTTAAAAAAAAACTAAACACAGTATACCTTATTCCATGCACAATTTTGTGCACCATTTATATAAGAACACAGGTTAAAAATTTCAAAATTCTTACTTAATTAGCAAAAAAGCCTTAGGGATTTATTAAACACAAGAATTGAAAAACGCGAAACCGAGAAAAAAGGTTGGAAGCAGACGAAATACGTATTCAAACTTATAGGAATGACTCCAGAAAATATTTAATAACTTTTTTCTACAAAAGATATCTTTATGAAACTTTCAGTAAATGTTTAGAAAGATATTGTGAACAATATGAAGTATAAACTGAAAAATCATTATTTTGACCAATTTTTGGGTACCGTATCCCCTTAATATAACATAACAGAAAAGTGCGCCCTATAAGGAAGAGTGTAGGCTGTGTATCCCATTACTCTACATGCACATAATGACAAAAACATATTAATTGTCCATATACTCTACTTAGAAAGCGGGTAAAGCTGATTATGATATGAAGGGTATAATGTCAATATTGTATGCCACCCCAATATATATGAGACGACTGTATAAAAGACAGGTGAGCTACTATCCGTTAAACCACTCTGCATTTCCGCTAGGCAGATCTCCATTCTTCTGCCACAGTGGACGTTTTAGTAATTTAAATATCCAATAAGATTTTAAAGACCTTTAATTTACTTTACTACACTCTTAAAACAAACGAGTGGTTTTAACTCCGTCTGAGTTAATTTCCACTCCTTTCCGGTGCCGAAAATGCACTTCCCCTATAGGAGTGGATTTCACTCTTTTGTTTTAAGAGTGTACATAAAATATAAACTCCGTTATATAAAAATAATTCTTAATCGATACCTGGTTACCTTTTAATTTATTCATCATAAAATTGCGTTTCCAAGATTACATATTAAACCAATTTGAAAATGTAGGACAGACTTCAATTTAATTTAGATCGTAAAAAAAAAGAAAGTGTTTCATGCTAAGAATTAGTCATCTTAAAAATTCTAAATAAATATTTGTTTCTTCAGAGTCCACACAACGATTCTTTGTTTTTCTTTAAAGTATCTTCTCGAATAAGAATTCCTTAGCCAAAGTTCAAGCTGAGAATGTGGGACCCCAATCACATCTTGATCTTGTTTTGTAATCAAACTAAATGTTATCAAATATTTTAGCCAAGGATATACCGAGAAACATGTGTAAGTGGCGTAAATATTTATTCGTCCTGTGATAAAAGGAAGTGTAGAGATTTAAAAATGGATAACAGCTTGCTTGTGCTAGTCTAGACTATAAAAGGAAATAACTGTTCTAGATTTCAGTGATAATATTTAATAAATTCTTAAATTATGCAAAGATTGTTCTTGTTTATGTACAGGTGAAGATTGAGTCTAATGGTTTGTAGACGAAAACTTAAAATTTTTGTTAACAGATATGAAATTTATATGTTTACAGAATATAAATAAGGCAGAGGCTACGCGCACGGGCACCGTTCACGCATTACGTGTACGGGTATTTACTGCGCATGTTCAAGGCGGGACTTACTGGAACCGTGTATACATTGCGTGTACGGTCATGAATTATACTTGAAAGTTGAGATAACTCTTTTTTGGGCCCCGTGCAATTTTATTTTCTCTAAAAAAACATCAGTATCTAATTGGGGCAGTATTGTGGGCGCAATGAAAGCCTAAACACTTGTTTGGGGCGCCGGGAATTTTATTTTCTCTAATAAAACATCAGTTCAGTAATGAAAGTTAAAAAAAAATTAGAAATTTAAATAATTCATGTAAATTTTAAAAATTCAAGTAACTTTTTCAGGACAACTTTAAAACGATGATCTTCCAGGGTGAAATAAAAATTCTTATTGAAAAAATTGTAATTTAGCAGAGAGCGCTTATTTGAACCCGAGACCTTTTAATTACGAACCGCTTACGATACCACTAAGCTGCAACGGTCCGGGAAAAACAACTAAAATTGCTAATAAGCCTCGCTCCTGCGCAGTTATTACCCGTACGCGCAATGCGTGTACGGTGCCCGTGCGCGTAGATACTCCGTATAAGGCATAACTATTCCATTTCCCATATCAGTGACAAAGAGACTAAACATCAAACAACCTACTAACTTTGTTTTCAAATTGAAATATCACTTAATAAATCAATACATCGAACGTTAAATACATATAAAAATACCCCAAGACTTGGTATCATACCTCAAGAATTTTTTTTCAAAATAATGTCTTTATGACACGAACTTGAGAGAGACCGTCACGAATCGATATATTAATAAAACACGTCTAAGTGACAACAAATTTCCATATTTATACCGCATTCCGAGCACCTACCTCTACTTAAGGAGATCAATGTATTTATCTGACACAAGTGTAAAAACTTTCAACTAATTTTAGTTTATAGGAGATGCATAAATAAGTTACAAATTACATTTTTTTCATACTTCTTTACCTTCTAATATGGCTGCTGACATTGTGGGTAAGTTTTGTCATTACTACCAACTATATGGTCAGAGCAATGTGCACTTTCAAAGTTTATTTCTTCAATAATAAAAATGTTTTGGACACTTTACTGCAAGAATATTTTTGTGACTTGAAGCCATTTTCATTCAATTTTTCTTTGTTTCCAAACGGAAAATATACGTTAATGGACATGGTTTCTTAATATGTTTTTGTGATAAAGTAGGAGGATTAAAGTAGGAGGAGAAGGATTAATAAGTTTTTGTGAATATCTGGAGTAATTTTCAGTGAGAAGGTCAAACCATGAAGGCATGAAAATTGAAATGTATTGTCAATTCAAAAACTTACTTTCTGTGTGAATTACTGAAATGACTATCCAATTAATATTATCCATCCAATTAATGTTATACAACGTTGCTCGCAACTTAAATTTTTTTCCTACAACTCTTTGAATTCTGAGATGTCTAAATCTCTATCTGATGTCTAATATTTAAATTACATATCATTTTAGTAATTTACATTTTTTTGGTATTCAGTTATGCGATGCTCTCAATAACATTTGACAACTGCGTCAGAATTTTCCGTCGTGATTACGCAAAATGCAGCGATGTATCAACTTAGTGTTGGGCATCAACTAGATGGAAGTGAATTTTCATATCGCGTTAAGGTTAATAATTTTATGTTCGACGGGCAGAACCTTCCGTTCATAAAGCCGTGTCAAGGGAAAGGAAGGGACAAATTTATGGGTGATAAAACTATTGAAGTGTGGTAGGATCATCGAAGCATTTTCCCTAAAGGGGGAATGGGAGAGGTTGTCTGGTCTCCGAACTGAAATTATCTTTCCTTGCTAATCCAATGAAAAAACATGTAGGCAAAAAAAATCAGGCTTTACTGAATATTTTTACAAGCGGTTTTTTATATGATAAGTGTAGCTGATTTAAACGTTTCTATCATGCCACTTTTTAACTAATTAAATTTTTTTTATTGATCTATATATAATTTTACAACAAAATATTAGAACAAATAAAAAAATTGAAGTATAGGAACGTTTAGCAAGCAACATTTATCGTTAATAAAAACGTGTGTAAAAATGTTCAATACAGCCGGAGAAATTTGACATTGAAAATTATTTATTTTTCATTAGATTAGCATAGAAGACTTCAATGTAGTAACTTCCATTCCTCCTTCTGTAGTTAAATGATGGAATTTTAATATATAGATAGTAAATTAGGAGATTACAGCTTTTGATAAAACATATATGGAATGCAATGAACATTAAGATGCTTAATATTGTGTTTTCGTTATTCGTTCAGACTTAAAGTTTAGTTTAAAATGAAGATATATGTTTTTAAATTACAGGTATATTTAATTTTGTCTCTAATATTAATTATAAAAAGTACAAAAACTGTTTTTAAAAGCATAAGTTTATATCGATAAGGAAATATAAACACAAGCAAAATATATTAGTTTTAGTTTAATTTGCAAGATTTTGCACACATTTTTTTAATAATAGTTATGCTTTTTTGAGAACTTCTAAAAAACAACTTAAAAACCACTCTTGAAAGTATTGTTAAATTGTAATTGTTTTCTATTTATGCTGTACTTTAAAACAACAGTTCAAAACAATATTGTTTAATTTTAATATTTGTTTTCTATTTATTTCATGCGTTCAAAACAACTGTTCAAAATAATCTTGATATTCTTGTTAAATTTTAATTCTTTTCTATTTATTGCATGCGTTCAAAACAACTGTTCAAAATAATCTTGAGATTCTTGTTAAATTTTAATTGTTTTCTATTTATTTCATGCGTTCAAAACAACTGTTCAAAATAATCTTGATATTCTTGTTAAATTGTAATTGTTTTCAATTTATTTCATGCGTTCAAAGCAACTGCTCAAAATAAGCTCTTGTTTAATTGTTTTCTATTTATCTTGTACTTTCAGCTACCAGCTACTGGTGCTTCTATGAATCCTGCAAGGTCTCTTGGCCCCGCATTTGTCTCCAATACCTGGACCAATCATTGGGTAGAATTTTTTTTGTTATAACTTCTTTCGTTCGTTGTCAACATGGTACTGTACACTGTGAAACATTGGTGCAACGTTACGCCAGCTTTATGCAGTTCGTTACACCGAGTTTTGTTGTAAAGTTACACAAATAAAGAGTTTGTTCTGTAAATGAGTGAAAACAATTTCTGCATTTTGTTTTAAGGAGTAACGTTGCACTACGGGGCCCGGATGGCCGAGTGGATTGGACCATTAAGCTAGCAGTCTGCGCGCTGTAACGGGTGCGGGTTCGATTCCCGCCTTCGCCCTGGGTGTATATTTCGTTCTCTGTGGCATTAAAAAAATTCTTTCTGTTTCAGTCTTACTTAACGAAGGCTTCATAAGCGGGTCTCTGATCAAGCACACAAACCAAAATATATATTTACCTACCCCTACCCAACGTTGCACTGAATTTATGGAGTAGCGTTATACAGCAAAATATGTGTAAAGCTACCTACTTGTATAATGTAATGACTAATGATAATAAACTTCTAAAAACTTCAAAAAGTTACTAGCCATAGACTCCAATAAAAAAAGATCAATTTTAGTACTGTATCATTCTACACCACTCCTCGAGCGGACTTCATCATGGCTGCCATGCGGAGTTGAAATCCCTTCTTACACCGCGGTTACACTGGCATGGTCGCTGCCTTGAGCGCCGATTTGGATTTTACCTTGGATTTGAACTTGGATTTCCAAAAAAAAAAATTCGGTGAAGTTGACGAGAAATTGGCGAGTGATTCTATATCGCGTCCGATTTTATTCATTGTTTATTTCATTTCAAAAGCACAGATAATTATCTAGAGGTAATTAGAAAAATAGCTGAAAAACGTCGTCGAAGATGGTGGACGATAGCATGTCATCGCAACCGAACTATATGTACGTAGAAAATATTTAATTATTTTTTATAGTATATTTTTCACGGAACGATATCTTTCATTACAAAACAATATTAACCTTGTGCATTCATAGCATACAAAAATGTGCATTTTTATGGCTTTAAACCAAGGCATCGCTCAAAGCGGCGCTCAGGACAGTGTAACTGCGGTATTAGATTTTCATTACGTGTTTCCTCTAAAAAGTGTATGAGAATGCACGGTGTTACTCTCTGTGGTTTCTAAATTTTTGTTGCTTTTTAGGTTTATTGGGCTGGTCCTGTACTTGGTGGATTATTAGCTGGTTTAATATATGAATACATCTTCGATTCACCCAAAAAAGTTCTACCAGTCATCAAAGACAGAGAAGATTCAGAAAGAGGTAATGTAAAGCGATTTGAGTTTCCCAAGATTCTTATGTTTTACTTCACTCAAAGATACACTGTTAAAAATTAGGCACTTTGTTTTCACCAAAAATATGGTTCCTAGTAGCTGCAACGGCTGTGTGGTGAAATGTTAAACCATATTTTTGGTATTCGGTTGAACCACTTCTCAGGTTTTTGTTTCCAAATCTAGAAAAATGGTTCAACCAAACACCGAAAAAAAGGTGAAACATTTCGCCACACAGCCGTTTCAGTTACTAGGAACCAATATCATGGTGAAACCAAGCACAAAATTTTTAACAGTGTAGAATTACTTTTTCTTCAATTGATGAACCGAATCATTTGCAGTTATTACATAAAAATAATATTTAAATACAATAAAATGTGCTATTTTTTTATTATAACCGCTATCCATCTGTTCTGGAAAAATAATTTAGTAAACTGACTTTATTTTGATAGCTTTTAGGGACAATAGATTGATTTCTGAGTGAGAAATATCTTAAAATTTTTAATTGAAGCCAATATAGAATATCAAAATATTTAAAATTAATCACAAAAACAAAAACTTGGGGTGTGTTGAACTACACGACTTTAATTTACCACTTAATAAATCAATACCTTTAAAATACCCCGGCAAGCCAGAATCCCTACTGCAAAAATATTTATGCAAACATTAATAACTAAATTGCCTTTAACTAAGGATAACAGCATTAATTTATTGATTTTTCGGGATTTTCGAACCTGCCGGAATTTAGTCCGTATCAGAATTTTTTGTTGTCGGATTATGTTCTGTCGGATTACTGACTTGTCGCGTTTCGGCTGTATTGATTATATGTCCGAAACCGGATTTTACTAAACTACTTATTTTTCTCAGACACTTCCGACGCCAAAGACGACACCGACAGCAAGTGCTCTTCAGCGCTGTCCCCCAGAACCCACTTACCCCAGTCTCAAATGGTGGTCCAGCCGACAACATCGGCCAGCGGGGGCCCCTACTATAGGCCCCTGACCCCCCACGAGGGCCCAACCAGGCCCCACTCGAGAGGGGCCTACAGTTCCGCCAAGTACATCGCTAGTCCTCAGCCAAGCGGTCATCAGCAGCACTCTCAGGCAGCAACTACCTACTATAGTACGATGCCCAGGGGAAGCAGTAGTGCTGGCAGCGTCAACGGTGCCTGTGGTGGGTACAGGTCCTGGAACGACTATGGGAACTCGACGCAGTTCAAGTTTTGATGGTTGGACGTGGGAGGGACGAGTGTTTGATAATCTCGGAGTTTGTGGACAAGTTTTTGTGAATCTGTGGAGTAATTTGCAGTGAGAAGGTCAAACCATGAAGGCATGAAAATTGAAATGTATTGTCAATTCAAAAATTTAATTTGTGAGTGAACTATTGAAATAATCGGCAGCGAGAAGGTCAAACCTGAAAATCTATACCAATATAATGTGCATTTATGCGGCTATGGAAATCAGAATATATTGGCTGTTGAAAGATTGTAATTTGCTGTGTCATTGTGGAACTTTGGATTCAAATATGAACTTGCATATATGCTCTACTTCATATACTACGACACACTTCTAATCTCATAGGCGCAACTTGAGAGGGGCCTACAGTTCCGAAAAGTACATCGCCAATCCTCAGCCAAGCTGTCATTAACCATACTCGCAGGCAGCAACTACCTACTATATAGTACGATGCCCAGGGGAAGCAGCAGTGCTGGCAGAGTCAATGGCGCCTGTGGTGGATACAGGTCTTGGAACGACTATGGGAACTTGATGCAGTTCAAGTTTTGATGGTTGGACGTGGGAGGGACGAGTGTTTGGTTACTTGGATTTTCTGGATATGAATTTTTGTGTGAGGAACTGGAATGATCGGCATTGAGAAATTCAAACTGTGTGAATCACTGGAATAGTCGGCATTGAGAAGGTCAAACTGTATGAATCACTGAAATAATTGGCATTGATAAGTCAAAAAGTGTGAATCACTGGAATAATTAGTAGTATTGAGAAAGTCAAACTGTGTGAATCACTGGAATTGAGAAGGTCAAACCGTAAAATCTATACTAATGTGATGTGCATTTATGCAGGTACGGAAAATGGAATGTATTTAGTAGTTGAACGATGTATTTTTTATGTCATTATGGGAATTTGTATTCAAATATTAACTTCTATATTTACTCTAGTTTGTACACCATGACATACTTATTCTACTCCAGCTTATACTCAAGCCTAGTATATCATTAAGCTTACATACATCGATTCCGGAGGTCACCAACTTCGGATGCTGACGAAACCACGACTACAGTTTTTCTTAGGATCCGTATTGTTTATACCGCCATTGATGTTTTTTTTATCGGGTATAGGTTGGAGTTAATGAGTACGCAGAGCTCGTTTCGATGATGAAACAGGAATGCAATTCTTTGATGTGTTTAACAGTCCCGATTCTGAAACTTTGGACATCGGAAAAATACGACAAAAAAGTGACAAAGCCTCATGTAACGATTTTGTCATGAACGTAAAATATGTTGACATGAAGATACGTGTTTTCTGTGAATTACACAATAACATATAAGAGAAGGCAAAACATCATAAAGTTAAGTACTAGAGAAGAGTGTGATCTGCATTGGACATTTTCAGGTAATTTACTTACTTGATGAAGACCAAACCTTCTTAGTAGTTGATTTAGGTTTCGCTTTCATAGTGAAATGTGAGCAGAACATGAATTAAAAGCAAACAGACAGGTGATTGAATCAATTTGGTGGCCTTTTTCCTGCATCCTTAACTATAGAAACTTCTACAGCATGAGATTGTCCGCATGTTATGTGGGATAAAACATTATCTTGAAAGAATGCAGAGATAAGTTAAAAGTTGATTGAAAAATATGATAATTAATATAAAAATATAATATTCTACACACAAGAATTTCTTTTCGAGGCACTTAATAGCCAGCTTTTAGCCGGACAACTGCTAAAGAAGAATTAACTGTATCTCATAAGCAAGATAAACTTTTCCTTATAAATATTGCTGTAATGGGAAAACTGTCTGGACAGTACTTGTGCAGTTGCTGTTTACTGCGCCTTAATTAGAGTATGTGTGAATAGATACGGAATTGACAAGCATGTTCCAGTCTCAATGGTGTAATTTGATGAAAGTTTGGGTTTATAAACCGCACTGGGTTGTACAGCTGGGGGAAAAAAACGATCCACCCTTCATATTTCGGCTGCTATTGGTCAAGGAATTTTGTGCAAGGTGTCATTTTTCAGGAAATAGCGTAAGGAATTAAGAACTGGCAACCAAAATTGTATGAGGGGTCGTCTACATATTAAAATGAGTACCAACTTTGAAAATTCCAATAGCAACACCCAATTTTTTTTACATAAAAATGTTCAGCAACTTCAAAATACTCCAGGTATAAAAAAGAATTATTCATTTTGCATTATTTGCTGAGATATTAAAGCATTAATTTTCAATTCGTTTGGGGGGAAATCTCCAAATTGATAAAGGTAATATTTAGGGTGTTTTTTGGATACGACAAGCTAGCAAAAGGGTTACCATAATCTCGCCAAAGGATGCTAGAATTAAACCTTCTTCACTAATATTGTGATTTTTTTTATGTTTTTACCTTTTTTTAAATTTTGGATTTTAAAATTCAGAAATAAATTAAAGGGTAGACGAGAAAAAGTTTTAATTTTAAATTAAGTCACATATACGATTATTTATAACGAACAGATTTTCAAATGCGATTAGTTACAATCAGATAGACAAACATGATTATTACATTTATGTTTTACATTTTATGCAAATTTTTGTTTCATTCATATTGCTACAAAAGGTTGGTTTAAAATTCGGCACACTGGGTCTGGGACATATCCCGACAGCCGAAATCCCGAATGAGTCAAAATCCCGAATGGGTCTAAATCCCGAAAATGGATTTTTGTCCATTTCTCGATTTTTTTTTAAATATTAGAGATTATTTATTTATTTAGTTATTTAGTCAGTTATTTAATCAGTTAGTCAGTTAGTTAGTCAGTCAGTTAGTTAGCCAGTCAGTTAGTTAGTCAGTCAGTCAGTAAGTTAGTCAGTCAGTCAGTCAGTTAGTTAGTCAGTCAGTCCGTTAGTTAGTCAGTCAGTTAGTTAATCAGTCAGTTAATTAGTCAGTTAGTTAATCAGTCAGTTAGTTAGTCAGTCAGTCAGTCCGTTAGTTAGTCCGTTAGTCAGTCAGTTAGTTAGTCAGTTAGTCAGTCCGTTAGTTAGTAAGTTTGTCAGTCAGTTAGTCAGTTAGTTAGTCAGTCAGTCAAATAATCACTCCGTTAGTTAGTCACTTCTTTAGTTAGTCCAGACTGACTAACTTAGTCTAACTGACTGTCAATTAGTTAGTCAGTGAACTGACTGACTCACTGACTAACTAATTGACTGACTGGCTAACTAACGGACTAACTAACGGACTAACTGACTGACTCACTGACTAACTCACTGACTGACTGACCGACTGACTGACTGACTAACTTACTGACTGACTAAATTACTGACTGACTAACTTACAGACTGACTAACTTACGGACTGACTAATTTACGGACTGACTAACTAACGGACTGACTAATTAACTGACGACTAACTAACCGACTGACTAACTAACTAACCGACTGACTGACTAACTGACTGACTAACTACGGACTGACTAACTGACTAAATAACGAACTGCTTAAATAACTAAATAAATAAGTAATCTCTAATAATTAAAAAAAAAAATCAAGGAAATAACATATTATTGGAAATTTTTTTAATAAAATAATTATAAATAATATTGGAAATAACATGCATTCAAAAACATAGTAATCGATATAATTTAATGTTAATTATACAAACAACATACATTGAATGCACTTGAAACAAGAAAAGATTTTTAGACATTTGACATACATCAATAATTTGAATAAACATTTACCAAAAACGCTTTTCAACCACCAAACAGTGATGCAAGTTAGGATCCAATTTGCTAAGTAATTTTTTACACGGTCCCTAAAATTCGTTTTTTTCAGTATTTTTACAAGAACTCGGCAAATAATTGTTGTTGAATTAAAAACTTAATTGGTTCAACTTGATATACTTGGGATTTTGGTTCAACTTGATATACTTTATCGATTTATGTAACAAAAATTTGGGGTTGCTATTCATTTTTATTTTTTCTTATTTAAATTTAAATAAAAAATTAATAAAATTAAAAATTGATGAAAAAACTTGTGTGATTTGTCTTTGGAAGATTAAGAAGTACATAATGAAAAAAAAATGTTGGTTTAATTCATTTTATTTGTGGAGGTATGAATAAAAGTTTGTGAAACTTTTTTAACATTATGGGCCTTCAACTTCGAATGCTTATATCTCAACAAATAATGCGCCTTAATAAATTTGTTTCTGGGGTATTTTGAAGATGATAAACATTTTTATATAAAAAAAATTGGGTGTTGCCATTGGAATTTTCAAAGTTTGTACTCAGTTTAATATGTAGACGACCCCTCATACAATTTTGGTTACCAGTTCTGAATTCCTTACGCTATTTCCTGAAAAATGACACCTTTCACAAAATTCCCTGATCAATAGCAGCCGAAAAACGAAGGGTGGATCGTTTTTTTTCCCCAGCTGTACCACACTATTCAAAATTTGATGCTTTGTTTCAGCAAAAATATGGTTCCTAGTATAGTTTCAACGGCTGTGTGGCGAAATATTTCACCATAATTTCGGTAACATTTTAAAGACATTCGGAAACATTTCACTAGGCAGCCGTTTCAGCTACTAGGAACCATATTGTTGGTGAAACCAAGTACACAAGTTGTTAACACTACAATTTTCTGTGGAATGGTAGTATAATGGAATGTATTACAGGTAAAATGTAGATTTGAGATATGATATTTAATGCGAATTGCAGACGTTCTGTACATGCCTGATCATTTTGAGAAGTAATTAATTGTAAGAAACCTAAATACAAAAATTGTCGACCAGCAACAGGCCGTAGGACAGTATAAGGTTGGTTTAAACAATTTCCAGTCTCCCTTAACCATCGAGATTTTTCTTCAAAACATCATCGAATGCTATTCTGTTAAGTACTTATTTATTTGTTCTGGACTTGAATTGCTTGTGCATGTGATCTTAAGTGCCGTGTGAAAAACGCAGTTATAGTCAATAATTAATAAGAGTTTTGAAATTTAGTTATCAACTTGATTTTGAATAATATGTATAGTTTGGAATGTATTTTATAGAAATGAAGATAGATATTAACGAGAATATAACCTGTAGAATATGAACTTCGTTAAAGGTTGCATCTGTGTACTTTAAGAAAACAAATGCAAAACCATCGAATATAATTTTAAATAAGTAAAATGTAATTTTGCTTCGTCGAAATCCTTATACAATTTCATTTAATTTATAAATCGATCAATTTAAAATTATTCAAGTGTTGTGAACATTTTTTTAAGTTAATGATTCTTTTGGATGTTGATAAAAGATCATAAAAATGATGTTCGAAATTTTGAAAGTAGAATAAATAAAAGAAAAACCTCAAGGAAAAAGCAATATACAGAACAAAGGGAAACTTATAACCAAAAGAAAAGTTGCCATTGCCAAATTTCTCCCGAAATACATATCAATATATACTTTTTATAATGTTATTACTATTAACCATATATATGTACACTGTTAAAAATTAGGCACTTTGTTTCACCAAAAATATGGTTCCTAGTAGCTGCAACGGCTGTGTGGTGAAACGTTAAACCATATTTTTGGTATTCGGTTGAACCATATCTCAGGTATTTGTTTCCAAATCCAGAAAAATGGTTTAACCAAACACCGAAAAAAAGGTGAAACATTTCACCATACAGCCGTTGCAGCTACTAGGAACCAATATCATGGTGAAACCAAGCACAAAATTTTTAACAGTGTATGATTTGAATCTTGTGTCGGGGAATTTTATGCATACATAATTAGTTTCAACAAATAATCTTATTAAATATATTGTAATTAAATATCGTAGATTATCAGATCGTGTAACGTTAAAATGTGTGTTTGAAATGTTTATGTGAAATGTTTTAATGCATTAATTATGTTTCAGAATATGAAATTGTGTATTGTAGCAATAATCAGAGAAGTACTGAAGTATACTGTACATATTAGTGAGGATATATAAAAAGTATATATTAGCGCGAGGATATAAAAAGTTCTATAATATCAATTTTGTAATGAAGACCAGCATTATACGGGTTCAGTAGGTATATTTTGATAAGTTGTTTAAAATACAAGCCTCGAAATCAAAGGAAGATAGTGGTGTAACGTTAAACAACTTTTGCAACCACGACGCAACACTTTTTGTCAGCTTACGAGTAAGTTTCCATTAAAGTTTTATGGTGTGTTCGAAGTTTTAAGATTCTGTAATTTAAGATGTATTTGCGTAATTATAAAATACAGGGTGTCCGTAAAAGAATGTCCGAGTTTTAATGGCATATTACACGGAATTTATTTTATACTAAATATAACAAATCATACATGACATTGAAAGAAAACTAACCTAGCTTTTCCTATAAGTGCTCAATGTGTGCGCCTTTAGTGATACGGCACACTTCCAAACGAAAATGCAATTCTTCCCATACTGTCTGCAGCAAGTCCGGTGTAATGGGAGCAACAGCCTGTGCAATTCCCGTATCACTAAAGGCGCACACATTGAGCACTTATAGGAAAAACTAGGTTAGTTTTCCTTCAATGTCATGCATGATTTGTTATATTTAGTATAAAATATACTCCTGTAATATACCATTAAAACTCGAACATTCTTTTACGCACACCCTGTATAATACAGGGGAGAGGTCCTAATTCTACTAAATGTTAATAATATAATTCTTCAGTTTTCAGTGATTGGGTTATAAAAGGTTACTGTAAAGTGATTCATTTTCTTAAGATCTTACCATTTATTTTCCTTTCTTAGGACTTATTCAGTTATAATTTCTGGCACATTTCTGAGCTTGGCTAAGGACCAAAACTTGTTTTTGAAGCTGTTACTGTTAGCTTAAGGCGCTAGATCTTTGTACAGAGATTTCTCTTACAAAATAAACAATTTAGTAATTGTTTCCTTTAAGAGAGAAAAACAATGCGTTGAGTAAAATTTAATTAGTAAGATAGTATAGAAGAGATATTCTATGGAATCTTGATAATTATTTATTGAATCGCATGACTTTTTTTTAAATAATAGTATTAGAGTTAGCTATTTTAGATTCACTAAAATTGTTTTAATTGCAATAGAACAAAATTACAATAACTGTTTTGGACGTATCTGTTCCAGAGATAAGACCGACAGCTGAATCCGACAGAACATAATAAGGAAAGGGGAAATATCCCAATAGGGGCCAAAACACAACACATTCGAAAGCCCGACAAATAAATAAATTATTAGCGTTACGCTTAACTAAGGGCAACTTAATTACTAATTTTTGCATTTTTTGCTGTCTGGCTTCTGACTGAGGATTCAGCTGTCGGGATTATGTCCCATAAACAAGCTATATAGTTTTTCTTTCAAATTTTGATTTCAAGTTTTAGGAACTATTTTCAAAACCTACTTTTGTTTACGCATTGGCTGGTTCAAACAGCAATATCGCTATATAATTGAATTTTCCTGTTATTTCATTGCTTTATGTATATATAGCATATTAACACGACATTTAAAAAATTGCTATTAAAATTGTTCATTATTTTGTAATACCATTTTTTTCCTTGATTAAGCACCCACTTCACAACTAATAAAATTAACACAATATTTACAAATACTTTATTTCACAATATCATATATATAATATGAAGTGTATATACAGATCTTGTCATATGGAAATATTTGGAGTGTTCACAGAAAAATTTCACACACCCATGTATAAGAACGATTTTTTTAAAATTGGTCAAAATTCAAGAGATTAGTTAGATTTCAGAGCAACACTTAAAGAGTGACCTAAATAAGCTTCAGTATACACTGTTAATAATGGCTTCTTAATTTTGAGGACTATGTTATTATTTTCCAGAATACCATTGATTGTTAATATCTCAAACATTAGATGGGTAGGGTAGGGGTAGGTACATATATATTCCGGCCTGTGTGCTTGATCAGAGACCCGATTATAAGCCTTCGTCAAATAAGACATACACAAACAGAATTTTTACTGTCACAGAGAAAGGAAGTACACCCAAGGCGAAGGCGGAAATGGAACCCGCACCCGTTACAGCGCACAGACTGCTAGAGTAATGGTCTGCGATCCAAACCACTCGGCCATCCGGGCTCCAGCCAAACATTAGAACATCTTGTTCTTGCTTTTAAAAATGATCAATAAAAAATTATTTCTCTGACGCGGGCTCGAACCTACGAAATGAGAATCACCGCTAAGTCTATCCACAACTATGATTACTAACTGATTACTATGAAGGGGGCCCGGATGGCCGAGGTGTTTGGACCATTACGCTAGCAGTCTGCACGCTGTAACGGGTGCGGGTTCGATTCCCGCCTTCACCCTGGGTGTACTTTCCTTTCTCTGTGACAGTAAAAATTCTTTCTGTGTCTGTCTTACTTGACGAAGGCTTATATAAGCGGGTCTCTGATCCGCACACAAGCCGGAATATATATGTGCCTATCCCTACTATGAAGTGTCATTTACATACTTCTACTATATCATTCCATAGCCAGTAGCGAATAGGTTATTAGTTAAATTTTAAAAAAAATAGCTACAACCAATATTATTAGTTTTTTACTGATTACTTTGAAATTTTTAATAAATATTTTAAAAATTTTTTTGATTACTATTTTTCGAAAGTATTAATAACCTAATCGAATTCAAAGCACAACATATACTATGTGAATTTTCTCCTACTAACCAGGGCAAGCGCGAATAAAGTCATTTCCAACATGACATTCTACTTATATTCGATTGTTCACATTTAAGACAAGTAGAATCGAACTATTGGTTCTAATCATATTAAATTATTAAAAAATTAGCTAAAAATAATTAAATTATGTTGATTACTATGTATTGAAACTATAATATTTTTTCTGATAAAATTTTTTTCAATAATTAGTAATTTTTTCGTATTATTTTTAAATTTTTAAATAATTTTTTTTAACTAATTAATAATGTTTTTGAAAGTGTTATTATTTTCAATTTCATGAATTTCGACAAACATTACTATCGTCAACATTGCTTACTTACAGTCAGCATGAAATATCTTCAATTAATAATTTTCCCAACTGGAAATATTATTGAATTACAATCTATAAAGTAGAACGGATACTATTTAATATAATTTTTTAATACTAAATATATTATCTGTATTATGTATGTAAAATTTGAATAATTTTTAAAGCACAGTATTTTCATAGGATTATTTAAAAAAGTATAGCAGCATATTTTGAATTTTAAAGATTTACAACAATGTAAAATTTGATTCATGAATTAATTGTAATTCCAATAGAAATTTATATTATAAATACTTTGGTTTGAACTATAATGTATAGTAAAATTGTACAGAATCAGTACAATCTTATAGTTTAGTCTGATAGATTATTCATTTAATAATATATATATGCTACTTTAGTTAAATTGTTAAATGGAATTGTTTCACGTCGTATATAGCAACAGCTCCAACGGTTTGTTTTCGATTGTTGTCTGGAATTACTTTCGTTTTGGTATTCGAAAATGAGTTTTCTAAGAATAATTTACTTATTAAATTTTTGAAATGCCTACTTCTTGCTGTGATGTTGGTTGTTCAAAACATTTGTTAAAGAAAGCTTGCATAGAAAGAAAAGCTTCTTTTAATCTATATCGGTCATTTTGAGAGTGAAACCGAAGCGACCAATGAAATCGCAGTTCGGTGAAAAATGAAAACAAGGACGTTAGATCATCTGAAATATTCCCATTCTAAAAGTTGTGAATAATAAAGGACCTTTGAAAAAAATATATAAATAAGCTTGTTTCTCGTTACGTAGACCCATTCCTGCTTTCATTCCTGGGCTCCATTGATGGTTTCGGTGATTGGTGATACGGCAAGCTCCGCCCACTACATTGACAAAACGAGACTCTATATTCATTCAAGTGGAACTGTTGCCACTCAAGACTGAAACATGACCTTTACGTAAAAAGCAATGAATCAATAAACTTTTAGCATCAGGATTTTGTTCGGGATTTAATCTGGTACAGCATTTTATTATAAACAATTTAATTCGATTGTCAAAAGGGTTAACTTTAGGCAAATATTTTTTTTTTGAAGCTCGTAAGAGACTTTGAGGTGAAATTTTGTTTTCGGGTAAAAGTGCAAAAAGCGTTATATACACTACCTAGATGCCATAGTGGTATAAGTGTTTCAAAAAGGTATACGTATTATAGCCCGGGAAGAATTGAATGCGTTTAACTGAAAATCATGTGAAACTGAGACGCATTGATAATTTTTTAATTTTATATTGAAAATTAGATGAAACTGAAAAGTAATGTAAATTTGCAACTAAAAACACTTTTAACTGAGATGCAGTGAATTTTTAATTGAAAATCGATGCGAAATAATTTGATTCGCAATATTTTTATTCTATGTTGAATGTGAAACTAAAAAATAGTGAAATTGAACTAAAAACATTTAAACCTGAGACGCAGCGATATTTTTAATTTGAAATTGAAACAAAAGTTTAACTGAATTAAAATACATTAACTGAGACGCAGTGATAATTTTTTAATTTTATATTGAAAATTAGATGAAACTGAAAAGTAATGTAAATTTGCAACTAAAAAACACTTTTAACTGAGATGCAGTGAATGTTTTAAATTGAAAATCATGCAAAACTTAATATTATTGCTAAATATTTTCTTCCTCTCATGTTAAGTGAAACTAAAAAATAGTGAATAATTAGTTTTTAACTGAAAAACATGTAAACCTGAGACGCAGCGAGTATTTTTTGTTGACATATATGTGAAACCAAAAAGTAACGAATATTTTAAAATAAGGTATAACTTAGAGTTAGTGAACTTTTTTTACTGAAAATGAAGTAAAACTAAGAATTAGAATCTATTATCAACCTCTCATACTTGAGCATTGAAATAAAATAATTTTGTTTTTGTCACATACCTAAATAAAATAATTAAAAATTTTATTATTAAAATTATTTTTTTGAGATTTCCATCAGTTCAAATAATGTATAAATTAATTGTAATATCTCCCTTAGACCAATTGAAAGTTCAGTAAGCCTACATTCGAAATAAGTATGCAATACTATGTTTGTAAACCTATGACGGGACTTCAGGCAAGGTGTGTTTGGTTGTTCACAGGTCTCCAGGTGGGTAATGGGGAGTAGACAAAAGGTGATATGTCCATCTTGGTTTATGGTAAGCGAGTAGCCATGAGACATATATGCTAAGTCAGGTTCCTACTAGTTCATTTCTGAACAATTGTCAATTTCAAATTAAAAATAATCATTGAAAATTCGCGTATTGTCAGAAATTTCCGTTTTACAAGCGTATACAACAGTTCAAGTTACCGTTTAACGGTTAGGTTAAAAAATACTCTTTGAAGTAATTTGGGCTAAAATTAATTCCATATTTTTATTAAAATTAATTATTTTTGTTTTGTTGAAAATCATCCTAAAAGATGGTTGTTCTTAGATTTGTTGGTTATCAAATATTAGAAACTTTGCAATTGATTTTTGAAATGTGTATTAATTTTATATTTTATTGTTGAAGAGAGAATCTTAACAGCAATACAGTTATAAAGCGGTATTTTTTTTAGAAAAAAAATTGATTAAAAAATATCTTTTAGTTTCTTTTCTTTACAGGGATATTTTGCAGATTTTGGTCCGCGATATATCTACTTAATAACTTGGTAAGTTTAAGCTCGTTGTAATTTGAATAAATTATTTGCTTAAAAATTTATTAAAACTGGTTTGTCACACAAACCGTAATTGAAATTGGAAGCTGACAATTATTCAGAAATTTGTGTTACTTTTACAAATTGTGCTGTAAATCGGATCGCAAAAGGGACATCGAGGTCATAAATACCAATCAATACATTTATACATAAGAATATATATATAGTACAAGCTTCAATAAATTACGCAGTTATACAATGTACAGAAATATTAGTATTCACATTCAATATATGCATTGTAGTTTACAAAGCTTCATTTGCACGTGTACGTGTCATCACTTGAATGTTTGTGCTAAGCGACATGGAAGGAATGAGTGCGCAGCATAAAAATAAAATTAATAAGCACTTTTCACTGTTAAAACTGTGTTCTCAAATTTGAAAATAATGTTCTCATTTTTGAGAATAATGTTCTCATTTTTGAGAATAATGTTCTCATTTTTGAGAATAATGTTCTCATTTTTGAGAATAATGTTCTCATTTTTGAGAATAATGTTCTCATTTTTGAGAATAATGTTCTCATTTTTGAGAATAATGTTCTCATTTTTGAGAATATCGTTTGTTCTTAATATCTCCGAATACATTGCTCTCTATGTTGAGTTCATTCATGTTCTCATATTTGAGTCTCCATTTGAGAACATGATGTGTTCATAATAGCTCCGAATACATTGTTCTCAATTTTGAGATCACGCACGATCTTCATGGAACTCAATTTTGAGAATTTCAATTTTTAACAGTGTTTAACAGTATGAGTAGCAAACTAAACATTTAAATACCTTATTAACTTCTACTAGTTAAATGTATATGCTATATAAGTCAGGTAGTTAGAGAAAATTTAATGAATAAAATTTCTTTAATAGCAGTTCTGAACAATGTTCTAGTATTACAATGAGTTAATTCATTGGAAAATTTTATTTTGAATGTATTTGTACCTAATTTTCTTCGACATTTTCAATTTTTCAAAAAATATTTGTTAATTTTATTCTCT
The DNA here is from genome assembly GCA_019343175.1 of Oedothorax gibbosus. Lineage (NCBI taxonomy): Eukaryota > Metazoa > Arthropoda > Arachnida > Araneae > Linyphiidae > Oedothorax > Oedothorax gibbosus. Next base: position 36,114,040 of record CM033274.1, on the reverse strand, counting down.
ACATGCAATTATTTTACACTTAAAATTAGCAGTTAAATTGTGTCAATGTCCATTACATAATATAACAAAACGAATTCCTGTCTTACATATATATTTTTTCAAAATACAATATTTATATGATTTCTTTTGTAACATTTTTATCAAAATATTTTTAGTGAAATAGTTTTACGTGTCTTAAAGCTAAACTTGTTGATGCTATTTGGCACTATGATCTTTTGGTTCAACTTTGATGCCTCGAACATACATAGATACACATTTTATGAAAATTAACAAAAGTGCAAACATTTATAACTTCAAGATCATATTGGTTATTAATAATATCTTGTTAAAAAAGTTGAAGAGGTTAGCCCGAAGAAAATATGTTAAAAATGAATATCTCCAAAGAAGATTTTAAAAGTTATTGTTCGTTTTAAAAATGTAACTTAATTTCAAATTAATTTCAAAATTAGATTAATTCAATTAATTCCAATTTCAATTAATTTAATTAATTTTAATTTCAAATTAATTTCTTTAATTTCAAAATTGGATTACAATTTTGTTTAAACTACAGCTTTTTTAACCAACAACAATAAATACATTTTAACTGGAATTTTGAACTTTCTATTTACAATATTTTATTTAGTAAGTAATATTTTAATCATATAATATTTTAATAAGTTTTTTAGCTTGACAAAATAGGTAATGGTAAAATTTGTTCATAAAGTCAACTTAAATATATATTTCTTTATATTCAACAAGACATAATAAGTATTGCAATGATACAATACATTAATTTTTTTCATTAATTAATATTTTTATGTTTTTAAAGGCCAATTAGTATAAGAACAATTCTATTTAAGATGTATAGTTTAGGATAATAAGCTCAAAGCACTAATTATAATAGGTGTTGTTACATACAATTTAAAGAGTTATTTTTCCAAAAAAATAATTTTATAAGGAAATCGTTTTATTAATATGTTATTCCTCTGCTTCGTCTCCTTCTGCTGTAGCTATTTTTCTCCTGAGTAGAAAACAAAAAAATAATAAAAATCATAAAACAATAAAAATAAATCATAGAAAAATAAATGCAAATAATAAAATCAATTTCAATATTAAAACTGATAAAATACAGGAGTAAATCATAAAATAATCAAAATAATCAATAAATAAAAAATGAATAACTTTAAAAATAACGTAAATTAAAAAATGAGTAAAATATTCAGGGGGAAAAAATCAGAAAATGTTCTAATTAGAATTTAGTAAACGTTTTACCATTTTCGAATAAATTTTCGATTTATAATTTCTTAATAACCTGTAAAAAGCTTTTTAATTAAAAACCGAAATCTAGAAAAAAACGAAACTCATACAGCTCATACAGTATTTTTTGAATACATAATACTGTAGCAATCGCAAGAAGGAAGAAGACAGTTTTTTTTTAATTTTTATTCGAAGTATTGAGAAAAATTAGTTTGTTACATGGTAAATGTATCTAATCTATATTGAATCATATTTACCAAGTTCTTTTCACTTTCATAATTTAAAATCTGGCGATGCGTAAAAAACTGATCTTGCTCCTTTACACAATTTACACCTTCTAAAAATTATATATTAATTAGGAACGGGGGAAAAAAAACTTTCCAGTATATACAATTTAGCTATTAACTACCGATATACGTTGAGCAAAATTTTTATAAGTTTCTCTCCTGCCATCTGGTGTTCCATAAACGAAATATTCTTAAAATTCAAAATATTAGTTTTAATATTTTATGAGCTCAAGAAAGAACCAAATTACCGTAAAAGAATAAATTTAAATGCATACTTGAAATTTTTTAAATTAGAAATCCCTAAATTTGTGAAAGAATTTGAAAAAAAAATGCCAAAATGTTTTCTGAGCATTGGTGATTTCGAAACATTGATGAACACAATACATTTTTAATGCCTTTTATCTAATAGTTCACTTAATAATTGGCATGTTTAAGATAATTTTCCACTATTCTAACGTATTTTTTCTTCTGAAATTATGTTACTTTTATCAAATACATTGAATAAGAAGTGCTATTGTTATTAAACGTACATAATTTTTTCTAAAATTATTTAGTTTTTGTTGACAAATATAACGAATTTGTTTTAAATAATTAGTTTTAAAGAGTTTTTTTTCTGTGTCGACTAATTTAAAAACTAAAAGTAATTGAAACAAACACTAATTCACTAATTATTTTGTATTGAAATACTTAAAAATACAAATGTAGTATTAGAATTATCAGAATTTGGTGACAATATGTCTATTCACAATTTATTGAGGTTCTTAAACCTAAATGATAGCCTATTAGCATATTATCGAAGACATCGAAAAAGTTTGGCTCTGATCGAAAAAAGTTTTTCTATATGATGTCTTTCAGATGTTATAACGTCATTTTGAAAATGTAAAATTTCGTTTTTTAGGAGCAATACTTTAACATTTCTATTTGTTGACGTTATTATCACCAAAATCTCATTCATACGTCGCACTACAGAATTTTAACAAAGTGTTCCGAAGTCATTTTAACATATTTTCGACTTTTTTTGTCCAAAGAAAAGCGTCTTTACATTGTTACTTATCATATTCTACCTGGGTACTTATGTTCTAAATGTTAAATATTTTTGATATTGAAAAAAATATTCCTTGGCCATATTTTTTCTTAATTTTTGGCATTATTGAGGTTTCAATTTCATAGTAAGCAATATAATATTACTCAAACTTTGCAAAACAACTGCCACAATACATCTTTTTAAGGGGGACCAGACCCCCAAGATTTTCAAAAATGACATTTCAATGTTTTTAGTGTTTCTTAAACTATGCAATCTTAGCTGTACGCAACGATATCTTAAAATAAAAGTTTCAAGTACTAGAAGTATTTTTAATTAATTAAAAAAAATTGTTTAGGTAAAACCCCCTTATGTTTCACAGGTAAGAAACCACTATTGTTTGCTTTAAACGCTTATATCTCAAAACTTACTTTTTCAATGTGCGTGTACCTTTTTCTCAGAATCTACTATAAGTATCAACCTGATATTTTTAGACGTATTTAAGAAGATGGTTTTTAAAATTCGTTGGAGGGATTTGAGTATAACTATCTTACTTTTTTTCTTTTTAATATTTTTGTTTTAATGTTTTTTTAGGTCAAAAATATGTAGTTTCACTTAAAAATTAATAAATTAAAAACTAAACAAAATTTTCAAAAATGCCTCCAGTAAAGTATAGTTAAACATCCATTTAATAACTAGTAAAAATTTCATTAAAATGTATCAAACAGATTCCGAGAAAAAGGTACATAAAAAAGGTCATTTTAACATGGGCTACAATGGAGGGCTCCGGTCCTCCTTAAACGTATTTATATTAAAATACTTTATTACTACTATACCATGTGCATTTTAACTTCAATGAATGAATCGTTATCACAAAGAAAATTTGCATGAACAAAACAACGCACCACACATTATACATGTATATTATGTACAACAGAAAACTATTATTCAGCACAGCATATCCATATTTAACATGGAAACCACTTAATATCAATATTTTTTTTCATACAGGGCCGTCGCGTGGTCACAGGGTTCTTTGACGGGAAGAGCTTTAAACCCCTCTAGCACATGAGAAGATTCAAGAAGTAAACAACGCAGATTACTGGCGAAAATAGTTTATAAGTGCTCATAAACTATTTGCCATGTAAACTACTCTAACACGTTGTTCTTTCTCCTCTTTTAGGGGACGCGGTACCCAAGAAATTAAATCCTGTATTTTTATCGCTAGCATTAAAATTAAACTATTTTTACAAAGAACTAACATTAAATAAACATATACTATAAGAAAGAATAATAAAAATTGAACCATAAGTTTTTTTTTATAAATTAAAAAAATTAAAATATTTAACGTTTTTTCAAAATGCTACTCCTCCTACAATTTTAAGAATTTTTTGATGCAAAATGTTCCCACAACATCTATTAATAAAAGTTGGTATGGATATTGAGGTATGAGTTAAACAAGAACAGTTATGTAGCTTTATGTATAAAAATTGCCAAAAAATAAGATTTTTTTTATAAATTTTCAACTTCATCATTTTTTAAAGAAAAATCTATTCACACTAGACCTTATCCCATACCAACTTTTGTTAATCGTACATGTCTCAACGCAGGAAAAACATTTTGGAGCTCTACATTAATTCACCTAAAAGCCTTAGGGTTTTAACCATTCACAAGCTGAAAAAATTAAAAATTGAAAAAATCAACATAACATTTCAAAAACCATTTTACCAAACCACCATATCATTTTCAGCAAACCTCCACCATTATTAAGTATTCCTTCGTTTTTTGAAATATCCTTACATCACAGCATTCGAGCATGTTTAATTATTTTCTGAGTAGCCCTAAATTTTGGGTAATGCGTCCCCTTTAGGCAATTTTTTTGTGGAATTTATGTAGAAACAATAAATTTTAGACGTGACGAAATAAAATATTTTTAAAACAAGCACATCATTTTACGAGCCATTTCATTTTATCGTAAATCTTCATAGTGCTTGATTGAAAACAAAGCCCTGGTATAAGTAGAAGTAAAAACCTGTCTAGGATCAACTTTTTGTGAAATGTCTTCTCATGTAGGGGAACCAACTGGGCAAAACGGGGTACCAAGTTGAAAATATGTTTTAAATATAGAAAAGAGTTGATTAAGAGAGCTGAAATTTTTTCTATGGGGACTTGGTATTTTAATAATCACAAAAATACATTAATATAGTGAAAAGAAAAGGTTGCAAAAGCAGAATATCTTGTCCTTTGCTCCATTCTTCCCCGGTAGTGGGGTAGAAAGGGACTACCAGTCTCTAAACCCAAACCGATTTATACGGAGAAATATAAGTATACAATTGTTTAAGTGCACGAAACTAAAAGACAATTAAACGTAATTCAAGATTTACTAACTAAAGTTGCAATGTGTACATTTACCTTGGACGCAAAATCGAGAGAAGCTATTGTAGAAAAACTTCCCATAGTGAAAATCTCATTAAGGAAAACCAAACTTACATGGCTGCCGTAGTTGAGCAGTAACCGGTTGTCTATTTATAGGGGGAACCAGGGACATATGACCCCACTCGAAGTTTTTTGCTAGTAACTTTTAAAAAACACTATTTATGAATGTGTAAATGCAGATAATTTATACTTCATAAAGTAGTACACAATATATATTAGTATTTTTCTGTAGTATTAACTGCAATAGTAGTAAAATATAAATTATTTAAAACTTTAGTTTTGGGTCATGTATCTCAATGCATAGGGATACATGACCCACCTATTAGGGATACGTGACCCAACCCCAAAATGTGGTAGTATAACTTAAAATAATCAAAAAACTTTTACCAAATAACAAAACTAATATCATATTATAAAGTTTATATATATATATGGGTCATTCCTGAGAAAACGTACAAAAACATGTCCCCGCAAGATATCTTTCACATGAAGAAAAATTATGCTTCCACTTGAATAAATTAAGATAAGGAATATTTTATCTACTTGCTAGTGTTGAAACAATTCAAAAAAGTAATTATTTTGTGTACAATTCTGTGTACACAGACTATGACAAATCATGTCCGTGGGCTGTCTCACCGTCATGTCCGCGCACTATTTTGGTTGGTAAATACCAATTAAATTCCTATTTTTTTATAATAAATGTTGTTTTTTATTTAAATTGGTACTGCTAGAACATATAGAACACAAAATAAAATCATTATAAATAATACAAATGTATAAATTCTATGCATATAAAATGTCCCACAGATTTTCGTCATGCCGTGTACAACGTATAATTTAGCATGTGCAAGAATCTAGAGATGGCAACAGTACTATGTTTCAGTCTTATTAGTTTGCAATCATAAACGTTACACGTTGTGCCACATTGATAGTTTGACCTCTACCGAAGACAAAAAGTTATTTCAAGTTAAAAGTTAAAATACCTGCGTTGACAAGATCATACGGTCATTTCTGTGGACATAATATAAGAAGGTAAGTCAATGATTTTGACTTCTAATTTCTTATATATAGAAAGAAATAAAATTGATAAGTTCAGTTTACATGTTTCATTCTCTTAAGCCTAAAATTTTTGCGTCTGTGAGCCCTTAGGTGCGATTTCATCATGTCCGTGTACTGTCATATCCGTGTACTTAAGATACACGGACATGACTTATATATCCACGGACATGACTTCTTAATAAATATTAGAATAAATTGGTTTAACATAAGTAAAATGCATTTAATAACACTATATAGCACATTTAAACTAATGTAATAAAGTTTTAAAGCTTAAAATAATACTAAATTGAAATATATTTATAAAAATTTTTTATTTTAATGTTGGTGATTATAACTTTTCTAAATGAAACTTAACATTATTAAATAAAGACTTCTATAAAAATTACTACTGCTATAGATCGATTCTACAATAATTTAATAGTAATTGTATACTGAACAAGTTTGTTTTATTACAGAATCTGTCACTTAAACCGCTTCCACGCCAAATTTGTGCTCAACGCAAGACACACAACACTTCAGAAGGAAATTCGCCAAACAGGGCCTTTAGCTAGTTCTAATTCAAACTTTTAAACGCCAAAATCAACTATTTTATTTAATCTTCTTTTGCAGATTTAATAATTAGACTTTAACGTTTGCTAAATTTGTTTGAAAATCAAAGAATAATCATGTAATTTTTTTAATAAATATCTTTGAGTTGCCACAATTTCCCATTTACATTTCTCTTTCGAAAATTCAGTTATTATTTATCGTTTGTTAAATTAATTTACATTTCGAAAAATATATAATTAGTAAAATTGTTGCTATAAAAATAAAAGCGAAACTTTGCATATTTTTTTATGCTAAGTTAGAATTCTCTATGCATCTTTCTTCATACATATATCATACTTCATACATATAATGAACCATAAAACAACTCGATTGTGATAATACAACAATCCAAAATGAATTATATCAAACAAATAAATATTCTTTCCAAAAATTTTATTTTATTTTAAATAAAGTTTCTCGTACGTTAAACGAAATGGCAACAGTGAAAATATTGAAAAAATGGAATTTGAATGTTATTTACAGAGTCATTAAATAGAACGCCGCTGGTTATTTTAATGTAGATTAAATTTGTTGTTATTTAATTTTTAATTACACTTCTACTTTAAATTTTTTAAGGAAATTTGGTATGTAGCCTAGCCTAATTATTTGCTTCAAAATGTCGTATCCCATTTCTTTATGAGACTTACGGTTCGTTCTGTGGACCAACTGAACGATTATAATACCTTCCACTTTTTACGTTATAAACGAAGTGTGGAAGCTAATAATTGCACTTAATAAGATAGTTTCGCGTAACATTTTTGTTCATTTAAATTTCAACTTATTGGTTAAAAATTTTTCTTGACTGATATTTTATAAATAATTTAGACTACTATTTCGAAATCATCCTCAAATATAAGGTTAATTCCATGCAAAATTATTCTTTCTGTAATATAAGTCATGTTTGTAAAAAGTAATTATCTCTACAACTTCTAACATTGAATGAAAAAAAATTTAGCGGAATAGAGCTGATCTACGCTTATTAAAACTGAACAATGTAACTTGTTTTATTTAATTTGTTTTATTTTTCAAATTTAAAAAGCGTGTATCTCTACTATTTGCAATTGTGACTTACACTACAGTTACATGGAATTTGCCAATATTTAAGCTGCTTATATTTTTGATACAGGATAGATGCCTCCCACAAAAAAGAAAAAAAAACAGAAAAATATCTTGCTGAACGAAGATTTGCAAATCAAATTTACATGAGGGAAGCTAGGGAAAAACTTAAATTAAATCAAGAAAAACATGAAGAGAAAAAGAAAAAAGACAGGGAATAAGAAAGAAGGCTCAAAGAAAATCCATATCTAAAATGTCTGCACGAGAGCAAAAAAAACAGAAAACAATGGAGGATCTCCACACAAAATTATCGTAACAGACGACAAATGGAAACCAATAAAAGTACAGATGTAACAGGCCTCACTGCCACTGCTTCAACTTCAAGGGTTTTAAGTGGAAAGAGAACCAGGCGAAGAAATAACTACGAATCGGCGAAGAAAATCTTGGATTTAGAAGAAGAAAATAAAAAATTACAAAAACGTATATACAGACACCGGAAACGATTGCAAAGGACTAAAGAAGAACAGAATACAGAAGCATCCCCAAGAACAGTGGTGGAAAATCTAATGAAAAAAAAAGCTGCATCTGCAGAGATAAAACATCGTTTAATATTCAGTGAAGTTTTGCAGAAACAAATACGAAGAAACTATGTTGAAGAAAAAGAAAGAAGAAAAAGTTTTGCAAGAGTACTAAGCGGCAAAATCGTGAAGAAATACAAGGTACTTGCAAGAATTAGGAACATGACATTACGTAGAGCTACTAATCAATCCGACAGAGAAGGCAATCCCTCTCTAATTTCAAAGTTTAGATTACAAAAAAACATACAAGAATTTTTTGAACAAGTTGAAGTTTCCAGACTTGGTGCTGGGAAAAAAGAAACGATTACAAGAGGAAAAAGGAAAATGCAAAGACGTTATATGACTCCCTTTTAAATTTACACCAGAAGTTTATTTCTTGCTTTGAAGAACACAAGGATTTGAGCTATTCATCATTCTGCAATTTGAGACCCTTTTGTATTTTGATTCCAAATTGTCAAGACCGAGAAACGTGTTTATGCAAACTACATTCCAACATGAGTTTAATAGTAGCAAAACTCCACAAGTTAGATATGATCTCTGAAAAATCTCCTGATGAAATCTTGGCAGCCATAACATGCGAAGGAAAATCAAGGCAAAAGTGCTTAGAACGCAATTGCCAAGATTGTAAGGAACAATCTATAAATTTTCGAGAATTTGACGATACAGACACTGTGTCATATCAACAGTGGATAAAGAAGAAGGAAGAAGTGTCAATTAAAGGAAAGAAAAGGATAGTAGAGAAAACGTCTAAGGAAGTAATCACCGGCACACAAAAAAAACCTAGTTTTAGTTTTCAAAAATTTGCTAAACATTTTTCCGATGCACGTAAATAATATGAAACATCAATATTCTGCCATAAAACAAAATTTGAAGCAGAATGAAGCACTCTTACACATTGACTTTTCAGAAAATTATAACATGAAATTCAGTGAAGAAATTCAATCTTTTCACTTTGGGGGATCAAGGGAACAAGTATCGCTACACACTGTAGTTTTGTACTTCTGCAATGAAGATGGTGTTATGAAAAGTAAGTCATTTTGTACATTGTCAGAAGACCGTAGACATAACTCCTCAGCAATATGCGCCCATCTGCAACCTGTGCTAGAAGAAGTGAAAAAAAATCGTTCCTACTCTAGAAACATTGCACTTTTTAAGCGATGGACCTAGTAATCAGTATCGCAATCGGAAAATGTTTGTTTTGTCAGTCAAATTTCTCATTAAAAACCTGAACCTCAATGGTTTTCATTGGCATTTTTCAGAAGCGGGACATGGAAAAGGTGCACCAGACGGAGTTGGGGGCTGCCTCAAACGTCAAGCTGACAGTCTAGTTGCTAGAGGCACTGACATCAACAACATTGAAACTCTTGCTACCCATATGAAAGAATATTGCCAGGGAATAAATCCATAGTAAATCAAACAATCATAGTAAAAGAAGAAGAAATAGAACGAATTGACAGAATTCCCACAAACCTGCCCAATTTTAAAGGAATTCTCAAAATCCATCAAATTAGATGGTCCAAAAATGAAAAAAATTATCTAGAAGCAAGAAGATTAACCTGCTTAAAATGTTCCACTAGTATATGTACCCACTATCTTATTGGGCAGATGTATATTGAAACTGATATATGTATCCTTTATTACTTATATATTTTTATTTAAGTTTCAATTTACAATTAAAGTTTCATATTTATGCGCTTACCTAAAAGTAATGTAATAAAAACACATTATTAATTATATTTGTTCTTAAAGTGCAATTTTCAGTTCCTTAACTTTTAGCAGATGAATCTGATGATAATAAAGTTCAGTACAGAAAGATGATTTTGTCTTAGTCAAGTTTTGCCACAAGAAGATGATCTGGCATTATATTGGATCCGTTATCAATCCAAACGAAGAATTGGAAATAAAGTTAATGAGAAAGGATGGGAAAAAATTTGTTTATCCCGATGTGACGATGTTTGTATGGTTGATAGAAAGGATGTAATCAAAGTATTATCAATTCCAACAGTAGATCGGCGTCACAAGTATGCTTTCAGTGAAAACTTCAATAGATTTAAAAACATTTGTTAAATTATTATCAATTCATCAGTTATTATCAATTATTATTTTGAAGTGAATTTACCTTCAGTAACTATCACTGTTATATCGTATTATCGTACAAATAAAATTTTCATGCACTTTTGACTTATTTTACTTTGAGTTTTATACAAATATGCTGTACATATTAAATATTTTATTCTTAATTATAAATAGGTTCTAGAAATTTAAATACATGTATCATTTATCATGTGTGGCATGGGTAGTCATGTCCGAGGCTAGAGAGTCATGTCCGTGGAAAGCCAAATTTTTAATATTAAATTTTAATGAGAAAATTAATTGTATGATCTTGACCGATGTTATAGTTTCAATATAGTATCTAAGGGCAACTAAAATCCAAAGTTTCAAAAACTTTCATGAATATTTTTTTTTCGAGATTTTTCGCCTCAAATTGTACGTTTTCTCAGGAATGACCCTCATATTATAGTATTTTCAGACAAAATTATTACTTTTTATTTTTATCTCATTAATTATGCTTATATTAACGAAATAATCAAATTTAAAAGTAAATTCTGTTCGAAATACAAAACTGGGGCTTCTTTTATTTTGCAGAGAAAACACATAAGATTGAAGAATCGCTACTATTTTATCAATATCATTTTGGGATGTATTATCCATTTTAGGACATTTAAAACACTTTCCATCGATTTTTTCTGCATATTGAATTGTAAGCTCGTTAAAAAAATTCCCTTGTACCTTCCAAACAAACCTTATACTTCGTTAATGACCCAGTCAATTACTTTTGGGACTCCCGTGATTTTTAAAAAAATTTACTTGGTCTACTTCTGTCTACTTTTGTGTTGTTTACTTGGGTCACATATCCCTAATTGGTTTGGGTCACTTATCCCTAGTTGCACTTTTTTTGTTTAATCCCAAAACAAAGTCATTTGCGAATAATTACATTAGCACTATTATGCATGTAACTGTAGCTAATAGCATGAACTAAACAAATAACTAATTGAAAAACTCTTTCTTTTAAACCAAAAAATGTAGACCGAAAAACCTTACGGCCTCAAAAATTTACTTTCAGTGCATGAAAATGTATTTCTTCGCATAACTTAACGAATACGCAATGATTCAGCTCGTTTTTTTCACCATGTAATCAACTAGCTGAAAGGAAAAAAAGTGATGCTACTTTCAACTCACAAAACTTTTCCATTGCTGAGAAAAAGGCATTGGGTCATGTATCCTTAGGGGTCAAATGTCCCTAGTTCCCCTACTCATTGCAGCTCACTGCAACCCTTGCTACTGAAAATCATCAAACTTCATTCCGCCCAGGTACCCGTTTACTTAGGTACCAGGTACCCGTTATGCCCCAGGATCCCCTACTTTCGTTAACGATTTAAAAATAGTACGTTTATACTTTATCATATCGTGAATGAATTCATTAATAAGTATATTTCTTGTAGTATATAAATTATTTAAAACATTTAATATTTTTTTTAATTTAATATATATTTGATTTATTAAGGATTCCATACTTTTGTATACGATTTAAAAATAGTATGTTTACACTTTATCGCATCCTGAATGCATCTATAAATAAGTATTTCTTGTTATATTATACCTTAAAAACATTTAATATATTTTTATTTAATATATATCTTAATTTAATTACTTATTATCATGACTTCTCAAGTAATGATCAATGATTCAACCCGTTCAATAAATGTTCGATTCACTCAATTTAATTCATCAATCATTGATATCTCAACAATGATTAATGATTCAATTCGCTCAATAAATGGTCAATCCACTCAAATTTAATTCATTAATCAATGATTTCTCAACAATGATTAATGATTCAATTCGCTCAATAAATGGTCAATCCACTCAATTTAATTCATCAATCATTGATTTCACAACAATGAGATTCAATGATTCAATTCACTCAATAATAGTTTAATCCACTTAATTTAATTCATCAATCAATGATTTCTCAATCACTGATCGATGATTCAATTCGCTGAATAAATGTTCAATCCACTCAAATTAATGAATCAATCAATCAATGATTTCTTTTTTACACGTTGATAGATCTAAGACCCCCCCGAGAAATCTGTCTCTTGGTGCTCCAACCACGCGACGGCCCTATTGCCGTTAGAGATATACACATCAAAATAAACTTTTATCCCATTATATGTGGAACTTTGCTTTACCGTCTGTGCTTCAAGTTCTTCACAAACTCTTGAGCGTCCTTGTCCCATGTTCTAGCGGCCAGAGCCAGTATGATCTCATCTAAAATATAATAGTTCCATTATTTATTTATAGAAAAAAATTTAGGTTATGTTAAGTAAACCACACGTAAAACTGTAAATACGAATCGAAAATAATTTAACCTAACTTAACCAAATGTTTCTATAATAGACATTTGGCTAGGTTATATTAAATTTTCGCCGCATTGGAGCTACACAAGGGCTACTAGCGACATAATAAATTTAGAACCACAGTCAAGGGACGAACCGATACCTGAGAAGGCATCCAACGCATTTTTTTAAGATGATATCGTACGTGGCGTCGATCTTACGTACGTGGCGTCGGGGCATATTTAACGTGTACTTCCTCTACACAGGGTATTATACGCAGGACAAATTTTTGGCTGCATGGGCCGTTTACAGGTAGGAAGTTATTTTGGCGATGCCCGGATTCGAAACCGGGTTTCTTTTAAACGTCGCAATTTTTTTTTAAATATATAATTTAAATTTGTATATACTATATAAAGATTCCTCTACGTTGTTGCTTCTTAAGATAGTGGGGATTTTCAGTTAGGTAGTTGTTCCTAATTACGTTTAATGCTCCTTGTTTAAGACCAGTGCATAATGTGTTTGTACGTAATTGTTAATTCCTTCGTTGTTACAAGTCCAAAAGCACACGCTCTGAGCAACTTTTTTTATTTAACGATTACGTGAGCATGAACATTTGGTCTGGTGAAGGAATTAACAGGATTTCTAGATAAAAAGGCCATTTTAGAAGTGAGATCTAGACTCTTGTAAGCTAGCAAAAAATTAAAACGTATCACAAACATTAACGGGGAAATGGCCGTCTACGAGAACGTAGGGATTGAGTAATTAGTTGCCCTCGGGGAATTTTCAACCGCCAAGGATGGGAGGACGGGCGGTTTTTCGAGCCCTGGTGTCTGGATTATTTTGTGTCTCATTTTTAGGTGCTGACTGCTGACTCCACTGCAAGGTATGTTGACTTTAGTAGTATATATTCAATGTATTGAGTTTACTTTAGTTAATATCCAAATAGAAATATCATTGTACTGAATCAAAAAAGTACATAAAATAATCATTCCACTCACTCTTCTCATTGGGGTGCATGAGGGGTAGCTCACCGAGCTTCCCTCCCTCGAGCGAGGCCTCCTCCGCCACGTTGCAGAGGGGTAGGAAGGCCTCCCCCTCGAAGTCGTTCTTGGTCACCATGTCGTGGTCCATGACGCTGAAGCACACGCCCGCCCCTTCCCTGTTCAGCAAGTCCTGGGGAATGCGGCTGTAAATAAACAAAGAGATCAGTCCATATTTACGGTTTTACCTGATTTTCAATCAAGTCGTGTAAAATATAGTTGTGTAAAAGTAATGTTTGAAAGCGTTACTTAAATATGTTGCACGTAACCCTTTAGGACCCATTCAGATGGCGCTTATTTAAGTTTGCTAGACTATATGTTAGAGTTTTACGAAAAAAAATTTGCTTTAAACAGTATAAAGAATGACGATGTAGACGCTCGAGGGAGGGATTCTACGTTCGTACTAGACCGTCGACAAAGACCGATAGAGACGATGAAGAAAGTCGGCATTGTACGGCAGCAAACTTTTTGTTCTTTAAGTTCACTCAGTATATCTACTAGTTGAATAAAAACCGCACATAAATCCGTACTATGGAAAAGGTAATCAAACAGTTGCGGTATAACCGGCCATAGAAGATGCAACCTCAGATGGCGAATCATGAAAGAGTTATATAGAATAAGTATCAGGTACGTTTCTGAGGACTGAACTATGGTAATTTTATTTCTAGTAGTGTTTCTGTTTAGTTTTTTTTTTTTAGTTTCTCCAGTTTGGCAACATAAAATTCCGTTTTGTTTATTTCCTTTTTTAAAATTTATTGGGGGTTTAGCACTGAGTTTGGAACTTTATTTCAAGTTCCGAAACAGCTACTGATTTCTTTTCGAAAATAAATTACTTTAAACTTTCTTTTTGCTTTCTAAATACGTAGTATGAGTAATTATAATGTTTTTATCACAAAGGTTTATACAAAAAAGGTGTTAAAATTCAGTTCATATACCCCGTTTTTTAAAAACTGTTCTACTATTTTTCTTTCTACTTTGAAATCCGAGAGGAGGGGGTGCAATTGCCCTCGCCGCGACCATGTTTTCTACGAAATATTAGTACTATATATACGTTTACGGTTTACGCATTAATGTAATTTATTTGTTTTGTTTCTTTAAAATATTCGTACCGTCATAATAATTTTTTCTATGTCGAATGCCGCTTTAATTGGTCGTAAAATTTGCCGCCTCAAAAAATTCGCCGCTCTAGGCTACAGCCTACTTAGCCTATTTAGAAATCCGGCCCTGGCGAACCTCTATTCTGGCTAGTTTTCCAATTGAAGTAACGAAATGTTTCTGGAAATTTCAAAAGAATATCGATACACATGGGGCCGTGGGGAGCCTAGTGGTGAAGACCCACTGAGTATATGCGGAGTACGTGTTGGAAATCTGTTGGGTCCGAAAGTCCTGTGGTCGGTCATTGCGCAGTTTACCACGGGTACAGGTCAATGAAGACTATTTCCCCCCCTTCAGGGACATGTCTAAATTGTGGAGATGGTAATGACAACATCTGTCACTTATGTGTGTTTGTTGTATGTGTCTATCTTACTTGACGAAGGTTTATAAGCGAGTCTCTGACCAAGCACACAAACCTGAATATATGTCTTCTAACCAACCAACCACATATGATCAAAGAGAGATATTCATAATATTTAATGATATTTATGATCTAGAATGAATCAATGAGATGTATGTTGAAAGTAGTGACTTACAATTCGAATGCCTCGTCGAAGAGGGGGTAGAGCGTCTTCTTCTGCACCTTCGTCCTCTGCTTGACGCAATTCGGGAAGAAGTGGCGTGGCACAAGCTCGAGAATCACGAACGGATCACTGAAGCCTGCACAGAAGAGATTGAGTCAGAATTTCACAAAATATACAGAGAGTTAAGGGAATATCACACGAATGGAAATTCTCCAACCCAACCTTGAACTGAGGTGTTTTTAAATGTGTTTTAAATAAAAACCCTTGGGGCCGTGGATAGCCTAGTGGTAAATTCCTCGTTCGCGGAATCGGAAGGTCCCGCGATCGAGTCCCGCTACCACTGAAGACCCACCGAGTATATGCGGAGTACGTGCTCGTTAAATCTGTGGGTCCGAAAGTCCTGTGGGCGGTCATGGTGCAGTTTCCCACGGGTACAGTTCCCTGGAGACTATTTGGCGATAGATGGCAGCATCTGTCACTTATGTGTGTGTGTGTTGTATGTGTCTGACGAAGGTTTAAAAGCGGGTCTCTGACCAAGAACACAAACCTGAATATATGTTTACCAACCAACCACCCATAAAAACCCTTAACTGAAGCATATGTTCAACGCAAAACTCAAAAGTATGGTGTAATCTGCCGTATGCTGTGAAAGTTGAAGAAAGTGTCTAACACGTCATCAACCCTACACGACCAGGTTAGTCCGACATAGTATTTGAACTAATCAGATGAATAGATTTCGATTTCAGTTTTTGTCACAGCGAAGAAATACTATGTCATTATAAAGATGGCGGCGATTATGCTGCACCTTTTTCAATCGATGATCTATATATATATATATATATATATATATATATAATATATATATATATATATATATATATATATATATAATTAATATATATATATATATATATATATATATATATATATATATATATATATATATATATATATATATATATATATATATATATATATATATATATATATATATATATATATATATATATATATATATATATATATATATATATATATATATATATATATATATATATATATATATATATATATATACAGACCGTTACGCTAGCAGTGCAGTCTGCGTGATGTAGCGGGTGCAGGTTCGGGTTCGATTCCCGCCTTAGCCCTGGGTGTACTTAATTTCTTTGTGTCAGTAAAAATTCTTTCTGTGTCTGCCTTACTTGACGAAGGCTTATTATCGGGTTTCTGATCAAGCACACAAGCTGGAATATATATGTACCCCCCTACCCTACCGAATCTATTTGATATGCCCTTTAGAGTTAAAGTTTCGTTTGCAAAAAACCTATAAAATAAATACAACGTTCTCTTAAGGCAGGTCGGGGTACCTTGTATACGGCTAATGCTAAATTGACCTTTTTCATGTTCCTTTTTCTTTGAAACTAACATACGAAACAACACAAAAAAATCTATGCATTATATGCTCTTCGAACAATACACTGAAATGAGATTTTATCAATAGATAAAATAGTTTTTTTTTAAAATATTATTTAAAGGTAATGTGTTAGGTTTAAAAAAAAAAACATTCTTAAATCACAAAATTACCCATATTTTTTTTCTCCTTCAAATTTTAAGAAATGCTTATTCCAGTAAGCAAAACATTCTGAAACAGTTATCCTGTCAAAATTTTAGGTCTATACATAAAATAGGTACATAAACCTGACACCATTCTGAGAAAAATGAGATTTAAAGTTGAAAACTTACATTACGAAAATACTGCTGATCCATATCCAAATTAAAATTTAACTAGGTTAAAGTTGCCTGAATGACATACAAAAGGCATCGTTGGAAAGCTCTTCAAACGTATTTTACACAAATACTAAAATAAAAAAAAATCGATTTTTTGAACAGTACACACCCTCTTAACTGGCTTAAAAGAACCGGAGGGCGAAAATCAAGTTAAACTGGAGAAGTGGAATAAATTAAACTTTAGATGTGCATTTAATTGCACGTTTCTACCTTGATGATATATGCCTTACTAATTCTACAATTAAAATAATGTGTTATTTTATTCAACGAATTAAAGTATTAACAAGTTACACGCCAATAAAAAAACTAGTAAATTTTTTTTTCTATTGAAGCATAGAATTTCGGCCACTTGCCACATACAGTTCCTGGACAAATTATTAGACGCACTGTATTTTTTTAGTAATGATGAAAACATACCAAAGAATGCCATATCATTAAAAAAGATGTCAATATATGTATTAAGTATAGCAGATAGTATTTTCCATTCAATAGCTTAAGTTTAGGAACACAAATGTCCTTCTAAAGGTATTTTGTTCATTATTGATTGATACATGAAATCTTGCAGTGCGTCTAATAATTTGTCCAGGGACTGTAGTATACTTTTTATTCTAGTGAAGCATAGAATTTCGATAACTTGCCACATATAGTTACCTCCACATATTTTTAGCAGCATCACATTTTAATGGATAACAAAATATGTGGGGTTTTTTCATTATTTTTTTTTACTCTTTAAGAATATAATTTTAGCCGGTTAAATGAAGATTCGATTAAAAGAAGTCCGGTTAAGAGGTAGCTTACTTATTATAAATAATTTAGTTCTCTACCGTGGCGATATCACTCGTCAAATGTGCCTTATTAGAGAGATTTAATAACTGTAAGACTGCATATAAAACTTTTTACTTTTAAAAATAATTATTTCAAGTTAAAGTTTCTTAAGGTTGTGTTTAAACTTATCTAAAGTCTTTCTTTTAAATACATCGAAAAATCTCAGGGTAACTTATTTTGAAAGTTTTTTTTTCAAAAAATTAGATAAAAAAAGAGAATTAATCGGTGTAACAAATTACACAGTTTTTTTTATAAAGTTAGAGGAGTAGGTCTCAAAGGCTTTTTATTGAGACAGTTCCGATGCTACTGGATTAAGGGATTTTAAAGAAATAAAAATTGTAAGAATAAAAACGCTATCAATTACTTTGTTAACTTAAAACTCTTATCTCTATTTAATGATTATTCGGCAATTAGTTTTGTTTTACGGGCGGAACGGTACAGAAATAAATTTTCGTATGTGATATTTTAGACTTTAAAATAAACAATTCCTTTTTATGTTAAAATTTTTTTTAACAAGCATTTATGTCAAAATTAAGCAAAATATACTATATTTTCCATCTTTTTGTTATTTATGAATTGGTGACATGATTTACCGTCTTGAAAGATTATTATGCGTTTTATGTAGAATTAATTGAAAAAATAGGTGATTTGGTTAAGATTTATCAAACTTCGTACAATTGACTCTGCACAGCGAAATGAAACACATCCAAACGTTGCATATTAAATATTTTTGTTATAATTTATTTGTAGGAATTAAGAGGGATTGTCAGTCCCATAGAGCTAATGCATTAGTATTGAAATCACAACTTCCGCAGAAGTTTTGCATTGAGATGTTAGCCCTTTACCCACAGGTATGAAAATCAACTTACCATCGAAATAAAACAAATTTGAAACGAAAATGTTATCTAGTTATTTAATTATACATTTTTGAAGTTTTAAATTGCCAAAATTATAAAGCAGATGGCGACACTATTTTAAAACGTTATCAATTAATAATTAAATAACCGGATGCTATTTTCTTTTCAATTTTGTTTCAAATGGATGTTATGATGATTCCCGTACCTGGTGAAAATGGGATAACGTGGCAAAACAATTCTTTTGCAAAAGTTGATATTTCAAAACTAATGCATAAGCATTTTGTAGTGACTGACAATCCCTCTTAATTGAAAAAATAGGTGAATTGGTTGAGATTTATCAAACTTTGTACAATTAACTCTGCACAGCGAAATGAAACACATCTAAACGTTGCATATTAAATATTTTTGTTGTAATTTATTTGTAGGAGTTAATAACAAAAGTACAAGGCGATCCATAAATAATGATGTACCCGCGTAATGATATGTAGTATTTAGCTGATATCATAATTTTTCTGAATCATCCTGTAAAAGTAATTCATATCATTTTTACATATTTTAAAAAAAATTGTTGAAAACGTCAAGATCTTTTTTACTTATGAAACGCATTGTAGGTCTAATTTAACTGACTTTTTTTATTCGGGAACTTACATTTTTTTAAATTAAATTATTTTAATTTATTTATGGGAGTTAATTAACATAAAGTGCAAGGTGATTATCAATATTTTAGGATCACCCTGTAGATGTAATTCATGTCGTTTTGGAATAACTCAAAATATTATGGAAACATCATGATTTTTAACTTATTAAACAGATCGTAAGTCTATTTTAATTTTACCTAACTTTTAAAAAACTTACTATCTCAATTATTACTAACAAACCTAAACAAGCGTTACTAACCAGTAGGATCCAATGGCAAAAGCTCTCTTGCGTTCAAAACTATAAAAAAGAAAAATATTTTAAAATAAAAAAATTAATACATTTATTTGCTGTAAATTCTTGATATAGCTAAACGGTTTAATCAACTTACTATCAATATTTAAGCTTTCTGCTGTAGAATTGTAAGAAGTTTTGATGGTTAAAATTCCATAAGTGGGTTTCTCTATTTTTTGCTGTAAAATAAAAAATATTTAAGAAAAAAATACGGTAAAATAAAGACATTGCACGTATGAATGGAATAAATATTGTGTCATACCTGTTCTTCTAATCTCTGTAATATATAAAGTTCTATTAGATGTAGAGTATCTGATTTCTGTAGTTTTAACATGTGGAAGAGATCCTGCAATAAAATATTGTAGGTTAAAATACGGTAATTGCAGAAATTTGTAAATTATAATATGGGAATCGACGAAATTGGTTAAGGTACCCGACTACGTTGAAATGACCATTTTTGATGAAATTTAAAAATTTTCTTTTATTATTTTAAATTATAGCGGAGATTTTTAAAAATCCAAAACTGTCTCTATATTGACTCTGCATAAAATAATATTTCTTTTTCTGCATAAATGAATCTCCTTTATACAGTTTGTTTCCTTTAAAATAATTTTCTGCAAAATGAAATTTTTGAAAATTTTCTTCTCGACAAACCATATTTCTCAAAAAGTACTTAGCCGAATGTTTTGAAATTTTTTGTGCATATTTTTTTATACTATTATCTAGAGAATAGACTACAGACTAGTAATTTAAAACATTATTACAGAAATTATGACACTTACTATCATAAATAGTAGAAAAAAGTTCATAAAAATTTTAACTCATCTTCGACAACTCATTACTTTTTATTGGTAATAAATATCTTAGATTGTAGTCTATTCTCTAGGTATCAAATGAAGATTTATTAATTTATAGTTGTTTTTTAAATAAATCTTAATTATTTTTTTAGTTAGAAAGTCTATTCGAAAGGCGAAAAACATCAAAATTTACCTAAAATTTTTTAAATTATAAAAAATATATTTATTTAAAATAAAAATGGTCACTAATTATTATTAGTTGTGTTGGTGAACATAAAAATACATAAAATATATGTATTAAAATTTATTTTAAAAAATGAGTGTCCAACGTAGTCGGATACCTTAAATTGAAATATATGGGGAGAAATAATTTGATAAAATTGTTAGACTATAAAACTGTAAATGTCGAAATTTCAACTATTGGCTTAGGTAATGTTGGCTAATATCACTAATAATATCGATACATTATATGGTATGTGATGACAAATAGCAAAATGCTTTATGTCAATTGCAGAAATATTACTTTAAATGGCTCTTTTATAAAGAATAACAGCCTTTTGTACCAGATAGCTCTTATAAAACAAATTCAATATTTAATTCAAAGGCGACCGCTGAAGCGATTTCTATACTGTATACGTTATTAAATGAGGCCCAGTGGCTTAGTGGTAGTGCTTCGCATTGCCACGCCACAGGTCTGGGGATCGAATCCCGGATCGGGCGAGTTTGACCGATCCTTTCATCTTTTGAGTGGGTCGATAAAATGGGTACCAAGTATGCTTGGGAACTAAACACTGGGGGTTCCGCGTGAGGCTGACCACCTTACCGGGACATATGCCTAGCACCCCTGAGCCACGAAAGGTGAATTAGGCACGGCAGGCCTTGGCCCAGTAATGAACTGTTGCGCCGAGGCGTTTACTTTTTACGTTATTAAATACTACTCAATCAACTGTAATGCGCATTATCTTATTAAGTGATAAACAGGTTTGGTGTCGAATGTGAAGTAACGAAATAAATTAAAATGTGAACAAGCTTATTTGAGCATTGTCAGTATTAAAGATTGTTAACCCTGTAATGCATGCATTTTTTTTACATAATAAAATAATACAACAACAATAATTTTACATAATTGAAGTACTTCGAATTCGAATTCTTTTCTGAAATTTTCAATGTATTCTAATTTCGATGAGCTGAATTTTTTTGACTTATCACACTTGTCCGTAGCATTTGTATTCTGAGCTATGAAAGTGGGTGACGGACAGACAGACGGACTGAACGATTTTAATACCTTCCACTTTTTTTCGTTATAAACGTAGTGTGGAAGCTAAAATTAGACAATTAATGAGTTTTTTACAATAATAGTTTCCTTACATTCCAATTTTCTTATAATGTACCCATGAAATATCACTAATCACACATAACAAATAGCATCCGATTACTACTTATTCGATCTCGCTTAAGAACAGTAAAGAAGATGAAACACTTGTCATCTCTAGAACAATGTGATAATGAGCATTGGGTTTTTGTAAATGGCTCATTTACAGATTGGCGAGCTTCCAGAGCGAAATCGCGTTGATCAAAAATAATAGCAAAAGTTAGAGTTGGCTACAAAAGTTGAGTTGGTTTCTCTTAATATGGCCATTTACTACTTTTGACGTGTTTCATTAGATTTATTATTGAGTAATATAGTTTGATGTATTATGTGTTAATAAATTTGTTTTATGATTTGTTTCGTTTATTAAAAATTAGTTAATACGTCTGTAGATATAGTGTTACAGCGTATTCTAGAAACACAAAATATACATTTGGTTTTTATTTACAGTAAATTATTTGTATTAAATTATTACTTCATACAGTAATAATTTAATACGAATACAGTAAATTATACGTATTAGTTATTATTATTATTAACTAGCAAATTTATACCCGTTCTTCGCACGGAATAAAAAAATATCAAATAGATTCCAAATATGTGTACCATATAACTTGTTATAGGATCATAAACTTATTATTGTTTCCGCTCGTTATAAATTATAAAATCCCGTTTCATTGCCTTAAAATTCCAAAATGAAAAATACGCTATAAAATGCACTCATAAATGTCATCACAATTCCCTCATAAATACGTAAAACCTTTTAGCTCATTTGGCACGTTTTGGGAATTAATTTGGCGAGAAAATAGATATAGCTACCCACACCTATTATACAGCTCTAACACAATGACCTTCGAACAACCGACCAGCTTATAAATTATTTATAAAAGAAATTGCCGATTCGGGGAATTCCAGTCTTTTCCTTTTTGGATTTTAAAATCCGACTCCACTGAGTCAATCCATCGTAGATTTAGTCTACCTCGTCTCCGTGTTGTGAGAGGTTTGGCAGCAAATACCTTTTTGACTGTGTTTTCTTCTTGCTTGAAATTAACTCAGACTGAGTTAAAACCGCTCGTTTTAAGTGTGTAGGACGTAGATTGTTTTCTTTTATTTCTTTTACCCACTCCACAAATAGAGTGAAATCCACTCCCGTAGGGGAAGTGCATTTTCGGCACGGAAAGGAGTGAAAATTAACTCAGACTGAGTTAAAACCGCTTGTTTGTTTTAAAAGTGTACGTCTTCACCAAACGCCATTCTCCCTGACGCCTGTCAAAGAATATAGCCTTGTTAAAATAGTTTATTTAAAATTCTGCATACTTCAAATCGAAGAAAAAACTTGGAATGCCTTCCCCCATTGCAGTGTTAAAGCATTTAAAACGCTAGTTATATCTACTTCATGGTAAAACGTTCCGCAAGATAATTAAGTTGAAATAAAATTAAAAAATTTAAATTTAAATCATTTTTTTCATAATTTTAAATCATTATGATTTAAAACTAATTAAGTGCCATATTTTTAACTTGAAACTATAAAGTTAGTTCAGCAAGCAGTTCTCAATTAATAAATAAATAAATCATATTAAGTCTTTATAATTTAAATATAATTATCAAATTTCTTCTTAAAAATAATTTTTTAAATAAAGCGACAAATATATATTTTTTGGCAAGAAAATTAATAATCACCAACTATTTGAATGATTCTAACAATAAATTTTACTAATAATGTTGCTGAGTGTCACGTCAATTTAGTAGAATTTGGGGTTTTGAGTGGTAAAAATACACATGGTGTGCTATGAATAAACAAGCAAGCTCTGATAGTTATTTGCGATTAATAGTTAATTCTAACCTGTGTTTTAACCCAAAATGCCCGATAAATTAGCAGCTGAAACGGTTTTTTTTTGTAAGACCTTTGAAATATGCTTGACCTTTTTGGAGGTATTTTGCAGCTGCTTCGGTATCGGTATGTTGAGCATTTTAGTTTATGATAAAAGAGTTAGTATTAAGGGGAAATGGGCGCGCTGGACCAGGGGTCTCCAAAGCAAAGTGCATCAGCGTTAATCCTATGGAGAAAAAACTATTTTCTCTGCCACATTTCTCCGGCTGTATTGAATATTTTTACAAGCGGATTTTTTTATGTGATAAATGTAGCTGACTTACAGGACCCGACCTTCCCACTTTTTAAAATTTATTCGAATATTTTTTTAAAATTTTCAATAAATAATTTTACACAAAATATTCGAAGCAATTTCAAAAAGTGGGAAGATAGTGTATAATCCTATAGGGGAAGTGGAAATTAACTCAGACTGAGTTAAAACCGCTCGTTTATTTTAAGAGTGTGTAAGTTATCTACATTTATTATTTTAAAAAAAAACCGTTTGTAAAAATATTCAATACAGGCGGATAAATGTGGCAGAGAAAATAGTTTTTTGCCATTGGATTAACACTGAGGCACTTGAGTTTGGAGACCCGCGATCCAGCGCACCCATTCCCCCTTAAGAAAAATTGTAAACTGAAGTTGTGGAGTGAATTATATGAAGGTTCACACGTATATGTCCCTCTTTAGCGAAGATACTAACTACAATATATACAATATATAATTACTTGGTAAGGAGCGTTCTGTATGCAGTCAAGAGGAAGACCTTTTCCGCTCCCGTGGAAGAAATCCACTAGAATCGTCAGCGAAGAGTATAAGCGGTCGAAAAAGGCCAGCCTTTCTTTCTGTAAGAGAAATAGAAAGTTATAACAAAATATATTAAGGGGGAATGGGCGCGCTGGACCGCGGGTCACCAAACTCGAGTGTCTCAGTGTAAATCCAATGGCGAAAAAACTATTTTCTCTGCCACATCTCTCCGGCTGTATTGAATATTTTTACAAACGTTTTTTTTTAAATAATAAATGTAGATAACTTACAGGTCTCTATTTTCCCACTTTTCGCAAATGCTTCGAATATTTTGTGTACAATTATTTATTGAATATTAAAAAAAAATATTCGAACGCATTTCAAAAAGTGGGAAGGTCGGGACCTGTAAGTCAGCTCCATTTATCACATAAAAAATCCGCTTGTAAAAATATCCAATACAGCCGGAGAAATGTGGCAGAGAAATATTATTTCTCCATAGGATTAACACTGAGCACTTTGCTTGGAGACCCGTCCAGCGCGCCTTAACCTTTAAATTAAACATCTCTATTCTAATTGTCAAAATCATGAGTCATCGAATGCGTCATTGTAGCAACTAACAGAATTAAGGATGACCACTAAGACGATTGGCAGATATTTCTAAGTAAAATTGAGTACCCCTTAGGTTATAATTATCTAAAACAAAGCATTATAGAGGATGCATACGTTGTTCGGAATAACTTAGATAGGGCAAACATCTTATCTCTAATTGTTAAAAATACATAGTCATCGGAACGGTCTAAAGTAGCAAAAAGTAGCTGTCACTTAACGCTTCTATACAACAATTGTGCTCAGCAGAAACACATATTTTTACAACGCAGAAAGAAGAGTCATCGAATGCGTCTAAAGTAGCAACTAAACAGAATAAAGGAATAATCCATTAAGACGATAGGTAGATAATTTGTTAAGCAAAATGGAGGTACCCTCTTATGGTTTATAATTTATCTAAATAAACAAAGCATTATAAGATGGATGCATATCGTTGTTCGGAATAACTTAGATAGGGCAAAACATCTATATCTCTAATTGTTAAAAAATACATGAGTCATCGGAACGCGTCTAAAGTAGCAAAAAAGTAGCTGTCACTTAAACCGCTTCTATACAACAATTGTGCTCAGCAGGAAACACACTATTTTTACAACGCAGAAAGAAAGAGTCATCGGAATGCGTCTAAAGTAGCAACTAAACAGAATTAAAGGAATTAATCCATTAAAGACGATAGGTAAGATAATTTGTTAAGCAAAATGGAGGTACCCTCTTATGGTTTATAATTTATCTAAATAAACAAAGCATTATAAGATGGATGCATATCGTTGTTCGGAATAACTTAGATAGGGCAAAACATCTATATCTCTAATTGTTAAAAAATACATGAGTCATCGGAACGCGTCTAAAGTAGCAAAAAAGTAGCTGTCACTTAAACCGCTTCTATACAACAATTGTGCTCAGCAGGAAACACACTATTTTTACAACGCAGAAAGAAAGAGTCATCGGAATGCGTCTAAAGTAGCAACTAAACAGAATTAAAGGAATTAATCCATTAAAGACGATAGGTAAGATAATTTGTTAAGCAAAATGGAGGTACCCTCTTATGGTTTATAATTTATCTAAATAAACAAAGCATTATAAGATGGATGATTATCGTTGTTCGGAATAACTTAGATAGGGCAAAACATCTATATCTCTAATTGTTAAAAAATACATGAGTCATCGGAACGCGTCTAAAGTAGCAAAAAAGTAGCTGTCACTTAAACCGCTTCTATACAACAATTGTGCTCAGCAGGAAACACACTATTTTTACAACGCAGAAAGAAAGAGTCATCGGAATGCGTCTAAAGTAGCAACTAAACAGAATTAAAGGAATTAATCCATTAAAGACGATAGGTAAGATAATTTGTTAAGCAAAATGGAGGTACCCTCTTATGGTTTATAATTATCTAAATAAAAAAGCATTATAAGATGGATGCATATCGTTGTTCGGAATAACTTAGATAGGGCAAAACACTATATCAAAACAATTTAATAAACGCGTTAAAGGAAAAAAGTAGGTTTCACTAAAGCTCTAATAAACAATTGGGTAGAGAATTTTAAAGCATATGCGTTGTTACAGAATCTGGATCACTTAAACTTAAGCAAAATATTGTGGCAAAACAACATTTAAGAGAGATGCAACGGATTTAGTAGTAATCACAAAAACTAAAACTTACATTTTTTATTCGGAATGAATATTTAAAGTATTCACAAAGTCGTCGGTAATGTAACTGAAAATTAGGTGAGAATTATAAAAGTAGGTTTTTGTTACAGATCTGCAACTTAAACCGCTTCCACACAATTTGTGTCAGAGAAACACACATATTTACACCCGAAAAAATCGCAAACAGGCTTTAGTATTTAATCACATTTTTAAACACAAATTAACGATTTATATTCTTCTAGATTTAACAATAGTTTATCGATGCTAATTAGAGCAGACAGCGACTAAGATTATAATACCTCCACTTTACGTATAACGTAGTGTGAAGCTAAAGCTGAGAGTTCATTCGGAATTTTATGAAATTAAATTCAATCACAAAAATACAATCGCCTGCTTGCTGACCTCAATTTCAGCGATTATAAAAACCCTTCTTACCCTAGTTTGTGCTGGCGGTCTCCATAAGTTCGTGCATCAGCACCGTCCACATCATGTCCAGGAGACGGTCAAAGTTGGCCTGCAGCAGATTATTGTACAGAGTCCTCAGGGTGGTGTCCAAGTTCTCCAACAAAGGGCGGATGGCCTGCGAACAAAAAGAATTAGTAGTTGTTTTACTGAACGACAAAGTGAAATTTCTTTGTATCACTTGATATGGCATTGGGATCAGGCCCTGATCATTGTGTAGGCTTAAAGGGCCCGGGCCTTGGGCCCTTTATTTTAGGGGGCACCGAAAATGACTGTAAACCTATAAATTTTATTTCATGCCTTACAATTTTGAATAATTCTATGATATACATTATTTAAATTGCGAATATTATAGATTTTTGTATAACAGTAAGCACATTAGTTTTGAATGATATTATTATATTTGACGATTGAGCTTATTTACTTTCAAATGTCATAATTTTGCAGTACATACATTTTTTAAACAATACCCTTCTAAAAAGTGCCCCTAAGAGTATGTGGACCTTGGGCCCTAACCCGTTTTGGTCAGGCCCTGTTTGGGATGGCAGAAGTAAGTAAGAAACTTCACAAGATTTCACAAAAACCATATTAATGTGAATATTTATAATTTACATATATAGATGAAAATAGGCACACGTTTTCAATAATTAGGTGTTTTTCCAAGTAATAAAGTCGCCAAAAACACTTTGGAAACTTACAGAGTTGACATAATTTTGATCTAGAAATGGTTTCTTTTAGCGTTAAAAATTACCCTTTGTGTTACTATTTATTTGTTACAGTATAGTTGTTTAAAAAACAGTAAATAATAATTAATATTTTTCATTATAAATCGAATAATAGACAGATGTAAGACACACATGACTAATACGAGTTATTATGTGTTCGCTCCTCATACAAGCTCTTTCAATCTCCTCCTTTCATTTGGAAGATTTGTGAAAGAGATGTTTATGGTGTTACATAATTTCTTAAGATAGTCAAACTTACATTTTCAGCATCGAGTTTTTCAGGCGCCCAAGCAAGATGGAACACGAATTTCTTCATATCCGGACGCAACTGTAAAATGTAAAAAAAAAACAATTTCAGTTACAATAATTATTTTTATTAGTCTTTTATGAAACAGCGAAAAAAACAATCAAATAAACTAAAGCTTATTGCACATGCAACGATTTTCTATCACACACGGCGTTTTCAAACTCACCACTAGCTGTATAAAGTCAACAAAGCTTGCATACGCGACGGCGTATTAGCCCTTTAAGACCGAGCTATCACGATCGTGCGGGTATACAAGAGAATGTTCAAGGTCTTCAAAAATATCAATACCGAAGCAACTGACTTGTACCATTCGTTATTTGTATAAAAAATGACTTTGTTTTCAAGGAGTTGCTAGCATTGATGCTGTTTAAGGCATTTTTTCGATAAAACTCTAAAATTTAGTTTCATAAACTTAAATCAGCGCCATCTGATGGCCGGTCTTAAAGGGTTAGAACATAGAAGCTAAGCCAAAAATTGTGTCGTGTGTTATAAACCTAACCATAATCGGTAATGGACAACGGGATTGACCACGCAATCGGATAAGTCGCAGCTGCTTCAAACGCTGTATTATACCACACCAACAAACCACCCAACAGCTAATGCGTCTAAAAAAGAACGTCCAATCCTGAGGTGACTTAACAGCCACGTCAAGCATTGTCTTATACCCCCACAAACCAACCATGCTCGTCCCCGTTCATGAATAGTCCGGTTGAGCAGTTCGTTTAAACATTCTTTAATCTTATCAATTAACATTTTACCTTTCCCCTTCAGGGACATGTCTGAATTGTGGAGGTGGCGATAGATGGCAGCATCTGTCTTGTGTGTGTGTGTGTGTGTGTATATCGTGTCCATCCTTCTTGACGAAGGTTTATAAGCGGGTCTTTGTGACCAAGCACACAAGCCTAAAACTTGATGTCTACCAACCAACATTTTACCATAGATCCCACTATTTAATCCAATGTAATAGATGCTGAAAATCCTTCAGATTGTTTAGAGGCGGTTGGTTAAATTAGAATCCTACAATGGTACTCGTTTTCTAACAGTGGTTATATGTCTGCTTCTAAGGTATGGCCAAGAGAGAAGGCAGTGAAAACACATCGGTTGAATTGTACTTTTTCATTTTTCTTTTTCACTTGGCAGTGCATCCTAGTCTAAGTTATCTCCTAGAGCTTAGTCTGGACTCCCTAGATTGGGCTAGTAATAGTACCTCGTAGCTGTTAATAGCAATGTATCAGACGCTCTAGTTCGCGCACAAAATATCAAAGTAGTCTTTGCCAAGAATATTACAAAAAAAAAAAAAAAAACGTATACAGCAAAAAGTACCTCAAGGCTTCGGCTTCTATACTTCACAATTTTTTACGGTCTAGAAGACTAATAATAACGCAATAGTAAATTAGCGCCCCCTAGCGTAGGATATTATATGAAGTTGCGTGTTCGGTGGAAAGCTACAATACCTCTATTTACTAACGCAAATTTACATGAACATGCAGTCACAAAGTCTGAACTGTATCTTTATTTTTTTCTCACCTTCTCCACCATCCCACGTATGATCGAAAATATATTTCCAGTAACCTCATCCTCAGCTTTATTGAGCAGGTCGTAGATGGACTCTCTACACTGGTTGGCGGTGCATCCCCCTTGGTTGAGGTTCAGAGCCTTGATGATCTGCTCAACTCCCAGATCGTCCTCCAGGGGGCGCAACGTCTGCAGCACGAACTCCATGTTGTTGATGGTGATGCAGAGCTGGAAACAGAAATCGGTCTCAGTTAGATATCGGCTTTTACTAATATGAAAAACGTATAACGACGATTCGTAATAATGAAAATTTGCGAAAAAGCTTTCTTTTCCCCCCAAAGCAATTACGTATCAATTTAGATTGTAATGTGACATTTAGTTGCAGAAAGTCGCTTACTTTTTCATTTGAGTCAGTGGGCACATCTGATTCGGTGGTTTTCTGCTGTTTCTGTTGGCACAATTTAGCGTAGTACACGGTACCTTCACATATTATCTGAAAATGCAACATTTTCTTGTAAAGTTTTTAATCAACATAGTTCATAAATATATATCTGAAAAGATTTCAGATTGGAGTAATACACACAAATATAAGAACCTGCAGTGTTGTCGAAGATATTATCCATAAATATAACACTATACCTCAAAGAAAATGCCTATTTGCTTCGGCTAATATACTACGATATTTATTATAATCTAGATGACTGGTAGCTACGCAGTAGGAAATCAGGGCCATCTAGCGGGGATTTTATATGAGGTTGAGTGTGCTTGTGTGGAGTACCGACTAAAAACTATTCATGCATTTAACTGAAATCCAAGGCATATCTTTCAACATGGTTGTTGCTGCTGTTGTCTTCGTGTGGCTTGATATACTAAAAGACAAATTGGGGTTGCAGTTACTTTTTTTACTTCAAGACTTGATGAACACTATAGTAGGAATATGACCCTGTACACTGAGGAATAGAAAGCTTTTAAATCTGAGAAAAACTTTGTTTTCAGTTTCAAATGAAACATTTTGTTTCAAAAATGACGAATATTCTGAAATATCAGACATGCTCAGTTTCAAATAAAAGTACTCAATTTCGAAACAAGAAATACTAAAAAATAAGCACTTACTGTAAGTTTTAACTGACTTATTGAACATGGACATGCTCAAAAAACAAACTAAGATGTTTCATTTTTGAGTATACGCATGGTTTCAGAAATGAGTATATGCAAAAGATTCTAACTTGAGTCATATTTACTCGGAGCCATTTTAACTATGCGACATATACTAAGATTTGAGCATTAAAGGGATACGGTACTCAAAACATTATTTCTAGAAATAATAACATAAACTTGTAAATTATAGTGGTTTTATATAATGTTCACTCTAAATACACATTTTCTAGCAATAAAAACAAATGTTTACAAGTAGTTTTTCATTTATTTAAAAAAAAAGTCAAAATTTTGAACTTTTTTAAAACACTACTCCTCTTTCAATTTTGAGAATAACTCCACCAAACATTTATAGTTTGTTTTTAGAACTATTTGTTCAAGAACTGTCCATGGATTTTAAAATGTGAGCTACCGTTAAAAAGTAACATGCATTTATACTGAGAATCTCAAAAAAAATCACACAAAAATTACAAATTATTGAATTCAAAATTTTTTAAAAAAAAATACTCGAAAAATTGATATTTTGACCAATATCTGGGTATCGTAGCCCCTTTAGTTTTGAAAATGTTGTTGCTAGAGTAATGATGATAGCTAATACTAAACTAGTGACCAAACTGTAACTTAGATAGAGGTGCAAAAGAAAGATAAATGTTCCCATATTACCCACGGTACTTGCTATAGTCCTTACGATTACAAAGCAAACTTACTTCCCCCACTACCTCATGTGGTTTGCCAGGAAACGACTTTTTTGATTGACGGAAACGAGTTTCAGTCAATCGCCGTATGGATATAATAATTGTCTTCTTTCGCGATCGGCAGTTGTGATGGAACAACACAAATTTGTGTTCACATGTCATCAACACAGTTCCTGTATAAAGACTACACAATGTAGTAATATTGCCATTTTTAACTATACTTGTGTTCCACTTGTGCTGGTTGAACATATTTTTTTTACTTTAATATCAATAGCGACTCCTTAACAACCTAGGCAGTAAAAACCTCTTCTAAATGGTTGATTTGAAAAATTATTACATTACCTTATGCGAAAAAATTAAAGAAGCTGAATCTTTGATCGAATTAAAAGAAAAGAATTAATAATTTTATGTTTATTCACTTATTCACAAAAGTAAAATTTACTATATTTTTAATATAGTTTTTTAAACTCACTTCAATAACTTTCATGACAAAGGTAAAGGATCCAGCCGGATCTGGCCAGTTCAATTGACGCCAAAACTCTTTAATCTGAAGAAAATAAAAGAGTAAGATTGAATTTTATATACTAAAAAATAATTAAAAATATTATTATAATTTATTTAGATCAGTGCAATAAGTACAAAGTTTTCTTCCACTTAAGGTAACAACGCCCACTAAACATACGAAATTTAGAAATATATATATAAAGGAAACGTCTCTCTGTCGCGCATTAAAGTAATTCGGCAATAATTTCATAGGAAAATTGAGAAAAGTTTAAATTTTCCATTGCATTTTATTACAGAAAACATATGGTTTTGCTAATTGCACCCCAAAAGTTAAACCGGCCAATTTAACATTTGATTCAATCGCTAAATCATCAAATTGCGAATATTTTGTAAAATATATTTTAATACAAAATTATGCATCAAAACAGGAAAAAATTAAAATATAAAGCACATGAACAAAATACTTAATTTAAACATTACAAATAAGATATTATTATTCTTTAAGTCAGGTTTAACAGGACTGTGCCTTCTTTTACCTGCACAAAACAAGTCGAAGTATCAACCGCTGATGTGCTATGTTTCACAAAATTATCCAGAAAATCCACCTAAAACACAAAGATCATTCAGTTTACGGTAAATATACCTTAAAACTCATTTATTAAAGCTTATAGTAACAGTATAGTTAAAAATAACTTTTATATGGACTGAAAAATATAATATGTTATGACTATTGCGAATGATTTAAGTATACCTACCTCTCCACTTTTGCAGTAAAAACTAATAAAGAAAGTCAACAACGATGTTCAAAAACACATTTTGACGAATTTATATTTAAGGGGGAATGAGCGCGCTGGAGCGCGGGTCTCCAAACTCAAGTGCCTCAGTGCTAATCCAGAGGGAAAAAACTATTTTCTCTGCCACATTTCTCCGGCTGTATTGAATATTTTTACAAACGGTTATTTTTAAATAATAAATGTAGATAATTTACAGGTCTCTATCTTCCCACTTTTTGAAATGGCTTCGAATATTTTGTGTAAAATTATTTATTGAAAATTAAAAAATATATATTCGAACCAATTTCAAAACGTGGGAAGGTCGGGACCTGTAAGTCAGCTACTTACATTTATCACATAAAAAATTCGTTTGTAAAAATATTCAATACAGCCGGAGAAATGTGACCGAGAAAATATTTTTTTTTACATTGGATTCACACTGAGGCACTTTGCTTTGGAGACCCCCGGTTCAGCGCGCCTATTCCCCTTGAAGTAACTATTTTGTTTTGATTGTAAGATAATTTTTAAACTACTTAAACAAAAAGGCTTTAAAGTCGATGAGGTAATTCTGTTTTTTTCCTGTTATATATCTTTTTATAAAATCAAATTAAGTATTGAAATATTCAGCGATTGAACATATATATAAATATTTCTGTTTTATTTAATTTACATACAATGCGTTCGATAAAAATATTTAACGAACATATCTGAAACATTCAAAAATGCATTATTTTATTCTTCTTGCAACTGCTTAATTAGATGTTACATTTTCCATGTTAAACAAAATGTACCACATCTTATCAAATCATTTAGATAAAAGCCAAAGTTCGCTATATTTTGCGTGGAAGTTGATGATTTTGTGCAATGCGTCCTTGTTTCCACTAAGATATTCAATTATATGTTTGGATAGTATTTTTTTTATAATGCTGATACCGGGTGGCCCAGCTGGTAGTGTTTGAAACAAATGAAAAAATAAAAAAAAATGAGAGACATGAGAAGAATTTAATGACGTTTATTGAATGGACATATTGGGCAACTAATGATAAAGAGGTTCGAAGTGCCCGCCATATTTAACAAGGACAGCAGTTAGGCGGTTCTCGAATCCAACCATACTCCATACTCCTTACCCATACCTTCCTCCTTCCTCCATACTCCTTTTGTTTGGCCAATTCTTTTTGTGGAACTTCTCACAAAAGCTAAAAAAAGCTTCCCACAAAAAGAATTGGTCAAAAAAAAGGAGTATGGAGGAAGGAGGAAGGTAAATATTTGGTACTCCTTACAAATACCTTCCTCATTCCTCCATACTCCTTTTGTTTGACCAATTCTTTTTGTGGGAAGCTTTTTTTTAGCTTTTGTGAGAAGTTCCACAAAAAGAATTGGCCAAACAAAAGGAGTATGGCAGGAGTATGGAGGAAGGTATGGGTAAGGAGTATGGAGTATGGTTGTATTAGAGAACCGCCTAACTGTGCTGTCCTTGTTAAAGATGGCGGGCACTTCGAATCTCTTTATCATAAATTGCCCAATATGTCCATTCAATAAACGTCGTTAAATTCTTCTCATGTCTCTTATTTGTTTTTTTATTTTTTCATTTGTTTCAAACACTACCCGCTGGGCCACCCTGTAGAATTGCAATTAAAGTATTTAGCTACCTGAATTATTTATAATATATCTAAGCAACATGATACAGCTAAGATGGCGTTAATAGCTAAAATGAAAATATATTTCTAACACACATAGTATTCTGGAATCTCACCTTCTGTCACAATAAAAGTTCATAAGCCATAAAAATGAAAAGACAAAACATGGTTAAAACTTTGCAATAAAGAAAGCATAATATCATCTACACCATTTCGTTATCTTTCCCCTAAACTGCACAGTAAAAAAATCCAAGTATAAAACTACAGTCCCTGGACAAATTATTAAACGCACTGTACTTTTCTTTAGTAATTTTGTGTTTCTTAAGAGTTTTTGTGCAATAATGGTATATTTAAACTACAATATTATTGATTTTTATTTAAAAGAATTGTTGTAGACTACATATTTGTATTTATTTTAAGATAATTATGATTAAGTTTAATTTATATTAATTATTAATTATAAGATTACTTATGTGTGGAATCATCATCCTCAAATGCAGGAGACAGTACTGTCTTGCATTGATAGCATGCCGCGCAGAATTAAAGCTTTGATAGCGGCTAAAGGTGACTCAACTAAATATTGACTTTTACTAACATGAATTTCACTTTTCTTTAAAACTTAATAAACTTATGCTTTTCTAAATGAATGCTGTTTTATTTATGTCAAATAAATCGGTAATTAATTGGATAATATAAAAAAATCAATTTGAAATAATAAAACGGTACAATATATCCGGTAATTAATATTTTACATGAAATCTTGCAGTGCGTCTAATAATTTGTCCAGGGACTGTAACTGTAAGGATGTTTTAATGTTCCATTTAAAACAGTAAAACTGAAACCAATCAATTTTATATACGAATCAACATTTAATATTAATCCTAATCACTGAATGGAGGAATGTCTAGTATTTATTATTTAACATTTATAGGGACGTATTTTTTAGTCAAATTTATGCCTTTTTTTATTTAATTCAATAAAGTGAAAGCTACACATATTTGAAACTAAAATTGTGAGTGTAACTTTGAAGTATTTTCTATAAGATCGAAATTAAAAGTTGTTAAACGAAATAGTTGTCATTTAATTTCTTGAGAGAATAATAAACAATGCAGATTTTAAACGTGGATCAATAAATATTAGTCTTTTTGTATTCAGTAATTATGATAAAAAATAGTTGATTATAATATTATTGGATACAGTTTTATTATTATAATTTTAAATGGGATATTTCAAACATATATGCAGTTTGTTTCATTGCATTAACCGCATCTTCAAATTCCATCTGACCGTTTCAAATATGAAAGTTAAAAATAACTAATTTATTTTCTCCCCTTTTAGGGGGGGGGGGGGCGAGACATGTAACTACCTGAATATTGATCATTTTTCAATAACGTTATTAAAAGTGAAGAAATACATGAATCGTTTTAAAATTCAGTATGTTTATTCTACATTAAAATACAAAAAATAATATTTTGTGTTTTATTTTTTTTCAAAATGGCCGCCGTAGTAACTTATCTCCCGAGACTCTTGCGGATAAAAGTATCAATCGGTGAGAATTCTAGCTACTCCAATAAAAAATCAAAAAAGTTGAAAAATTGTAAATCGGCAAGCCTCAGAATAAAAAGTTTGATTTTTTTACCCTTTTTTCAAAGGTTTTTGGGTAAAAAAACTGTAATTTTTAAAAAAAATTTTGGCATTTTTTGAGGTTCAACTAGAAGATAATAGTATAGAGAAGATGCATACCAAATTTTATAGAGATCTATTTAGAACTTTTTGAATTATCTTTCCCGCCAATTTAAAAAAAGTAGTTTTGAGATAAACGTGCTTAAAGTTTTGACAAAGCCCTCAAGAACAGAGTTAAGGTGAAGCATTTAAATGAGTTTTTAATCAATAAATAATGCGATTTTCATTATAAAAATTTGATGGAATATTTTTGAGATGTTATTTTAACTATTTATGAAATAAAGAAAAATTCGATTTTTACATGTATCCCCCCCCCCCCCCGTCCCCCTATTTCGAAACATAATATTTAAATTAGAGCTTATGTGCATTAAACAATATATAATTTTCGTAATAAAATTTCAAACCACAATTTTTTTTAATTTGAATAAGTAATTGAATAAAAATAAGAAGAAATGAGTTACTGAACATAACTTAAGATATTGTACACTGCTCAAAAGAATTAGGGGAGCACTTTGCGTACTTTTGTTTACCCTTTCAGTTCCAACTTCTTATTTTTTATTATAGAAATCTAAAATTTTTGAAATAGATTCATTATGCATCCAGAATGAAATGGTAAAAAACAGGGGGGGAAATCTTATTTTTTAATTAAAATTTAAGGGGGGGGGGGGGAATATTGGAATCATAACTTTTGAATAAATTCTGACAATAATTTTTTCAAAACTTTATTTGTAAAAAAAATGTAAAATCAATTTTTAAACATCTAAGAATGCAAGCGTGAAGAATTTAGGGTATATTTATTTCACAAAAATTTTTGGGAGTGAATTTTATTTTGCCATGTTTTTTATATTTTCATTTAATTAAAACAATAATTATTTAATTCTTCAAAATACATGATTCTTCCATCTAACGATAAATAAGGGCGATCTCAACTTAGTAAGAAAAAAAAATCGCTAGCTGATGATACCAAATAGAATCATTAAGGGTGAGAGGGTTTAAACCATGCGTTCCCCTAATTGTTTTGAGCAGTGTCGAAATAATTTTTAACACTTACAGCTAAGTTACTGATTGACGCAAATACAATGAGAAATTTGTTGTGGTAATTCATACTAAAATACAAACACAAAAAAAAATCCTTATTAATTTTACCTTATCTAATTCCACTGCTTTTTTAATTCGAATTTGAGACTTTGATTTTGCAACCACAAACCAATGACTGACAGCATCTTTGAACCACAGGTGATAGTTAACTAAAGTCAAATTTTTCTTTTCGCTGAAAAGAGAAATTTTCTTTTTACTATGCATCAATAATCTTATTAAATAATAATATATAATTTTATATTGCATTAGTACAAATCATATTAATACTGTGATTGCAATTGGAAATAAAGTAAAAATAATTTCAAAAAGGTTTAAAAGGAAAGTGCTCGTAAAATTAAAGTAAGAAAGGCGTAAAAAAACAAATTTAATGAATTACATTTTACTTCTTCAGAAGATTTTGTCAATAAATCATTTCTGTAGAGTTCTAAAGAGTTGATTGACAGTTTTATATAATTTATGATTTCTTACAGTTTTCGATAATTGAGGTCTTTTCTATGCTCAACTCAATTATATACCCAAAACGATCGTTGGTTATTTGAAAAAAAAAATATTATTGGAAATGACCCTTTACACATAATATTAAAAAAAGAAACTATTTTAATATTTTAATTTTTTATATAAAAGTACTATAGAAAGATTAACAAAATGTCAATAAGAGTACAAAACCTTAACGCAACGTCTATGGTACTAGACGACGATTTGGTTTGCAGTCACATGACAAAGCTGTCTAAAATTGCATATAAAAAGTGAAAGTTTTAAAAACAGGCATAGATGTATACTCTTTTTAATGAGTGTTACAAAATAAATATATTTAAATGCATTATTTTGATCAAAGGTGAGTAAATTATCTTTTTGAATTTCTTTTCCTATTCAATCCATGGGTAGGCGGTCCTTACACCTTTAAATGAGTGTTACTAAGCGAAATATATTTGAATGTAATTTTTCAATCTAGAGCTAGTAAATTGTTCTTTTGAATATCTTTTATTGCTTCACTTCATGGGTAGGCGGTCCTTAAACTTTTACTAACTATATTTGAAAGTAAATTTTCGTTCGAAGTTTCGTAATGAGTGTTACTACATTAAATATTTTTAATGTAATTTTTCGTTCGAAAGCGAGTTAATTAATCTTTAGAATTTGTTTCGTATTTACTCTATGGATAGACGGTCCTTAAACTTTTAAATGAGTGTTACTACACTTAAATGAGTGCTACTACACTAAATATATTTAATGTAACTTTTCGTTCGAAAGCGAGTAAATTAAACTTTTGAGTTTCTCTTCCTACTCACTCCATGGGTAGGCGGTCCTTAAATTTATCAATGAGTGTTACTACACTTAAATGAGTGTTACTATACTAAATATATTTAATGTAATTTTTTGATTGAAGGTTAGTAAAATATTCCTTTGATTTTTCCCTTCCTACTTACTCCATGGGCAGGTTGTCCTTGAACTTGATGAACTCCTGCAGCGCCATATAGAGTTCGAACATGGCCGTGGCCGTGGTCATGTATTCCGAGTCCGGGCTGTCGTCCACCTCGGCGCCCACGGTGCCACACGCCTCTTGGATCTTGACGCCCAGGGAGTCGCCAACCTGGGAGAGATATATGTTATGTATATGTGAGGTTTAGGAACCTTAAGGGAATTGGGATTAATGTCTGGATCTAAACTGTGGAAAGAACGTTTAGATCTACTAAACTGTAGTAAAACGTTTAAATGAAAACTTTGGAAGAGCTAGCTGACCAGATTTGTGTCAGTGATTAACTTTTCGACTATGAAATCATCATTAAATTTCATTAATAATATTTTATTTGCGTTGATTTTGTTAGAAAAAACTATAAAAATTGAAACGAAGAATATTAGCATAACTTTTATAGCTCGATTGTTAAATTAAACTTTACTAGCGCACTCTGAAATCTACAGTTCGTTACGTCACCCTAGATATGTCGTTACATCTATAAACTTTGAAAGGGTACAGCAACTAGTGAATGTCTATAAGTTTGCATGCACTGTAAATTTTTTTTTGTAAAAATACAGTACGTTTGCCGCATATTGGAATGAATGTCTGTAAGTTGTCTATAGGGAATGTGTAGTGAATGTCTATAAGTTTGCATGCACTGTAATTTTTTTTTGTAAAAATACAGTACGTTTGCCGCATATTCGAATGAATGTCTGTAAATTGTCTATAGTGAATGTCTATAAGTTTGCATGCACTGTAATTTTTTTTTGTAAAAATACAGTACGTTTGCCGCATATTCACAGCACATTTTGCTGTGTTTGATTGCATCTGTTTCTGTAAAAACAATACATGTATTTTTTTCGGCTTGCACGCGCATACACGACGTAGCATGCCGTGACTTTGGCCAATTATCTACAAATCGGGAACTCAAACTGGATCTTGGATCAGGCACATATGCTTGAAAATTGCAGCAAATGTGTAGGCGTCAGAATACAGCACTCATGCTGGTCAACGTGACTATTTTTTTTACAATGTGATGCTGATAAGTTACAAGGGGGTCTATACAGTTACTTCATTTATCTATAAGCTTCATGTATTATTTTTTAAATATGAAATCAATATCATTGTTCTACTTATAAGTATTTAGATATAACAATTTGTAATGCTTTTGTAACAAGTAGTACTTTTTTACTGTTTGTAAAAACGTATACACAATGGAACTTTTCTGTTTAATATAAAATCAAAAATAGTTTTAATTTTTTAAAACAAAACTAGAACATTTATATTTAAAACTAACTATAAACAGAAAAAGAGAATTAGTCTACCTCACCATTTATATTTATTGCATAAGTATTTTATTTACAACTAACCGAATAACATATGTCCGACTGAAGTCTCCTTTGTAATTCATCTGACAGCTTGTTGTAAAAAAGAGCAATCACTACATCATTTACAACAATTATACGAATCCATCAATTTGCACTTTTATTAACCCATTAACGACTGTCGTTTTAATCATTAACACCTTTATTATTCATAAAAACGTTATCTTAACGATTTTTAAAATTCGTCTTTTGAGTAATTTAATTTGTCCTATATACATAAATTGTGTTAGGACAATTATCTTTATTTAAATATTTTTTATTTATAATTTTTAAGCAGAAAGCTTATTTTCGGAGTGGCAAATTTTCTTGCAAATCGTCGTTAATGGGTTAATATAGTAACAATGCGTTAATATCGTAACATACGTCTTAATATAGTAACAATGCGTTAATATCGTAACATATGTCTTAATATAGTAACAATGCGTTAATATCGTAACATGTGTCTTAATATAGTAACAATGCGGTAATATCGTAACATATGTCTTAATATAGTAACAATGCGTTAATATCGTAACATGTGTCTTAATAATAGTAACAATCGTAAACGTAACAATGTCTTAATATAGTAACAATGGTAATATCGTACATATGTCTTAATATAGTAACAATGCGTTAATATCGTAACATGTCTTAATATAGTAACAACGTTAATATGACATGTGTTAATATAGTAAAATGCGTAAACGTAATATGTCTTAATATAGTAACAATGGTAATATCGTAATGTTTAATATAGTACAATGTTAGTATTGTGTTAATAGTGTAATAATGTGTTACTATAGTAATAATTCGTCAAATAATAATTATTGTGCTAATAGAGTAGCATTGTGTTAACATAGTTGTAATAGGCCAATAATTAGAATTGTGTTAACATAGCAACAATGAATAATATGATAACAATGGGTCAATAATGAGTTTTGTGCTGCAGAGTAATAATATGCCAATACAGTAACAATTAGTCAATAGTAAGTGTTGTGCTAATAGAGTATTAATGTGTCAATACGTTTTTAGTTAACATATATAACAATTTGTTAATAATGAGTTTTAATGAGTTTTGTGTTAACATAGTAATAATGTGTTAATATAGTAACAATTTGTCAATAATATTTATTGTGCTAATATTGTAGCAATCGGCCAATAATTAAGATTATGTTCAGTTTTAAGTTAATTTTTTTTTCAATGTAACAATTCCTTAAACTTACCATTTTCTCTAGCTGTTTGTATACAACGACTGAATAGGAAACACCAGTGGCACTAAAAAATAAGGTAAAATTTTTGGTAGCTTTATAAGTTAAGATTTCTAGTTTAACATCATAAAGTAGATAAACACTGAGTAAAATAAAAGTACAAAAATTGACGACCAACAACAGGCCGGAACCCAGCAAGGTTTGTTAAAACGCTTACTAATTTTTTTACCAGTCTCCAATTATATATATATATATAATTATAGACATTCTTCTTTAATTCTTTCATTCCCTTTGAATTTATAACATATTCGGGTAAACTGTTCCGCTTATAGATAACTTTGATCTATAATAGTTTTTAAATGAATTTATAGAATAAACTTTTTTAAATTTTTAAGGATTACCAATTTTAAAAATACTTAGTAAGTAGCTTAACTGTCACATATTAATCCTTTAAAAGCATCGAAAAGGCGCAAATGCACTAATAATGAATTAAAATAAGTTGGTTATAAAAACAATTCAAATGTTTAGAAACAGGATAAATTAAAAATTACTATTTTTCAAAACACATTTTATCAACTGGTAAGTAAATTACATAGTTCTGATCGAGAAAACTTAGCTGTTTTTAAGTACATAAAGAAAAAGCTTTTTTTAAGAGGCTGGACAACACTATACTCACCGCCAACCAAATTAGAACACGTTAGGGATGGCGGTTTTTCAGAAAAAAACACCGGTGTTTCAAAAACCGGTTTTTTACAACGCCGGTATAACCGACCCGGTTTTATCGAACCTTAAAAACCGGTTCTATAAAACCGGTTTTTCAGTCAAAACCGAGGGCAAAAAACCGGTTTCGATTTCCCATCCCTAAAGTGCAACAAATAAGGGTGGCGGGAACTATAGTTTAATACACAACAAATAATAGGTTTATAAATTACAATTGAAGAGTACAAGGGAAAAAACCCTTCATTGCATAGTAATCTTCACATTGTCGACAGGAAACCGGTTTTTCTCTTGGTTCTTCTCTCGCGGTACAAACGTGGGACTTGTGACTCGCGTGAATCAGGGTTGCCGCTAGAGAAGAACCAAATAAGAAACCGGTCCCCTTACACCAGTTTAGGCAATGACTCGCCATCGTCTCCAAAGAGGCCTGATGTAGGCTGATTTCTATGCAAAGAAGGGTTTTTCCCCCTGTACTCTTCAATTATTAAATCAAATTGCAAATACTTATTTTTAAAACACATTTTGGGGAATAAAGAAAACACAAACGGAACGTACACATACAACATAATATTTGCCAAAAAATCATTCTAAAATAATGCGTGGAAGTGAAATAATTTCCCAAATTCTTGAAGCTTAAAAATAATTTGACTTTCAGCGCATTTATCGATTTTATATTTATTAATCCATTTATTTGAGTTTTTGACAATTGTTTTTTCTCTACTACTCTAAAACTAAAATTCCTAAAATTTGGTTTCTATCTACAACTTCCCCAATCACAGGTATTTTATGTGAATTCAAACATATTATTTTTAATTCTGATTTCTTAGTAA
Organism: Oedothorax gibbosus; assembly: GCA_019343175.1. Taxonomy (NCBI): domain Eukaryota; kingdom Metazoa; phylum Arthropoda; class Arachnida; order Araneae; family Linyphiidae; genus Oedothorax; species Oedothorax gibbosus. Next base: position 36,071,097 of record CM033274.1, on the reverse strand, counting down.
ATTTAATAAATTACTTTTTGGCATGTTAAAAGAAAATTTATAACAGTTTTGTAAAACATGACAACAGTGAACTTTAATCGTAGAATGTAATATAGATAATTCATAGCAACAATTTGTTCATTATCGAGTTCATATCATCAGAAATTCGTCAATATTAACATTCGTAAATTTGTGTGCAGGTTCATATATTTTTTTTATATAAGTTTGTATTATTATTGCAATTTTTGTAGTTTAACATTTGTTTAGAAAATATTATTTTTTTTACTACTATAAAGCTTTGAAAAAGCATACTTAAAGAATTTGCTAAAAAAGTGTTTATATGTATTGTTTTAGACGTTTTTGATTTTTAAAACTTAAGTATTAAAAATAAATAATCAAGTTATAAAATATATATTAACAAAGAATATTTGATATCTCAACTTGATTTTAGTTTTGTGCTGCCATCTAGTGATCAAAATAAATATAAACTAATTTTTGTGTAGTGCTGCTATCTAGTGATGATAATGTTATCAAATATTTTTTTTCCTGTGATTGACGAAACTGCTACTCTACTTAATAAAAGAGTGTTGCTCACTTGACCCCATTACGTTGCTTAATTACGTCTCCACTATTAACCTGTCTCAAGGTCGTACTGAAGGACATCGGACAGACAAAAGGGAGAGAGAGAAAGAGAGAAACACAATTGAGAATCAAACATGTACACACAAGGGGGAATGAACATATGTTTTGTACGGAATTTCTGTGTATTCTGGTGTTCAAGAGCTAGAAAAATGTCACGGGTTTGCAAAAACTAGTGCGAAACATTTCTTTTTGCAGCGCTTTGAAAAGGCGGACTTTTGTGGCAAGGGATGGAATAGATGGGTTCGGTTTGAATGAAGGCTATTGATATTTTTTAGCGTAATATACTGTAACGACCTGCAGGGCTGGATTTACCAATAGGCCCTATAGGCCGGGGCCTAGGGGCGCACCATGATGAGGGGCGCAAAATTATTTCGAATTTTTTTTTTGTCAGAAAATTTCCATAAAATGTTATAGACTACAATACATGTCTACATCTACATGCTCTCCACGAATAAAAGTCCCATTCGCCTTCCTCGTATAGGTGACGCTGGACGGGCGAATCTTTCGCTTGGCTGTCAGTGTGTATTTACAGAGCGTTATTTATTTCATTTAATTTGTTATTATTCATTTAATTTGTATTATTTATTAATATTTTACTTCACGATGAATTAGAATAAAGTACAAATTTTCTTCACAAAGACCTTTCTGAGGTCAAATTTCTCCCTCCTTTACGATGGTGTGAAGAGGGCGACATAAAACCACGGGTTTGGGGCGCATAAAATCTAAATCCGGCCCTGGACCTCGGAAACTCAAAAGGAACCTCACCGTGGGGAAGAGAGTTACTTCGGTTTTTTATTATTGTTTTCGGCATCAACCAGATTATAGGTAGAAATGAGAAGTGACATCTACTGGCGGTCTTTCTGCGGGCATCTCACAATACTCCCTCCCCAAATTTTATCGGAAATAGAATTCGATCTATGATAACTCCGGTTGGTTACATTACCATAATGTTAGTGTCTTATGCAACTTTGGACGTGGTGGTTGCGTGCGTGAGTGTCCTTATCTGGGTCACCAATGTAGTGGCCTCGATCATTGAGCTAGAAGAAACATGGAGTGAGGTGTGTGATTCACTGAACAGGGAAGCAAACGAGCCGGTTCAATAAAGAAACGCGGAGGAATATACGGCACTGCAGCAGAACGAACCGGGCAGAAAACCTAGAAACTTGCCTATACCGCTATTGGGTTCGTCTTCGCTGGTTCTTAGTTGGTGATCCACATGGTTATTTCTTAAAAAAGTTGAAATTTAAAGTTAAAGAAAGTTAATTTCTTTCGATCTAAAAATGTGACATACATTTAGGAGCCCAAGTCAATATGATAGAGGGGTCTCATACAAGCATTGCATACAAAGTCTAGGGAAAATAGTCCTTTTCTGCCCGGTTCGCTCAAAAGGGTGTGAGTGGGTTTTCGGCTCGCTGACACCTCACTCCAGTTTCCCTTCTAGCTCAATGGCCTCGATAACCTAGTCTACTCAAAGGATCCTAACGATAATGAGATACTTTGCTTACGAAAAATCAGAATTTATACTACTGTTTTTGTTGTTAACGAAATTACTGGTAGGAATGAGGACCGTCATCTACTGGTGGTCTTACAGTGGATATGCACTAAAATAAACCACTACACTAAAATAATTATGTATTAAATGATGGAAATGTGTAAAAACGTGTTCTTTTTAGACCTTATGGAATAGTGTTATTGTGGCTCTTCTACAATTCCCTCTTAATATGGTTGAGAAGGACTTGGACTACAACAGGTTGCAGTGTGCTTTCTAAATATTCTTTATCAGACGGTACGAACGTCGCTCGTCGAACAACTTTTTGGGACAGCAAAAACGTCACAAGAGAACGGCTACGTCATGCGTGACATCACAAACTTAAAAGCAGTATTATCGCGGTATTGGAGGAGGAGGAGGCTCGGCCATGACGTCACGACTGAACTTCGTTCTGATTGGAGCAGCCGTTCGAACAGCAAAAATGAGTCGGATTTTTTCGAGTCGACTCGAAAATGCTCAAGGAGCAAAAACTGCTCCAAAAACCAGTTTTAGATATGGCATACGGACGTCGCTGAACCAACGAGCTCTCGTGTGATAAGGCCTTAAGAAAAACAACTCTTCCACCATCTTCTGCAAACCTGTGTGCCAATTATTAGCTTCATTTCCAGATTAGCTAGTGCGCCGTTAACCGATAACGAGTATTGTTTGGCACAAACCGGGAAGAAGTTTGGAGAACCGGTCGCCAGTCTCTCGAAGCTGGCGGCACTCTTACATACTTGTAACGAAGTACAAATTCGTTCTCTCTTTTATTTAGGCTCTTTAGTATCGCCAAATGCTTTAAAATCAAGTGACGGACAAACAAAAAACGCGTTTGTTTTTGGAAGTAGCGGAATAGGATTTTTGCGTCTTTACTACTATTCCCTTTTGATCGCTGGGAAGGCCTTGAAATGTAACAGACTACAGGGCATTGTGGCGACGCGGTGACACGTGAAGTACGGAAGATCGTCGGTGGTGGCGCTCTTCGTCTGTGATCACTCGTGGTGGCGCTCATCTGCTGGAAATGCTACTACGCAAGCCCCACACTTCAAGCTGCTCTACAAAAGAACTGCACGCCGGACGATCTCTCTCTCTCTTTTCAGTAACTTTCAACAAGTTTGCTGCTTGCGTGTGGTGCCCAATATTCAAATTAATTTATGCTTTACATTTTATAATAATTTTTCTTGTTAATGAGTTCTTTAATAAATTTTTGTTACAAGCGTTGAATAAGGTAGTATTTATTTAACCTAGCATTCGCACACGCTTGTACAGCATTATAAGAAGAAACTATTCAATCAGTTTCTGCAAACCTGTGTTAGTAGCCTAGCTTTTGCTCACAAGGTTACAACTTTAAGTAATCCCCATCTACCTTTCGAATTCTTCATTGTAGTACATGAGTCCTTTGTTCACGTCAGTGTTCATTGTGTTGATGAGATCAATGAGAATTCTTAAGGTCCATTTTTCCTTGGAATCCTAAATAAAATTTAAAGGGTTTTTAATCAATAAGTTCTCTTTAGATGTTAAGGGGGAATGGGCGCGCTGGACCGCGGGTCTCCAAACTCAAGTGCATCAGTGTTAATCCTATGGCGAAAAAACTATTTTTTCTGAAACATTTCTCCGGCTGTATTTTTAAAATAATAAATGTAGAGCTCTCTATCTTCCCACTTTTTGAAATTGCTTCGAGTATTTTGTGTAAAATTATTTATTGAAAATTAAAAAAAAAAAAATCGAACCCATTTCAAAAAGTGGGAAGGTCGGGACCTGTAAGTCAGCTACATTTATCACATAAAAAATCCGCTTGTAAAAATATTCAATACAGCCGGAAAAATGTGGCAGAGAAAATATTTGTTTCGCCATAGGATTAACACTGATGCACTTTGCTTTGGAGACCCCCGGTCCAGCGCGCCCATTCCCCCTTAAGAAAAAGCATTCGAATTTATTTTAACGAATGGTTTACAGCTATGTTTTGCAAATTAATTTACCTTGTTGTATGCAAACTCCATATCTTTATTTTAATTCTAAGAATAGCTTAACAGACATAAATAAATTTAAATAAGTTTAGGATATTTCCTTATATGACGCAACGTAAAATTCTCGAGTATTCGATACTAAGGTTTAAGGGGATACGGTACCCAGAAATTGGTCAAAATAACGATTTTTCAGTTTTTACTTTTTATTATTCACAATATCTTTCTAAACATTTACTGAAAATTTCATTATGATATCTTCTGTATAAAAAGTTCTTAAACATTTTCTGGAGTCATCCCTTGAAGTTTGAAACGTATTTCGTCTGCTTTCAACCTGTTTTCTCTGTTTCGCGTTTTTTCAATTCTTGTGTTCGATAAATCCCTGAGGCTTTTTTGCTAAGATAGAATTTTGAAATTTTTAACCTGTTTTCTTACATAAATGGTGCACAAAATTATGCGTGGAATTAGGTCTACTATGTATATTTTAAAAAAAATGCTGAATTCAGTGTCATTTGTATTTTTTTTTTTTTTTTGATTTTTTGAAATTTTCAGTATAAATGCATGTTACTTTTTTACTGTAGCTCACATTTTAAAATCCATATACAGTTCTCGAACAAATAGTTCCGTAAACAAACTATAAAAGTTTGGTGGAGTTATTCTTTAAATTGAAAGAGGAGTAGCGTTTTAAAAAAGTTTAAAATTTTAACTTTAAAAAAACTAAAAACTACTTGTAAATATTTGTTTTTATTGCTGGAAATTTTTTTAGTAAGAGTAAACATTATATAAAAACATTATAATTTACATATTTATATTATTATTTCTTGAAATAATGTTTTGGGTACCGTATCCCCTTAAAGAAAATGGTCATTGTACAACGGACATTAACTACCTATGTATCCCCATCTCTTTATTCCCAATAGATTAACATGCAATCATCGTATATTTTCTCATAGCTCTTCGCATTACAACTACGAGTATATTAAAAATTTCTGTGTGTATAAGTTTTATAAAATTTACAATAACTGTTCTCACGACTTATTTTTGCTGTCTTTTAATGATTTTAAAGCTAACTGTTTCCAACTTTTATCTGTGTAATGTGTTTGTCTGTTTTTATACGCAATTATTTCGTGTTTGTTTTATTTTCTAATTGTTTTGTTTAATGTACATTGTAATAAATTTTTTATCTGTAATGTGAATTTAAAACTGAATAAATAAATATCAAGTTCGCGAAACAACTCTGACATTCCGTTTTCTACACTCATAAGTACATAAATTTACCTAATATTAAAAACTAAACATCCAGAATATAAGTTGTATCCCGAAGATTACGAAAAATTATTTGTTTTGGCTAACCTGTAATAAAACTAATTGATTTTTAATGACGAGTTATGATTTTTATTTTTATGATTACTTTATTGCTTCTCAGGGAAAATGATTATTATGGAAAAACAATTCCTAGGTGCATTTGGGGAAGGTATTTCAACATTGTGGTGCTATTATAAAAGCGCAACTTTTTACTGATTTAGGATTTCATTAATTTTAAGATTTTCTCTATAAAAACACGCGCACAATGAAAAGAAGCTGGAAAAGTAGCTCCGATCTCCTCTTTTATATGGATTAGGTAAATATTGTACTAGTATAAAAAGAGCGCTCAATCTAAAAAATATTAAAATTATTTAATAATAAAAAAAACAATAGCAACATTTTACCTTCTTTTGAGCTTCTATATTTGCTATTTGTGCATTAAACCAGTCCAGTGTGCCTTTCTGAAAGTAAAGAATACATATTTGAATTTTGAAATTTTCATTGTTGAAAATTTTATAAAATTGTTTCTAAGTTTTAAAAAAATATTATAATTTGATCGAAATGAATTTTTCCCAAATGGGATTGCTCTTTCGGTGAATTCTCCTTAAACCCGGTGTTAAACTCTTCTTAAAATACCTGTCGAGAAAGTTTTTGTTCACTTAAATAAAGTGAACTAATATTGTACATATATATTAAAATTAGAAGTTGGTTTTGTGTAAAACTTTCATTTTATAGGTTTAGAATGCTTCCATTTACCACTAATTTTTAAAAAATATCTTATCCTATGGATACCAATTTATACAAGCAGTTTCATTTAGATATTAAGTAAAGATATTAGATATAAAGAATAAAATCAGTATGGTTACAATTCCCACGCGATCCTTAATGCCGGTGACTTTCAGAAAATGCATTTCCATTTAAAAAAATGGATATAAAATTACTACCTTCTAATAAGGGTAAAAGAATAAATCAACGTATGGGTACTCTTCGGGTTAAACCCAGCGGTTAAACCTTCTTTGCCGTGCAAAGATCAGTCACCTAAATAAAGTGAACTAATATTTAAATATATTAAAATTAGAAGTTGGTTTTGTGTAAAACTTTCATTTTATAGGTTTAGAATGCTTCCATTTACCACTAATTTTTAAAAATATATCTTTATCCTATGCACACCAATTTATACAATGCAGTTTCATTTAGATATTAAGTAAAGATATTTAGATATAAACTATAAAATCAGTATGGACACTGGGATCCCCGCGATGCCAATGCCCTGATTTACAAATTTTAATTATTTTAAGTTTAAAATAAAATGGGATATAAAAACTAACTCACCTTCAAACAGCATGTAACCTCAACGTGGAGGTCATGTCTGAAAGGGCAACACCAGCGGAAACCTTTTTGGCCGTGCAAGAGAGACAGACACCTGAAATTAAAAAAAAAAAGAAGAAACACGTTATTTTTAATTTGTAAAAAAGTATTACATTTTAAATTTCTAATTCGGATTAAAGAGTAGTGCGCTTGAATGTGAGGAACTATATATTTCCTAAATAACGTTTTTTTTTAAATTTCGCAGCAACAAGGGTTCATGAAAAAACAGGATTTTGCAGAAATTGATTCAACGGTTATTTCAGTACTTTGAATGGGGTAACTTTAGCCCTGGTTAACTTTTAACAAATAACAGAGGCCGGGATAGCCTGGTCGGTAAGGTCTTGGACTGGCATCCCTGAGGTTGCGTTTTCGTGCCCAGCTGCCTTCAGAAGACCCCCGTGTACGCTAATGGTGACTGGTGCACGTTAAATTCCGTCTTGGTCACAAAGTCCTCCAAGTTCCCATACCAAGTCAATACCTCTGGGGGTGACAAGTCAATTCTGGGGATCCTCTACTTGACCTCTGTCTCTAAAGTTAGATGGATCCACTTACGTGTGTTGTGTCTGATTGTGTGTTGTGACGAAGGTTTATAAGCGGGTCTTTGACCAAGTACACAAACCTGATTATATATGTCTACCAAACCAGACTTCTCAACAAGTACACTCTTTGAAATATGCTTGTCTTAGGGTTTCATGCTGGGAAAAAAGTTTACCTCAAGGGAAAAAGTTGCCACATTCGTCGGTAACATAATATTCGAACATATTGTAATAAACTGCTGTTTTTTTATTTATTAACAAATGAATAACTCTACATAATTTTAATTAGAATAAAAAATCGGCTAGTAAGTAATAGCAAGTAAGTACAATATACGCACTTGCAAGAATAAATTACATTTACGCAAGATGGCGCTGATTTTGTCTTAGGGTTTTATGCTGAGACCAAAGTAATAGCAAGTAAGTACAGTATACGCACTTGCAAGAATAAATTACATTTACGCTAGATGGCGCTGATTTTGTCTTAGGGTTTCATGCTGAGACCAAAGTTTCCCTCAAGGGAAAAAGTTGCCACATTCGTCGGTAACATAATATTCGAACATATTGTAATAAAACTGCTGTTTTTTTTATTTATTAACAAATGAATAACTCTACATAATTTTAATTAGAATAAAAAATCGGCTAGTAAGTAATAGCAAGTAAGTACAATATACGCACTTGCAAGAATAAATTACATTTACGCTAGATGGCGCTGATTTTGTCTTAGGGTTTCATGCTGAGACCAAAGTTTCCCTCAAGGGAAAAAGTTGCCACATTCGTCGGTAACATAATATTCGATCATATATTAAAATAAAACTGCTGTTTATTTAAAAAATAAATAAATCTACATAATTTTAATTCGAATAAGAAAATCGGCTAGTAAGTAATAGCAAGTAAGTACAGTATACGCACATGCAATAATAAATTACATTTACGCTAGGTGGCGCTGATTTGCTACTGTGTTACAACCAGCGCCATCCTAGATCATAACAAACATTTCCGTACATAAGCAACATGGTCTCGTCATCTTGAGTTACCTTTTGGTGGATACGGGTTGTGATAAATATTCTGCAATACAGCCATTTGTTTTGCAGTTTTTTTCTACATGATTCTATGTTTATTTTGCAGATAAACACGATTTAACAGAATTTTTTTTAATTACTTTGAAATTTTGGATATTGTTCCAATTTCATACTTTGGCAGTGCAACAAAAAAAGGTATAAAATATACCAGTTCTTACTTGAGCAAGTGCGTGAGTTTGTGGTTAGCGAAAGTGTTCCCAGGAGGGAACAGGTCCCGGTGCTTCTGTAGAAGTTTCAGGCAGAAGTCCAAGAAAATGTTGAACGACTCGGCGAGGGCCGCTTCCTAAAATAAAAGATTTTTCTATTTTGACTGGAAACACATAAATTCTGAGAACACAGAAAAAGCTGTCATTAAAGAAAAATTTGGGGCCGTGGATAGCCTAGTGGTTAAGGCCTCATTCTCGGAATCGGAAGGTCCCGCGATCGAGTCCCGATACCACTGAAGACCCACCGAGTATATGCGGAGTACGTGCTCGCTAAATCTGTGGGTCCGAAAGTCCTGTGGTCGGTCATGGCACAGTTTCCCACGGGTACGGGTCCCTGGAGACTATTTCCCTCCCCTTCAGGGACATGTCTAAATTGTGGAGGTGGCGATAGATGGCAGCATCTGTCACTTATGTGTGTGTGTGTCTGTCTTACTAGACGAAGGTTATTATAAGCGGGTCTCCGATCAGGCACACAAACCTGAATATATGTCTACCAACCAACCAACCAAGAAATATTTGATAAGTCTATAACTTTGTAATACTTAACATCTTCTATATAATCTAATTTATATGATCTAGTTGGTCTAATGCCACATTAATTCAACTAAACCAATCAAATCATCATGCTTTGTATCCACCCTACATTCTCAAAAAATGATTCCTACAATAAATGGAAATATTGCTACCGATTTGGCTGGAATATCTTTCCATTCATTGACAATATTTAGTTTTTGTATTGTTTTAAAAAATCTCAGTTAACTGTAACTAATCCCGCATAATTTCTTTTGTTTGTGATAAAAAAATTAATCCTCCAGGGAAACTTAGATAGTAGATTTATAATTATTATAAACATTAATCCTCTATAGGTTATCCGAGTTTCGAAACGGTAAATTCTAGACGACAGACGGCTGTCGTACCTACTCAGCAAGGGCGGTTATACACCGGAAAGCAAACATAATATTTACAAAATCGTTTTGAAAATGACGATTTAGCATAGGCCTAGAAGGGGTCCCTATACAAAACATTAAACGATTAGTAAAATTACAAATTTGTCAAAGAAAATAAAACAAGCAATGAAGTTGTAGTTAGGAGCGCTAGACGTTATAAAAACCAATGAGCTTGCTTCAACAGGTTGTCAAAGAAAACAAAACAACCAATAAAATCGCACTATATGGAAAGCGTGACGTCATAAGAAATAATCCCATTCAAACGAGGCGGAGCTTGGTTTGTTTGGGGGGTATAAGACAATGTCTGATGTAGTTGTGACGTCATCCTAGGCGTGGTAGTTCTAGTTTGATGGGTTGTTTGTGGGGCATAAGACTATTAGGGGAGTATTTGTGTATCACACTCGGCCGGGACTTTCATTCACTGGGTCGTATATTATTTGTTAAAAAATGAAGAATCATTTAGTGTAAAACGGCGAGTTTTTCGACTTTAAAAAGAATTGTTAGTGTACCTCATCTCTGGACAGCGGGTTTTCCTGGTCCCCCCAGGCCCTGCTGATGTCTTCCAGCAGTTGGTACAGCAACGCGTAGTCCAGGGGAACCTCCATCAACTGCTTGCTGTACATGATCCAACGGCTGAACAAAAAATTGAAAACACTCACACAATATTTTACAAGAAGTACCAAAAGAAGTATAAAATAGACTATAGTTCCACGTTACTTTAATACTTACAGAAATTATCAAAGTACGGACAGGCAGACATAATGACAAGAAATTTAATATTTATATTTCTGAAGTCAGATCTTACAAACACAAAAAAATAGAATTTAGAGTTTCTGATGGTTAAAAAACGGGGGTCTGGGACATAATCCCGAATGGGTCAAAACCCGACAAGGACGAAATCCCGAATGGGTCAAAATCCCGAAAATAGATTTTTTGTCCATTTCTCGATTTTTTTTTAAATATTAGAGATTATTGTGTGTGTGGGAGTGAAATGAGTGAGTGAAATGAGTGAGTGAGTGAAATGAGTGAGTGAGTGAGTGAGTCACTCACATTTCACACACTCACTCATTTCACTCACTCACTCACTCATTTCACTCACTCACTCACTGAGTGAAATGAGTGAGTGAGTGAAATGTGAGTGACTCACTCACTCATTTCACTCACTCACTCATTTCACTCACTCGCTCATTTCACTCAGTGAGTGATGTGAGTGATTCACTTACTCACTCATTTCACTCACACACAATAATCTCTAATATTTAAAAAAAAAAATCGAGAAATTGACAAAAATTCTACTTTCGGGATTTTGACCCATTCGGGATTTCGTCCCTGTCGGGATTAAGGCCTTTCGGGATTTCGGCGTTCGGGATTCTGGCCTGTCGGGATTTCGGCTTTCGGGATTGTGTCCGGAACCCAAAAAACGGAAGTTTAAAGAGTAGTACGACATCATGACCTACTCAGCTTTCAGCTCACAGAATCGCTTCGTGACGTTAAGCTAATCATCCTGTTCGAATTGTAGGCTTTTCCGAAGAAAAAATATGAAACCTCTTCGCATACTGCCGGCTAATATACTTTTCAGGTACCAAACAGGTTTTGCTCCTCTCTTTTCAAATAGTGGATAGCCCGAAGCGGACGGATAGTGTGAATTTACAGAGATCTTCTCTGTCCTTATTGGTTGAGTCGGCCGTAGATGTACGGACGGACAAACTAGTGGGCAGAAATCTCCTATATGTTAACATGCAACATTCCATTTTTTTAAATGGAAATATAAAACAAAACAAGTAGGTTTGTAACAGAATCTGTCACTTAACGTGCTTCCACACAACAGTTGTGTTTAACAGGCAAAAAGGCGCTAAACACAGCATTAATTCTATATTAAACATTTTTATGCTAAATTTTGCTAGTTTCATTGAAATTTTATTTCGAAAATTCAATAATTATTACTTATCGTTTGTAAAAATTAATTTATATTTCAAAGAATATATATGTAATATTCCTCGCTTTTAAATATAATGAAAATATTTCATATCAACATACAAAGAATCTCGTAGTGAAATATATTTGACGTCATTTCAAACTGATTGATGTCGCAAAAATATATATATTTTTTATTTTTTGTCTAAAAGAATTTAAGTTTCTCGAGCGATTGTTGCTAATGGCAATGGTGATTTAATTCTAATAAAAATGGCTTCTTATACTTTTTAAATGAGCATTAAATTTTGCAGTTTTTTAAATAATTGAAGTTTTTCGAATTCGAATTCTTCTCTGAAATTTTCAATGTATTCTAATTTCGATGCGCTGAATTTTTTGACGTATCACACTTGTCCGTAGCATTTGTAGTTTGGGTTATGAAAGTGGGTGATGGACAGATATACAGACGGACGGACTGAACGATTATAATACCTTCCACTTTTTACTTTATAAACGTAGTGTAGAAGCTAAAAACAGACTTGTAAAACCTAATTGCAAATGCTTTATGCTAAACATATGAACTTTAATATGATAAAGTTATAAGAAATGTCCTCACCACAATGCTTGCTGGAGTTCAGTGACGTCGCCTTGGATAGCATGCTGGTGCAGGATGGTGAGTGCTGGCTGGGGTAAGTCTCCAGCCCATTCATAGCTTGGACCCTAAAAGGAAGTAGGAGAGACAACTCAACGCAACAATACATGAAGTAATTGATTGAAATAAACCATTTCTTCCAAAACACTCCAATTATCCGAATCTCTGGTTATCTGATTGTAGTTAGGTTCTGATTGCTTCGGACAATTTGAATTCTACATTGTTTTTAGTATATTTGTTCTTTAACCCTTTATACACCGAATTTAGTTTCGATTTAAATTACTTAACTGTGAAAATTTTAATGTTAGCTATTGCAATTAATAAGGATTGGAACATAAAATGCACTTAATGTCCCGAATTTATTATCTTTTTTCCTCCTTTCTACTTATAATTACTAAATTACACTGACGAACAATGGCATTTGTTGAAGGAATATTGTTTTAATTTTTTGTCTTTAACGTACTGAATCCACATTCTGCATTAATAAAAGCCCATTACCATTTATATTTTCCCTCACACGAACAATGAAAAGTAAAATAACGTCCTCTTTAGTAGTACTTATCGCCGCAAGAATTGGCGCAGGATAACCAAAGTAAAAGTTTTAGAAGCAATTTACTTTTCCTTTATAGACTTTAATGTGATAAAACAGAACATGTCAATTAAAAAGTTCCATCTTTCCCCGTTTTCTAAAATTGAACAATGAAAAAGTGGCCTTTGTTGCATAGTTAAACTGTATCCAACGTCTAGCTTGTTTGCATAGAATAATTGGGTCAAAAGAATTTTACAGTGCCTTAGTAGTACTTCAACTACTGTTAGCATAATAGTCAAATGTTCACGACCCCCCCCCCACTCAGGAAGTTCTGCTTGAGCTCGTGCTGTATGAAGACCCAGCTATTTTTTAACCTTTTATACTCTAATTAATTCCAATAACTAACATGTTGTCGTTGTTGACTTATGTCCATTAGCTCAAAAGCAGAAAAAAGATCACGGTAAAAGGAAGAGGGGAACAGCTTCTGTAGATCAAGGATCCGGAGCACCGAAAGGCAGAAGTCTGATTTGGCTCCCGTATCTACAAATCTCAGATGGGCATAGTGGAATGGCCTTCACGCCTTGGTTGACCCTAACAGGAGAATACTCTCCTGACGTACTTCACCCATTCCGCCCAGTGCCACCCCCTCGCCACGGTGAGGCGCTTTGCAGTATTTGAGGGGGCTAGCTAACATTAAACTACCCAAAGACAAATAAGAGAAAATAAAACTTAATTTAGTACATAAAGGGTTGTATTAGAGTAATTTGTGTCCTGTCATGCAAATGGAATTGATTTTTCTGTATGACAATATAGATCAATAAATCAATCAACCAATCAACGTGTTGTACGACCCGAATTGCGCACTCACGAAGTTCTGCTTGAGCTCGTGCTGTATGAAGACCCAGAACAGCTCCTGGTGTTCCACGACCTCCTTCCAGTTGTCCTCTTCGGCCGACTCCTTATCCTCCCGGGTACCCAGAGAGATCTTCAGCCGGATCTGGCCCTGCACGCTGGACCTCTCCGTACGCCCCTCCAGGCAGAACCAGCGGTCGATGCCAGAAGAAGGGATGTCCTGCGTGTAAGAAAAAATACAGTATGGAAATTGGAAATTCAGGAGCCAAGAATTTCGCCAACTTTTACGAAAGAAAATATATGCATTCACTAAGATTACCTAAATAAAACAATATTGATAATCTTAGAAAAAGAACTCAATAGAACGAAAATACCAAACGAATTAAAAATTGTTATCACAGTGTTATAGAACTATTCACTCAGAAATTGGTAATTTAAAAATCTTATTAATTAGAGGAATAAATTCACTAGTAGCAGTTTTAAGTTTCACAACTTTAACCTCGATTATCCAATATAATTGGTAGGACGGATAATCGAAAAAGACGGATAATCGAGAATTTTCAATTAACTAGTGTAACTTCTAGTACAGAGGATCTTCGAAAGTTCGCGGACCATAAATCCTCCATAAAGTGTATCTCCTTGTAGTCTCACAATTTTAGAGTTATCGAAGTTTTGCCATCCAAAAATTAACGGAATTTTCCAACTTTAGATACGCCGGAATTTCAAGGTTTCAAAATCAGTGCAGAACTCAAATTTCAAATTAATAGGAGATTCCCGATTTTCGAATCGTGGAAACTTGCATATTTCAGAATCGCCACAGATTTTCCGAGATTATTTTCTTTTTTGAGCAACCGAGAAGGATCTAGTTAGAGGATTTTGTTTTATGTTGACTAAAGACCGGTAGGTTAAGAAAGAGTTCCGGGTATAAGAGGGACGGATAATCGAGGTTCTCCTGCACTCTCGATCTTTCAGTGCGCCCTTCCAGGAGGGACTGTCAGTCCCATAGAGCTAATGCATTACTTTTCAAATCACAACTTTTGAAAAAGAATTGCTTTGCCATGTTTTCCCATTTTCACCCCAGGTATGGGAATCATCATAACATCAATTTAAAACAAAATTGAAAAGAAAATAACATCCCATTATTTAATTATTAATTGGTAAAGCTTAAAAACAGTGTCGCCATCTGAATATTTTGAGACATTTTAAAACTTCAAAGATATATAATTCGATAAATAGACAACATTTTCGTTTCAAATTTGTTTCATTTCAATGTTATGTTGATTTTCATACCTGGGGAAAAAGGGCTAACATGGCAAAGTAATACTTCTGTGGAAGTTGTGATTCCAAAACTAATGCATTAGCTCTATTTGACTGACAGTCCCTTCCCGTGTTGCGCGAGCGTTTAGGGTGGTTTGTTAGAATTTGCGTAAGACGATGCGTCTTCATCTACCACATGCGAAGTGAGGCCCTTTTTTTCTGAATAGATAGCATAGATATCATAGTTAAAGTATTAGATTGGCAGATCACGTGACCTCCAATGCTAACGACGGGACGCGCATGGATAACAGAATAAGAGGGCAATGGGGCCAGGGTTGCCACCAGTTTTAGGAGAAAAACACTTTCGAAAAAATACCTTTTAATTCTAAAATTACAAAGCAAGATCATATAATTTTTAGCTGCATTTTGTAATCTTTTTAGTAACTGTAAAAACGAACGTGATACGCTTTGCTAGTATTTTTATTTTATGTTTTTGTATTTTTAGAATTATATGGTATTTTTCGTAGTGTTTTTCTCCTAAAACTAGTGGCAACACTGGCCCCATTTCCCTTTTATTCTGGTCTCCTTGCGCGTCCCGTCGTTGGCATTGGAGGTCACGTGATCCGCCAATCTAATTCTGTAACTATGATAGATAGATACATCGGCTATTTTAAATCAAACCACGACTGATTAATGTTTTTTGAAAGCCTTGATAAACACTATTTCTGACGTAGTGGCAACTAGGGCCAATAAGATATCGGGCGATTCGGATGCACAGGGGCCGTTGTGTTCTTCAGACCAGGATTGGAAGGTTGCGCATTCTTGAGAAAAAAGACCTACCGAATATTACGCCCGTAGAAAGCCCGTCAATGTTATCCAACTTACTGCTGGTGCAGCATCTGGGATTTGTTAAAATGCCTCCAAAAAATTAAGAAAATACCCTTATGTGGTGTTGTCTGTTGTGTCTGTCTTACTTGACGAAGTTTATAAGCGGTCCTACCAGCACACAAACCTGATTTTGTCTACCACCAACCAAACAATCGGATGCACAGCTCAGCGGCCGATTTCGTGTTCTTACCAACCAGGACTTTAGAACAAAAGGTGCCCACTTTCTTGAGAAAAAAAAATTGTACTTACCTCACAACGAATATTAACGCACCCTAGAAAGTCGTCAATGTTTTCCCCTGTACTGGTGCGAGCTGACTGCGCGATTTGTTTAAAATACCTACAAACAACATAAGATATAAGAAAATGACCAACACAACCATATCATTTGAAATTCACTCAAGAAAAGCCTAATGCGTGATTTTTTTCATTTTTACTCCAAAAATATATTTATTTCAATCGTTGACGGTCATACTTTTTGGAAAAATATTTGAAAAAATATTTCCGTGAAGGAACTTAGTTATTTTAATTTTTGAAACATTGTCTTAGCATTGAAGACGATACTGTTACTTTGAAGAAAATGTTATTTTTTAATTGCATACAACATAAAATATTTTTATAATTGAAATTAGTTAATTTTTTAAATTAAAATAGATTATTTTTTCTTTCTAAAAAATCAATAAAGAGCTTGAAATCGAGAACATATCTCTAATGTTGGAGAACATCAACAATACTATTAAGTTATTAGGTGCATCAAAGTATGTGTTGCCAAATGGCAGCAGTATGCAGTAGATTGAAAATACCTGTCCTAAACCTTTCAAACTGACACTTCATTAGTTTGGCCAATCAAAACTGATGATTCACTCAGGTCATGATCCCTATTTTAAAATATTGTATGCTTAATATGTGGAGTAATTTAAAATATTATTTTAACTCGTTTTGTTTCTTAAGGGAAACCGAATGTCAGCGTGTCTCCAAGCCAAAGTGCCTATATGTTATTACAATGAAAAACAATTATTTTCTAAACCACATTTCCCCAGATTTTTAAATTTTTACAATTGTCATTACCATATAGATGTGAAGCCCAGCCAAAGCCTAATGCGTTTGATTTCCATTTTTCCGGAATATCGGATTACGTTGATAGGTTATCCTTTTGGAAAAATTGAAAAAATGTTCCGTGAAGGACTTAGGTATTTTAATTTGAAACATTGTCTTGTTTTTAAAACCTTCGATTGTTCTCGATTGTTACAACCTACAAACAACAAAAAGAAAAGAAAAACAACACAACCATACATTTGAAATTCACCCAGAAAAGCCTAATGCGTGATTTTGTTCATTTTTACTCCAAAAATTTTTATTTCAATCGTGATAACGGTCATATTTTGGAAAATATTTGAAAAAATATTTCCGTGAAGAACTTAGTTATTTTAATTTTTGAAACATTGTCTTGTTTTGTTTAAAATACCTCGATTGTTCTCGATTTGTTTAAAATACCTACAAACAACATAAGATATAAAAATGACCATAACACAACTCATATGCCATATTTGAAATTCACCAGAAAAGCCTAATGAGTATTTGTTTTCATTTATTACTCCATAAAATTACTTATTCTTAATACCTTGCGGTAAACATACATTATTGAAAAATATTTGAAAAAATATTTCCGTGAAGAAATTATTATTTAATTTTTATAGCATTGTCATTAGCATTGAAGACGTACATGTTACTTATGAAGAAAATGTTAATATTTTAATTGCATACAAATAAAGATTTTAATATTTCAAAAAATTTTTTTAAATTAAAATAGATGATTTTTTTTTCGGAAAGAATCCAATAAAGTACCTTGAAAGTCGGATGACAGATCTCTAATGTGGAGAACTCAATAATACTACTTAAGTTTTAGGTGCATCAAATATGTGTGCCAAATGGAGCATAGCAGTAAATTGAAAATTCCTTCTAAACCTTCAAACTGCACATTCTTTCCCCTGTATTGACAGTCTATAAAAACGGTTTATGTAATATTAAGTTTAAAATAGGTCTTATCTTTAATTATGAGGCTATTAAAACTTATTATTTAAATCGTTTTGTTACTTAAAAATATTGAAACTTCGAATTCAAACGTGTCAAGGCAAAGTGCCTTATGTTATACAATGAAACAATTATTTTCAAAACCAAATTCCAGACTTATATATTTTTCAAATTAGTCTGGTTAAATTAATAAGTGAGGCAGTGGCACAGTAAATTTTGCTTCGCATTGCAGCCACAGTCCGTGTTCGGAACCCCGGGCGATGCTCATCCCTCTCCCTTGATGGGTTTAAATTACTAATGTTGGGACTCTATATTAAGGAATTGATATCTTACTTAACAAGGAAAAAGTAATCAATATATATAAAGAAAATATCTATGTTAAGAGAGGATTTAATTCTCGAAACTAAATGGGCACAAAGTCTTTTGGCCCGTATTTTTGCGGATGGTAAGTTTAGTTTTTAATATTTACAAATTTTGGCTTAACCCCCCCCCAAAAAAATATTTTTAATATTTATTTAAGCAATTCATTTTAAATATCAATAACAGTTTACAAAAATATTTATTATTGGGATTAAAGAACCTGTAGTCTCCCACATTTACCATAAAAAAACCGTTTGAAAAAATATTTAATTCAGACGGAGAAATAGGGCTTAGAAAATATTTTCCCCCCAAAGGATTAAAACAGATGCACTTTATTTTGGAGACGAGCGATCCATAGGGCTAATTCGCCCTTAAGGGGGAATGGACGCGCTGGATCGCGGGTCTCCAAACTCAAGTGCCTCAGTGTTAATACAATGGGAAAAAAAATTATTTCCACTGCCACATTTCTCCGGCTGTATTGAATATTTTTATAAACGGTTTTTTTTTTAATAATAAATGTAGATAAATTACAGGTCTCTATCTTCCCACTTTTTGAAATGGCTTCGAATATTTTGTGTAAAATTATTTATTTAAAATTAAAAAAAAATATTCGAACCCATTTCAAAAAGTGGGACGGTCGGGACCTGCAAGTCAACTACATTTATCACACAAAAAAATCAGCTTGCAAAAAAAAAAAAATCAATACAGCCGGAGAAATGTGGCAGAGAAAATATTTTTTCTCCATAGGATTAACACTGACGCCCTTTGCTTTGGAGACCCCCGGTCCAGAGCGCCCATTCCCCCTTACGTTTGCTTTATGGAACTTCTTTAACATTTAAACTGAATTTATTGGGACTCCTATATTCAAAGAATATAGATATTTTTCTTTAACGAAGGAAAAAGTTAATACAATTATATATTTACAAGAAAAAATATTGACAGGTTTATTGTGTAGATGGAGAGGTGATTTAAAATTCCTCGAACTTACCTACACTATAAATGCATTTTGCATTTAATTTTTTTTTTGGAGGGATTACTCGTTCCCAAAATTTTACAAAGCTCATTTGGGCATTCATAGCCCCCCAAAAAAATCAATATTTTTTTAAGGCCGAATTTATCGATCCCTCAAATTAATCACTCAAAATTTCTTGCAAAACGTACTTTTAATGTATGAAATATATTGTTAATATAAAGAATATTTGTGTAACATTTTTCTAGAGTTTCAGGAGGTTTTCGTACACTCAAAACAATGTGTGATGCTGCCATCTGATGAGAAAAGAAAGATTCAGAGTTATTCTTTATAATGAATTAACTATGGACAAATGATCTCGAATGCCCTCGTGTTCCGTAAACTTATAAGACATTTTGAATTTAAAACAAATTTAAAGTTAACTGTTTATTGCAAAACACTGATCATCTTGTTTTTGCTTTCATTGCATAAAAAAATATGTGTATTTATGGCTTAAAACCCAAAATTCCACTGGATTGAGGAGACCAGCAGAAAATGACGTTTTTTTTTTTTTAGTTACTTGCAAAGCATACTTTCAAATAGATAATTGTTTGAAAATGTTTTTATAGAAAATATATCCATTCACTGTCAAAAATTTTGTGCTTGGTTTCACCATTATATTGGTTGCTAGTAGCTGCAACGACTGTGTGGTGAAATGTTTCACCTTTTTTTCGGTGTTTGGTTGAACCATTTTTCTGGATTTGGAAACCAAAACCTGAGAAATGGTTCAACCGAATACCAAAAATATGCTTAAACGTTTCATTACACAGCCGTTGCAGCTACTAGGAACCATATTTTTGGTGAAACAAAGTGCATAATTTTTAACAGTTTAGGATTTTGTTCAGTAATGAAGAGTTAGCTAACTGAGTTTAGCATGCATGAGTTTGTTGGTGGTCATATCGCCTGGCAATTACACCCTTTTGGAAATAGAACGCGCATTTGTAACTTACCATATATCCAAATGAAGTCTATCCGTTCGAATGTCTTCAATATCTCTACAAAAAAAGAAAAATAGTTTATTTTACATCAAATTTTTTTTTATTGATAAGTCATGAGATGAGGCACTAGTATTAAGATTCATTGTGCCATATTTTTGAGTTTCTTTAAAACGTTTCATTTCAGAAGAATAACATTCGTTTCGTTTAGTTACGCTTCTAACTTCTTCCAAAGCAACTTGTTAAAATTGTAATATCATGATTATAACTTACAGTTTTCGTAATATTTGTGCCTCTATTCTGTAAACACCCTCCTAACCGGCCTGAATGGGACCGAGGGTAAACCGGTTAAGCGAAAATCTGTTTAAACGGGAGAACTAAAATTAAAGCTCTAACTTAGAGAAGTTGTTTTACCCTATATATATATATATATATATATATATATAATATATATATATATATATATATATATATATATATATATATATATATATATATATATATATATATAATATATATATATATATATATATATATTATATATATATATATATATATATATATATATATATATATATATATATATATATATATATATATATATATATATATATATATATATATATATATATATATATATATATATATATATATATATATATATATATATATATATATATATATATATATATATATATATATATATATATATATATATATATATATATAATTATATATATATATATTATATATATATATATATATTGAAATAATATATCATTTTCGGCTACAGTTTATTAGTTTTAACAGAAAAATGACTCAATATCTTTCCTATTTCTCTTCTAATCACTAACAGTGCTTTTGCCTACACTTAGGCACAAAGAAATAGATTATGTTACAGTTTTCAGCTACTTTTTAAATTTTGAGGGAAAGAAATTTGGCCTGTTAAAGAGGAGATCCGGTTAAACGTAGATCGGTTAAGTAGGAGCCTATTGTAATTGTGTCCTGTCGAAGTGGAACTATATCAATACCTTCAAGGACAAGCATGATGTGTCAATTCATTTAATTTAAGACACAGCACACCTGTACTCCAAGGCATCGAAATGTCTCTTTTTATTGTACACAATCTTATTCTACAATTTTACATTGGTTTTAAAAACGTTTCAATAATAAACCAAATTACAGAATAGTCACTTTCCTCTTCTTAATTTTTTAGCCTACTTTTCTTTTTTTAATTCGAAAAATTAAAAAAAATGAAAAAGTAGGTATTGACATGCGGTCGATGTCCGTCTGTCCGTCTGTCCGTCTGTCCGTCTGTCCGTCTGTCTGTCTGTCTGTCTGTCCGTCTGTCCGTCCGTACCCCCCTTCCAAAATCGGTTCTAATCATCGGATCTTAAAAATTCTTTTTTGTTAGAAAGCTATAACCTCAGATACCCAACTTTCATACTTTTTGTCCGTCTGTCTGTACGTCCGGACGGACATAAATCTACTATCTGTCGGCGAATTTCCCATTGAATTAGCATTGAAATTCAATTTTGAGTCATTTAAATCACTGTAGGTATTGAAATGCGGTTGATGTCCAACTGTCTGTCTGTCCATCTGTCTGTCTGTTCGTATGTCTGTCTGTTCGTATGTCTGTCCGTCTGTCTGTCCGCCTGTCTGTCCGTTTGTCTGTCTGTCTGTACCCCCCTTCCAAAATCGGTTCTAATCATCGGATCTTAAAAATTCTTTTTTTGTTAGAAAGCTATGACCTCAGATACCCAACTTTCATACTTTTTGTCCGTCTGTCTGTACGTCCGGACGGACATAAATCTACTATCTGTCGGCGAATTTCCCATTGAATTAGCATTGAAATTCAATTTTGAGTCATTTAAATCACTGTAGGTATTGAAATGCGGTTGATGTCCATCTGTCTGTCTGTTCGTATGTCTGTCTGTTCGTATGTCTGTCCGTCTGTCTGTCCGCCTGTCTGTCCGTTTGTCTGTCTGTCTGTACCCCCCTTCCAAAATCGGTTCTAATCATCGGATCTTAAAAATTCTTTTTTTGTTAGAAAGCTATGACCTCAGATACCCAACTTTCATACTTTTTGTCCGTCTGTCTGTACGTCCGGACGGACATAAATCTACTATCTGTCGGCGAATTTCCCATTGAATTAGCATTGAAATTCAATTTTGAGTCATTTAAATCACTGTAGGTATTGAAATGCGGTTGATGTCCATCTGTCTGTCTGTTCGTATGTCTGTCTGTTCGTATGTCTGTCCGTCTGTCTGTCCGTTTGTCTGTCTGTCTGTACCCCCCTTCCAAAATCGGTTCTAATCATCGGATCTTAAAAATTCTTTTTTTGTTAGAAAGCTATGACCTCAGATACCCAACTTTCATACTTTTTGTCCGCCTGTCTGTACGTCCGGACGGACATAAATCTACTATCTGTCGGCGAATTTCCCATTGAATTAGCATTGAAATTCAATTTTGAGTCATTTAAATCACTGTTGCCAAATCAACAATGGCATGAGATACTTTATTTAAACATATTTGAAGCAAAATAATATTTCATGAATCAGTTTGGAATGACGTCATAAAATGTAGAATAATTTGATTCTTTGATTATTCATTAATTATCTACCAAGAAAGCGGCAAGGCTTACTTTTGCATGCAATTATGCTTAGTTTTAATTTACATTTCTTGTTTTTTAATGCAGTTCGGAGTAGTTTCATTACTTTTGTTATTAATAAATATTTATTCTTCGAACTACAAATAAATCACGAGCAGATGATAAATAATATTTAATTAATTTGCGAACGAATATTAAGGAAAATAGTTGATTTTGGCTTTTAGAAGTTTAAATTATAGCTGGGTGCTGTGTTTCGATTTTTTTTTTCTAATGTGTATAAATCTAGTGTAGAAAAAGGCTGTTGATGATATTTACTTTAGGAACCTAGTTTTTTTCCCGATTAGAACTTCAGTAAGTATTTAAGTAACAGGAAAGTAGGCTATTTTAGTTCTTTATGAACTTCTTGTTTTCTCTTGACCTCATTTGTTAGATACAAATATATAACAATAGAGATAGATGTTAGATACAAATATATATTATATATAACAACATTTAAACTATTTATCACCTTCAAAACATAATTGAACGAATTGACTTTTAAATGTCAATAAAAAACAATAGATTATGAAAAACCTCTCTAAAAGAAATAATTGGTATATTAAGACGTCATTCTTCACTAATTAATACCAATGGTTCAACATGGTGTTTTCGCTTCGTCTCAAGACTTTATTCAAGTGTTTAGTTTGAATTATCGTCGCACTAGAGCTACACGAGGGATATTAGCGACGGGCGTTGTATTTTAGAACCACAGTCAAGTGACGAGCCGACACCTGAGTTGACACCCAACGCAACCGTTAAGGACGACATCGTACGCAGCGTTGGGACTTTGGAGCGTATTTTAACGTGCACTCCCTCTACACGGGGTATTATTCGTCGGACATTTTTGGCTGCACGGGCCGTTTATAGGTCGGCAGTTAATTGGCGATGTCCGGACCCGAACCTGGGACTTTTCGCATGCTAGGCGAGCGCCTAACCGACTGGGCTCCCCAGCCCCTCAAGTGTTTAATAATAACAAATGTTATTAAAAATATAGCATTTATGCATGTATTTAACTACTTATACAATCAATAACACCATTTGTATCATAAATTTTCAATAGCAATAATAATTTATGCTTTATTGAAGATAACTACTTCGATAGTTAAAATAAGTTTTCAGTAATGACATGCTTTACTTAAAATATACTAAGTATATATATCAAACTGCTTATAAACTGAGTTTTAACACTTCGTCTTATATTTCTCACAAAAAAAAACCTCATGCTTTATAGAAGACAATTACACTGTCGCCCTTAACGGTTGCGTTGGGTGCCTACTCAGGTGTCGGCTCGTCACCTGACTGTGGTTCTAATTTATGACGCCCGTCGCCAATAGCCCTCGTGTAGCTCTAGTGTGACGATAATTCAAACTAAACTAAACTAAACGAAGACAATTTCTTAAAGAAGAGTTCTGTAAAACAAGTGTTGAGTAAGATCACACTTCACCATAAATATAATAATTACTTATATATTTAATTACTTATACTATTAAGCTAATCTAATACTTGTGTCTTATTCCTTTCCAATAACATAAAATACCTACTCACAGTCCCTGGACAAATTATTAGACGCACTGTATTTTTTTAGTAATGATGAAAACATACCGAAGAATGCCCATATCATTAAAAAAGATGTCGATATATGTGTTAAGTATGGCAGATAGTATTTTCTATTCAATAGCTTAAGTTTAGGAACACAAATGTCCTTCTAAAGGTATTTCGTTCATCATTGATTGATACATGAAATCTTGCAGTACGTCTAATAATTTGTACAGGGACTGTATGCTTTATATTATTGAATACAATCATTTACAATAAAGTGCCCTTGAAATAAGTGTTCAGTAAGATAATACTTTACTTACAATATAATAAGCATATTCACGTATAACTACTTATAAATTTTGTTTTAACACTTTTTTTACTCAAGGTACACTGTTAAAAATTTGGTTCTAGGTTTTACCATGATGTTGGTTGGTTTCATCATGATATTGGTTCCTAGTAGCTGCAACGGCTGAATGGTGAAATGTTTCACCTTTTTTTCGGTGCTTGGTTGAACCATTTTTCTGGATTTGGAAACAAAAACCTGAGAAATGGTTCAACCGAATACCAAAAATATGGTGGAACGTTTCACCATTCAGCCGTTGCAGCTACTAGGAACCAATATCATAGTGAAACCAACCAACATCATGGTGAAACCAAGCACAAAATTTTTAACAGTGTAGAGTGTCTTTAAAAGTAACCTTATATTTCTTCATCATAATAATGCTTTCAACCTTAATAACACAAACCATTCATTCCAAAAAGTAGAAATGACCTCACAGTTATTTCATTCAGCTTTGGTTTCCATCACACCCATTTCAACCTATGACGAAATATCTTCTTTAGAGAACTCAATTATTGCATTCTGAGTTTCAGTTTCTTTAGAGAAAATAATGACCTCACATTTCCTATTGTATAGAAAAGGCGGGACCAGGCTGAGAATGAAGAGGTGATATCATTTGTAACGGATTTTGGTAGAAGCAGTTTTAGTTTTTGAGGCTATTAGCTACTTTGTACTTTTTCTGTTTTTGAACTTTTTTATCAATGATATTATCATATTCGGTGCTAAAAATCTTAACAATAACATACATGCATTCCATTTTTAATACTCCTTAAACTGTACCTCTTATATATAAGACACAGAGACAAAGTGCATCTAATATTGGATAAAAAGTTAATGGTAAAGAAAAAATCAATGGTACCCATGAAATAAATTCAGAAAAAATCTAATTTACTAAAAATCAACGCTACATACAGCCTACCTTCTTAAATTTTTGAGTCTGGGAGTATACAATTTTGCATATTTATTTTTAAATTATATAAATAATTTAATTCGCAATGTCTAGGCTAATTTATGCCTTAACTAGGAAACTATAAAAAAAATGAAAAGGAAATTCTAATCAAATATAAATGAATATGGTTAAAGAAAATCTATTTAAATAAAACAAATTGTTCTTCCTTTAACATCTTTGGTCCGGGTCAGTCTTAAAATGACGTCATTTTGAATGATTGTTAAGTTTTGAATGTGACCGCGACCTTGCTCTCAAGTGATTTCTTTGCAGAATGGATCATTAAAAAACCATTGTTGGAATTTTTTACTGTTTGCAGACAATTAGTTTGTCATCAGTGGAACAATGTAAATTTAATGATAAATGAAACAGTGTAGGGATGGCTGCTTTTGAGAAAAAAACGGTTTCCGGTTTTTAGACGGTTTTCCGCGCATAAAACCGGTTTCCAATTTAGACCGGCCTCATCAAAAAACCGGTTTATTGGTCAAAACCGAGGCAAAAAAACGGTTTTGCAAAAAAACCGGTTTCGGTTTTCCATCCCTAAAACAGTGCCAGAAATAGAATAATGCTGAGTTTACTGGACTTTAAAAATGGCTAATAAAGGAAAATTGGCTATAAAAACTTGGTCCCTATTCAGGAAATTGTAAAAATGATTTTTTGATATTTCTTAGGAGTTTTAAGTAATTGTTTTAAACACAAGATTTTCATTCTCAAGTTCCTTTTGTATTAATAAGTATTTAACATAAACATTTAAAAATTATAAGACATATTTCTGCTTTTTAATATAATGCGATTTAATTAAGTGTAAACGCTGCAAAATATTTTTTTAAATGCCTCTTTCTACTTTCGGAAAGTTCTGAATATTTTCAGCCTCCTCTCAGTACAAAAATAAGTGTATTATTAATCCAATACTTGAGTCGACCACCATTCTACCAATTGGTGTTGTAAATGACATATTATAATATTTGCTTAAATATATAAAATACTCCTATTTACTCATCCGCAAAAATATAACTTAGCATATTTTTATTATTGGGGATTATTTTATTAATATAATCTAATATTTAATTTGGATTATTTAATTTATTTGAATAGTAAAAATTTTCCAGTTTAACTCTAGGTAGAATAGTATTTTTCAGTGCTGAAATGTCTTGTGCTCTGTTGTTTCGATTTACTTTTCTTGTGTTAGGGGATTGTAAACATATTATCTACCACTAAAAGGCCGACCCGGCGGCGCAACGGTTAGGGAGCTAGCCTTTGAAGCCTCTGGGTTCGGGTTCAAATCCAGGTAAGGCATGGATGTTTGTGTTTGTCGAGTATATGCGGAGTACGTGCTCGTTAAATCTGTTGGGTCCGAAAGTCCTCCAAGTTCCCACACCAAATCAATACCTCTGGGGGTGACAAGCCAATTCTGGGGATCCTCTAGTTGGCCTCTGTCTCTAAAAATTAGATGGATCCACTTATATGTGTGTGTTGTCTGTTGTGCCTGTCTTACTTGACGAAGGTTTATAAGCGGGTCTCTGACCAAGCACACAAACCTGAGTATATATGTCTACCAACCAACCAACCACTAAAAGGTAACCTCGATTTACACCCTCATAAAATATTTTCCTTTCGTAGTGAAATATATATTATACTTATCACAATCATCATCATTCATTATACAGGGTGTCCGTAAAAGAATGTCCAAGTTTTAATGGTATATTACAGGAGTTTACTTTATACTAAATATAACAAATCATACATGACATTGAAGGAAAACTAACCTAGTTTTTCCTAAAAGTGCTCAATGTGTGCGCCTTTAGTGATACGGGAATTGCACAGGCTGTTGCTTCCATTACTCTGGACTTGTTGCAGACAGTATCGGAAGAATTGCATTTTCGTTTGGATGTGTGCCGTATCACTAAAAGCGCACACATTGAGCACTTATAGGAAAAAATAGGTTAGTTTTCCTTCAATGTCATGTATGATTTGTTATATTTAGTATAAAATAAACTCCTGTAATATACCATTAAAACTCGGACATTCTTTTACGGACACCCTGTATATTATCATCATCACACGTACTATCATTCATAAAATATTTTTACTTAACCATATGTAACATCCTTCCTCAAATAATTTTTCCTTTAAACTTGTATCATAATTCGTCGGTATTTTGAATTCATCACATCATCACTTATCAAACATTTTTACTTCATCACATGTGATTTTGCTCGAAGTCCAGTTGGATGCCAGCTCAGGTGTCGACCTCATCACTTAACTACGGTTCTAAATTACGAGGCTGTGTAAAACTCCTAAAAGAGGCTAGAAATAGACAGGTTAAATCACCTAAATTACTCACAGTCTGAACTGTTCATTCCACCTCGGATTGAGTGTCTGCGGTTTGACCGACGTCGTCCTGATGAACTTGGCGGGCAGCGTCTCCGAGATGCTGTTGCTCCGGATCCGGTCCCTCCTTTTAAGGGACGCCCCCAGCTTCTTGAGCCCCCTCCGGCCCCCGCCCGGGCTGCCCCCCTTGCCCCCGCTCCCGGAAGAACCCGATCCGAATTCGTCGTCCGAACTGTTGCGACGTTCCAGCGTGTTAGCCGGTTGGATGCCCAACATGCAGTAGGGGTCGCTGAATCCTATAAAAGGAAAAAAAAAATGTTGTTGCTATTCTCATCCACTATGCCACTCGAAAATAAGCTCCCGCTTTGCAAGACAATGATCAGGTCAGTTCTGCTGTATGCCTCTCCGGCTTGGGCTGGAGTCCGAAGAACTCACATAGAGAAACTTCAAACATATCAGAACAAAGCACAAAGCAGAATCACAAACTCTCCTTCGTTTGTTAGGAACCAAAGAGTTCTATAGTAGGGTAGAGACTGAACCTGGCAACAGCACCATGGACCAACACGGGGACAATATAGGGTGGCATGTGAGGCCCGATGGCCGAGTGGTTTGGATCGCAGGCCATAACGCTAGCAGTCCACGCGCTGTAACAGGTGCGGGTTCGATTCCCGCCTTTGCCCTGGGTGTACTTCCCTTCTCAGTATCAAAATTATAAATTAACTAGCACTTTTGCCACTCTATTCGGGCTCCGTAGTGAGCCATGGCTGCCGATGGCAGGTCAGTACGAGTCGTTCCTCTACCCTACTATAGAACTCTTTATTAGGAACTCCATTTTACACAAAGACCTTGGGATTGACGCTACCATTCTCACTGCATCACGCAATTACAACACGTCCCTACAGAACAGCACCTATGACAACCTCATACAAACTGCAGACTACGACCCTATTGTTGAACAGAAGTTGAAGCGTCCCAGGACCATCCATCACGATCCTGATTGGTAACTTTTGACTTGCATGTCAACTTGACAGGTCAATATTGACTGATTTATTTTGACGATGCTTTTCTGCATTATTGTTTTGTCCTTGTTCATTTTTACATGTTCTATTTTGTTATGTCATACAATGTTTTTATTATATGCTTACTAATCGTTTGTCTCTTTTTCAGAAGTTTTAGATCCTGCTATGCAGAGCCCTTACAACACCCACGGTCAAGTTTTATTGCGAGGATTTTGTCCAACATTATTCCCAGTCAAAGTTAACCCCTTAATGGGAAGCTTTCGTTGAAGGAGTAAGGGCGTTTAGCACCGACGCTCGTCGGTTATTGTTCGATTTCCGATTTCGGCGAATTCTCAATAGAACTACAATTGGCCGGGAGCGGTTGGATTATTGATAATTTAGCATTTGGCTTATTGGTATATTAGTAGCGCTCTCTTTGTTTGGATCTTTTTTTTTTGGATCCGTTGTTCTCTTTACTATACCCCAAGTTCCTACTTTGCCGTTACTTAAATACTTATTGAAATTCGTATAAGAAAAACAGTATGTTTGTAACAGTAGATATTATCTACAACCATTTTTAGACAAGACTTACATTCATAGAAAAAAGCGCCAAACTCAGGATCCAGTTATAAACTTAAACTTCTCTAAAAGCCAAAAACCACTATTTCCATTAATTCTCTGTCGCAAAATTAATGGAAATAGTGAATTAATATAATTTGTTATTAATATTAATTCATTGTTAATTATTATCATTTATCGTATGTTTAATTTAATTGTAGTTTGAAGAATAATTGAACATTTATTAATAACAAAAAACATGAAATTACTCCAAACTGCACTAAAAAATAAGAAATGCAATTTTTTTTCAATGCTAGTTCAATGGGGAATTCGCCGACAGACTGTAGACAGATGTCCGTAATGACGTACAGACAGATGGACAAAAAAATGTTGTTGAATGAATATGATATAAATTTTTAGTCTTTGATGTTTCGAAACTGAATACTGCATTTATAAAATTGGTCCACTATCTATTTTCCCTCAAACGAACAATGAAAATTAAAACAACTGTATTTTAAATGGGACTTCTATCTCCTTCAGGGCATACCGAATATTCGCAGGTAACTAAAGTTAAATTTTTCTGAATAATTTACGTTACCTTTGCAGACTTAAATGTGCTAAAAGCGTACAATTATATCAAAAGGTTTCACCTTACCCCCTATTTTCTCCAAATGAACAATGAAAAGTAAAACAGCAGAATTTTAAGTGATACTAATAAGTATCGCCAGTAGATAAATGGTTAAACTGATAACTATTTCTTAATTACGGCATTTAAAATACAGAAATTAAAAATCTTTTCATTTTTATACTATTAATAAAAGTCTTATTACCGTTTGGATCTTTGGCTTCTAATCCTTGCGCTTCGACCACAGTTATATTTAGAACGAGTATTGGGGGCTGAAAAAAATAACAATTAATATTTATTATGTTTCCTCAGTCAATAAACATTTTATATTCATCATTATAGTAGCAAGTCCAATATTTTTATAAAATATTTCTTTTCAATCAGTTTTTCATTAAATTGCTAACAAAATCATTTATGGGAAAAGTAACTAAGTATTATGTCCATTTACTAATAAAAGAACGTATACTGTAAACTTGTAATATACACTGAGAGGCCGCTTTATCATGACCAACATGATATTTTTATGCAACCAAAATCCTCAGTTTTCTGCAATCTGTAACACTTCAAGCTGGTAAAGGCCATATTATAGTTTAAAAGCTGCTTCTTAGGGCATTGTATGAGTACTTTGATTCATGTTAAGGGCGACCAGACCCAAAAAAAATGTCAAAAATGACATTTCAATGTTTTTTATGCTTAAACTATGCAATCTTAGCTTTACAGCGATATCTTAAAATAAAAGTTTCAAGTGCTAGAAGTATTTTTAATATATTTTTAAAAAAAAGTTGTTTAGGTAAAATCCCCTTATGTTCCATAGGTAAGAAACCACTATTGTTTACTTTAAACGCTTATATCTCAAAACTTATTTTTTCAATGTGCGTGTACCCTTTTCTCAGAACCTACTATAAGTATCAACCGGAAATTTTTTATAAGTATTTAAGAAGTTGGTTTCTAAAAATCGTTAGAGGGATTTGAATATAACTATCTTAATTTTTTCTTTTTAATATTATTGATGTTTTTTTAGGTCAAAAATTTGTTGTTTCACTTGAAAATTTATAATTTAAAAACTAAACAATTTTTTTAAAAATGCCTTCAGTAAAGTATAGTTGAACATCCATTAAATAACTAGTAAAAATTTTATTTAAAAGTATGAAATAGATTCTGAGAAAAAGGTACATAAAATAGGTCATTTTAACATGGGCTTCAATGGACGGCTCTGGTCCCCCTTAAACAATGTCTGAATGTCCGATAGAATTTAAGTATTATCGCAGAACAATCAAACCCAGGTATGTTAATGGCGTACACTGCAGGTGATGAATACTTTCAGTAGTACACAAAGCTCCTTTTCATAAAGCTCGCCATGTTCCCAGATTTTTCAAAGAGCATGATGGAGACTTTGCCATGCCATTTAACGGCTAAGTGGCTGAGAGGTATTACGTGTCCTCCTCCTATGCTCAAGATTGCGGGTTCAAACCCCGGCTGAGTCGTCAGATTTTTCTGGATGGGAAAATCGTTGACACGCATGTCATATGATTATGCGTCATGTAAAAGATCCCTTGAGTACCCATTTCTCTTGGACAAATTAAATCTCGGCCTGCTTTAACATCCACAGAGAGCTCAGATTCATTGTAATCTGTGCGTCAAAATAGGCAGCGAGAGTCCCCTAGATGGTGCCACAAAAAACGTCTATCAGGTCTGGGAAATATGCCGAGTCTGCAAAGGCTTGACCTCCAATAAAGCAGCCCCGTTTGAAAAAAAACTTTACCATGCTTTATAGTCATGCACAGTCACCGCAGATAGCACCCAAATTGAAAATTTGTGGGATGAGATCATATGGGACATCAGGAAGCTGGATTCAGTACCATAAAATCTTAAGGAATTGAAAAGTAAATTTAATTTAATATGGCTTCAGATTCCTCATACTAGAGTCACTAGATAAGGAGGCAGTCGCGTTTGCCATTTTCGTTTAGGGTTACCGCATTCTTATTTTCTACGTGGATCGTGCATGTAGACTGCTTGCTTTCTATCCCATAGGTTTTAAATAAACTTAATATACAGTGTGTCCGTAATAAAATGTCCGAGTTTTAATGGTACATTACAGGAGTTTATTTTATACTAAATATAACAAATCATACATGACATTGAAGCAAAACTAACCTAGTTTTTCCTATAATTGTTCAATGTGTGCGCCTTTAGTGATACGGCACACATCCAAACGAAAATGCAATTCTTCCCATACTGTTTGCAGCAAGTCCGGAGTAATGGAAGCAACAGCTTGTGCAATTCCCGTATCACTAAAGGCTCACACATTGAGCACTTATAGGAAAAACTAGGTTAGTTTTGCTTCAATGTCATGTATGATTTGTTATATTTAATATAAAATAAACTCCTGTAATGTACCATTAAAACTCGGACATCCTTTTACGGACACCCTGTATTAATCTCGAAATCAGTTTGCAATGAGTGGGTGCTCGGTCATTAACTGTTACAATTCATCCGATTCGACAGACGCTTCGGAAAAACGTGTTTATTAGCTTAATGAAGAGCTAATTAGCACCTTAATTGAAACGCACAACTATGTATAAATATTGCATTCTGCGACCTCCTCTGAAATGGATTAAAAGAAACTCCCAAGTCATGCAAATCAGATTGAAAATTATATGTATATATGAACATGTATATAGAAATGCAAATTATATGCGTTTTATATCCGTTCAAAGTCGCACTTTCGTCGGGCACCCTACTATGACCGACTACAGCACCGATTTCATCTACTTCTCTAGTTTGCAATGAAAAGTTCGATAATGCTCCACCCACTGGTTCACCGACGGGAGCCTTGTTGCGATATGCGTCATAAAAATTGTTTTAATACTTACCTTATAGTGTTTTATTTTATAATTAACCCCCTGAGGGATAAGCAGATAAGCTGAAGGGTAAACTTGTTTTCACATCATGTTTAGTTTAGTTTGAATTATCGTCGCACTAGAGCTACACGAGGGCTATTGGCGACGGGCGTCGTATTTTAGAACCATAATCAAGTGACGAGCCGACACCTTAGTAGGCACCCAACGCAACCGTTAAGGGCGACATCGTACGCAGCGTTAGGACTTTGAAGTATATTTTACGTGCACTCCCTCTACACGGGGTATTATTCGTCGGACATTTTGGGCTGCACGGGCCGTTTATAGGTCGGCAGTTATTTTGGCGATGCCCGGACCCGAACCTGGGACCTTTCGCATGCTAGGCGAATGCCTAACCGACTGGGCTCCCCAGCCCTTGTTTTCACATCATGAGATTTAAATTAAAATTTATAACTGAACATGTATTTTTTTTTAATTTCTTAAAAATTGTATTTCTGTAGTAAATGGCTATGGTAGGTTAGTATGGCTTCTCATTGCCACGGCACAAGTCCGGGGATCGAGTCCCGGATTGGGCAAGGTTGACTCATCCTTTCATCCCTTAAGTGGGCAGATAAAATGAGGACTAAGCATGCTTGTGAACTAAACAATAGGGGTTCCGCGTGAGACTGACCTCCTTACATATGCCTAGAACCTTAGATTCTTGGTCATGAAAGCTGGAATGGGTACGACAGGCTTTGGCCCACTAATGGGCTATTGCGCCGAGGAGAGAAAATGGTTATAAATGGCTCCTCCGTGCTTTAAGTTTTAAATTTAATATAATTATTAAATTTATATAAATTTTTAAACATTAAGTGTGTTGATGGAAAACCCGACAGCCAGGTGACGGGTTTATACGTCTGTATTTCTCAGAGGGTTAAAAATGTTTAATGTAAGTTAATTTTTTTCAGTGTTGTATTCAATAAAATCTTTAAGTTAATAAAAACATAACTGATATAAAATTTGAATAGATTTTGTATGCCTGGAGAAATTTTACAATACAATTTAAATTTATTTTAAGTTTAGTTCTAATTGTGGTTATTTTATTTGAGTATCTGTTGTGCTAGTAAATCATTTACAACCAATTTGTTTTTGTCATTGGACATTTGTAAATGTTCCGGGGTATTATTCCTTGTAGCTCATCCGCAAGATAATCACATAACACATTTTTTAGCAGCATATTCCAGTTAAAAATCCAGGCATTTTCCTACTAGGTACAAATATATCTGTCACACAGAAAAAATAATTAATTTATTCATAATCTGGCGTAACAACAACCACACAAAGATTTTAAATGAAAATTATAAAAGGCTAAAAGTTGACAATTTACGGTAAAGCACCAAACCTGAAGCTTATTTTAATTAATAACAAAAATAAATTACTTTAAAAAAAACAAAATACAACTGCTCTTTAAAAGATATAAGTATCCAAGTAGCTCGCATAAGACTGTCATAAAGCAAAGTAAACCTTCGTCATTCAAATTTAAAAAAAAAAAAAAGCATGGAGTTCTAAGATGAATATTTCACGCTATTATGGCGCTATTATACGTTTTAAAAGCCTATACTTTAACATAGAGAAATACTAATTTTTATTTTTAATTAAAAAACTAATGGGAAATTTGAAAAAAAATGGCATCGAGATATAAGGGAGACACACATTCCAGAAAAACAATGGAGTTCTAAGATGAATATTTCATGCTGTTATGGCTCCGTACGTTTTAAAAGAGATAATTTTTTTAATATAGAGAGAAACGAAACAAAAAATTAAAACTACTCCAATTATTTTCCATTCTAGTATTTCAGTTCATCTGTAAATGGTTTATTCTTTTAAAAACGTCTTTTTTTCTTTGGCCAAACCGGAATCATAATTCAAGATCTTGTAAACTACAAGAAACTAAAATTCGTAATTTTTTTTACGTATACACTTTCTACTCAAGAAAAAACAGTTAAGTTTTTTGCACCAAAAATGATTATCCGAAAGAAAGCGAGTGAATTTAATATTACAAAGCCTATTGCAGTTCTTGCTATGAGAGGTTAGAGATCGTGATAAAATTGGATACTTAAAAGTATTATTATCGGATAATGTGAAGTTTCTGCTTTATCCTTTACTTAAAAAATATAAAAAAAGCTAAACTAAACTAAACTCCTCGGCGCAACAGCCCGTTAGAGGGCCAAGGCCTGCCGTGCCTATTCCAGCTTTCGTGACCAAGGGCTCGGGGGGTTAGGCATATGTCCCGGTAAGGTGGTCAGCCTCATGCAGGACCCCCAGTGTTTAGTTCCCAAGCAAGCTTGGTACTCATTTTATTGACCTACTTAAGAGATGAAAGGCTGAGTCAACCTCGCTCAGTTCGGGACTCGATCCCCGGACCTGTGACGTGGCAATGCGGAGCACTACCACTTGGCCTAAAAATTATAAAAAGAAGAGGAAAATATGCTTATTATTTTATAAAAGCCTTGATTGTGTTTAGATAATACTTTAAGTAGGTTAACAGAAGAAGGGAATATTTCAATTATGACAGCACTCAGTTTGTTTATTTATACATTATTATAAAACGTTGAAGGATTTCTTCAGAGACTTCTGATTCTGAATAATAATGTATACATAATTTTTTATTTAAAAAAA
Organism: Oedothorax gibbosus; assembly: GCA_019343175.1. NCBI lineage: Eukaryota > Metazoa > Arthropoda > Arachnida > Araneae > Linyphiidae > Oedothorax > Oedothorax gibbosus. The sequence goes on along the minus strand of CM033274.1, from coordinate 36,035,619 downwards.
ATAGACAAAATAAGGTAAGAATCCGAGTAGATAAAAAAGATGTTTGGTGGTATTGCGGTTATTTGACGGGATTGGAAAAACCTGGCGCAATGGTACATAAATTAAATAGCTTGCCAATTAAGCGATATGTAAATGTCGAGTTTATTTGGCGAAAATCTGACAACCTATTTACAATGACTGTATATTAGGTTGTCGCGAATGGACTTTAGTACTAGCACCCATTATGGGCAGTGCTTTCAATATAGACATCAGTAATATCTTTAAAAGTTAAAATTTTAATCGAGGGATAATGCTACATGTTCGTGAGGAAAAGTAGTTAAAAAAAGTTATTTTAGCCTTGAAAGTGCATTAAAGCGCCGATGTTCGCCCATTCGAAGGTAGTTTGCATTTTCGTAGCGTGCTGATCTTAATTATAGGAAAGTTTATATATTTTTTATGATGTATTGTATAATTACTTTAAATATTTAAAAGTGGGGTGTTTTATAAAACTTATAAAACATATTTTCGATTGATATTGCATATATTGCTTGAAATGTTTCATTTGTATATTTACGAGGGCTGTTTTTTTTCAACCTTCGATGAGCTGTAACAAAAAGACGGGTCAAAATACAAAAAAGTTTTTTTTACTAAAAGTAATGTACAATACTGCTTATTTCTCCACATAATCATCTTGGCGATTAAGGCATTTGTTATACCTGTAAACAAGCTTTGAAATACCCTCTTCATAAAATGTAGCCGCCAATGATTGGGAGGGAGTTGTGACGGTTTCGTTTAAAAAAAGTAAATTTGGAAGCTTTACGTCAATTTTTTTCTGTTCTCCAAGCCACTGCTAGTCCATAATTCGCTTATGGTGAACCTTCGAGTTTCCTTAAACACTTGGTCAACTCGCTGAATAATACCGTCTGTAGCGACAGACTTGCTTCCTTGGTCCCCTTCTTCATGAACATCAGTATTGTTCAGCGAGTTGACCAAGTGTTTAGGGAAACTCGAAGGTTTACCATAAGTGAATTATTGATAAGCATAGTGGCTTGGATTGTAGCGCTTCCAAGTTGACGTGGAGCTCAAAGAAACGGTCACAACTCCCTTCAAATCATTGGCGGCTACATTTTATGAAGAGGGTATTTCAAAGCTTGTTTACGGATATGACAAATGCTTTAATCGTCAAGGTGATTATATGGAGAAATAAGCAGTATTGTACTTTACTTTTGGTAAAAAAATCTTTTTTGTATTTTGACCCGTCTTTTTGTTACAGCCCATCGGAGGTTGAAAAAAAACAGCCCTCGTATTATAAGATAAAACTGCACCTGATTCCGAATGTGGACATAAGAAGTACATCAAATGAATCCTCAGATTCACAAATTTGCAACAAATCTGTCTTTGTATTCATAATGGGATTTTATTTCGCAAATTAATAATTAACGTTCATGTTAGTGACATTACTGCACTTTGAAGTTCTTCGAAGAGCCACAGCAGAAAATGACCTCCCTTCGACCTAAAGTGCACGTTTGGAAGGTACTTACTCTGCCCCCTCCCCCCCCCTAACCAGCAATACTTTAATATTTTTTTTTATTCCCTCTCTTCTAAAATCCTTTGAAAGAGTGTCCACTAGTAGTTCCATGAAGAGCTACCTGCCCTTTATATTTACATGCATGTCGATAATAGGGATATGTCGTTCCTTATATGGACACTTGTAAAGTTTTTTTTATTATTTTAAATAAACCATAATAATTACAAGGTCACGAACTTTTAATGATGATAAACAACAGTCCACAAAATGTGGTCACACATTTTCTGTGACGTGTACAAAGGGGGTGAAAAAATTATTTTTCCTTAGGATGTCCATATTAGGAAAAGGCCCTATATCTATATACATAAAAGGCAACTTCCGTTTGTTTGTTTGTATAAGACGCGAGATCTAAAGAACCACGCAACAGATCGTTACGAAATTTGGCACAAAAATTCATCTCATCTCCGGAACAAACATAGGATAAGAATTTTCGAAACAGACCATTCCTTCTATCGTTTTCAAACATTTTTATTCGAATTTTCTGAAAAAACTTGGCTCACATCCGATCTTTTTTTACTTTCCTCATGCCATCGGCTGAAAAAATTAAATAAAACTTTTAACGAAAACATTTAAAATTGAAAATGTTTATTTTATTCTGTTGCCATTACCTTCAGAAACTAATTTCATTATTTGAAAAATAATTGACATGTTTCAAGTGACGTAATTCCGCCAGTCTCCTTTCCGGATTTTATTGTGGGTTTATTTGATGTGATTTGTTCACTGATTTTTCTGTTGACTGCATGTATGCATATTTAAGCAATAAATGTATAGTTAAGCTATTACTGAACTATGATGGTTAATAAAGGCCATCGCACTAGAGCTGCATATTAGTGTTTTATGTATTTATTTTTTCGCCAAATACGTTGCCAAACTCGCCAAATACGTTGCCAAACTCGCCAAATTATTAACTAAAACTCGCCAAATGGGCAATTTCTTTTATAAATAATTTATAATCTGGTCGGTTGTTCGAAGGTCATTGTGTTATAGCTGTATAATGGGTGTGTTTGTAGCTATATATATATTCTTGCCAAATTATTTCCCAAAACGCACCAAATGAGCTAAAAGGTTTTATGTATTTATGAGGGAATTGTGATGACATTTATGAGTGCATTTTATAGCGTATTTTTCATTTTGGAATTTTAAGGCAATGAAACGGGATTTTATACTTTATAACGAGCGGGAACAATAACATAAGTTTATGATCCTATAACAGGTTATATGGTACACATATTTGGAACGATTTGATAATTTTTAATCCATGCGAAGAACGGGTATAAATTTGCTAGCGTTATTATTGTATCTATTTTCATTCAATTATTATTGTATTATTTCATTAAATTATTATTGTATTTATTTTCATTCAATTATTATTGTATTTATTTTCATTCAATTATTATTGTATTTATTTTCATTCAATTATTATTGTATTTATTTCATTCAATTATTATTGTATATTTTCATTCAATTAATGTACATATCTGCATTGATTTAGTACTTTATACATATGCATTGAATTCTTAATTTTTCAGCATTTGTATTGAATTATGGTAGAAACTTGTACTGCTTATATTGTATTTATATCTATAAAGTTTCCAAAAAAATTTACTTAATTTATTATAGAACTCCCTTGAATTGCGTTAAAATAAATGTTTGAGACCCTTTTAAGATTTAGCTGTTTTTCAATTTTTAATTCTTACTGATTATTTTTTACTTAAATATGTATTGTTTTTAATTTGAGCTTCTTATCAAAGGTATTTTTGAAATTAATATTAATCATTACAATATCCAAGTTGGGTTATTAAATGGAAAATTACTGGGTAATCTTCATATCTTATGTAACTAAAATGAAAGAAAAAAATAGTTAAATTGACTGTTAAATTATTTTTCCACCTCTACCCGTGCAGCGTCGGGTATAACAGCTAGTACATAAATATTTCCGACTCAAACAGTTACGATCTTTAAAAAACAAGTAGGTTTGTAACAGAATCTGTCACTTAACCCGCTTCCACACAACAGTTGTATTTAACAGGTAAAAAGGCGCCAAACACAGCATTAATTCTATATTAAACATTGACATGCTAAATTTGGCTAGTTTCTTTTATTTTATTTCGAAAACTCAATGATTATTACTTATTGTTTGCAAAAATTAATTTATATTTCAAAGAATAAATATGTAATTCCTCGCTTTAAAATAGAATGAAAATATTTCATATCAACATACAAAGAATCTCGTAGTGAAATATATTTGGCGTCATTTCAAACTGATCGATGTCGCAAAAATATATTTATTTTAATTTTACTGTCTAAAATAATTAAAGTTTCTCGAGCGATTGTTGCGAATGGCAATGGTGATTTGATTCTAATAAAAATGGCTTCCTATGCTTTTTAAATGAGCATTCAATTTTGCAGTTTTTTAAGTTATTGAAGTACTTCGAATTCGAATTCTTCTCTTAAATTTTCAATGTATTCCAATTTCGATGCGCTGAATTTTTTGACGTATCACACTTGTCCGTAACATTTGTAATTTGGGCTATGAAAGTGGGTGATGGATAGACCGAAGTACTTAGATCCACTTTATACTTTATAAACGTAGTGTGGAAGCTAAAAATCAACGTTGATAACTGAACTACCATTCTCTAACTTTACACGCTCCGTTCAGTTTTTAAGATTTTGGGAGACACTTATAGTTCTATATATATGAGCAGTTTTATTTTAGGTAAGGTTTATAGAGAAACGTGGAAGATTTTGTATCGTATGTTTTAAAAGCTAAGAAACGTGATAAAAACGAGAAATTTATAACGCTATTTTTTCTCATTTTCTTCATTTTAGCTGGAGATTTTTTGGAGGAGTGTTTGTTTTTAACTTGTTAGATTTTAGCTACTTCAATTCTTTGAGTAAGCCAATTTGGGAAACACTCTATTATATTTTTCTTTCTTTTATTTATGTATCAAGTTATATATTAAAAAAGTGGGAAAACTATCATATTTTATAGAAAAGTAATTGTATCTTTCTTGCCCTGATTCTGGCAGTTAAGGGAGAATGAGCCCACTGGACCACGGATCTCCAAACCAAAGTGCCTCAGTGTTAATCTAATGAAGAAATAAATATTTTCTAAGCTACATTTGAAATTTTTTTTGTCGCGTTTCTTGAATTCCATAAATATCCGTCACACATCGAAACGTCTGTCTCAGTTTTTATTTCTAATAGTTTTAGCAATGTACTATCTCTCGCGAAAAATAAACCACAATCTTTTCGAAAGGTTTTCGCCCATAAAATGTTCCGAAATCCAGTTTATTATTTTTTCCAACGAAACTTTTATTACAAGTCTTGGATATATTTTCCGAAAAATTACGATTTTTTTGTGTGTCCTCGGAGGATAAATTAGGATAAATTTTCCTGTCCAGATTTATGTAGGAAAACATATCATCCGGAAAAAGGAGGAAAATATTCTTGTCAACTGTTAGAAATGTATGTTTGTTTCAAAAATTGTTCGGTTTTAAATATTGTTTTGAAAGTAATTACGATTATTTCGTCCTATGCAATGTTTTAGAATGTGTTTTTATGCTAACATTTTACTTACTTTAGACACTATAAGTTTCTCTCATTTGCCCGTTAAGGAAGCAGTATATTTTAAACAAAGATTTTTTTTATGATCCCTAAATTCACAAAAAAAATTCTTTATATGAAAATTTTAAAATGTTTTATGAGCAACAAGTATTTAAAACAGTTTGATAAAGTTTAAAAATTTAAGTAATTTTTAAATACTTTTCTGATGAATCTACCTTTCGTTTTAATTATTTTTTTTATCAATAAAGTTATATTTTATATTAAACACATGGTGTCATAATATTTTATCTAGAAGCGGTATATTTTGGTTAGGTTGAAACTCAAATTTAGCACAACTATTTGACGAAATTCCTGTTTTAGTCCGAAAATAATTCATTGATTCAATTCAAATTATACTTATTACATCTTCCTAACAAATTCGTTCAGTTTTAGGTAACACAAGGAATATAAGTGTTTAACCCTTTAAGGGGACGCAGTATCCAAAATTTAGGGCTGCTCAGAAAATTATTAAACACGCTCGAATGCTGTAAGATAAGGATATTGCAAAAAAAGATGGAATCCTTTATACTGATAGATTTTCATTGAAAATGATATAGTGGTTTGGTAAATGGTTTTTGAAATTTTATGTTAATTTTTTGAATTTTGAATTTTTTCAGCTTGTGAATGGTTAAAACCCTAAGGCTTTTAGGTAAATTAATGTAGAGCTTCAATTTTTTTCCTGAATTGGGGCATATACCATTAACAAAAGTTGGTATGGGATGGTCTAGTGTGAATAGTTATTTTTTAAAAAAATGATGAAGTTGAAAATTTTCAAGCCATTTTTATACATAAAGCTCGATAACTGTTCTTGTTTAACTGTTAGCTCAATATCCATACCAACTTTTATTAACAGATGTTGTGGGAACATTTTGCAAAAAATCTATTAAAAAATTCTTTAAATTGTAGGAGGAGTAGCATTTTCAAAAAACGTTAAAATGTTTAAATTTTTTAGTTTTTTAAAAAAATTTATATGAAAAAACAATAAATATTGAAACATATAATTATTGAATGTTAGTTCTTTGTAAAAATAGTTTAATTTGGATGCTAGCTATAAAAATACTGGATTTAATTTTTTGGGTACCGCGTCCCCTTAACTTCTATAACGGCCCGGACGGCCTCACTAGTAAGGATTCGATAACGCTATTCCTATAACAAGTTACGCGGCAACAAAGAGCTTACGTAGCGAAAGTGTTAAGAAACCATAATTATTGATGCTTCATCGTTCGAAATAAAAAAGCATTTTTACTCATGCGACTAGACCGTTAGGGTAGGGGGGTAGGGTAGGTACATATATATTCCGGCTTGTGTGCTTGATCAGAGACCCGCTTATAAGCCTTCGTCAAATAAGACATACACAGAAATAATTTTTACTGTCACAGAGAAAGGAAGTACACCCAGGGCGAAGGCGGGAATCAAACCAGCACCCGTTACAGAGCGTTGACTGCTAGCGTAATGGTCCAAACCACTCGGTCATCCGGGCCCCTAGACTATTATGCTCAGTGATTAACTTTTCGGTTATTAAATCATCATTAAATGTACATAATTAATATTTCATTCACGTTGCTTTTGTTTGAATAAACTATGAAACATTAAACGGATGCTATTTCACAATTTTTATAGTTAGATAGTTGAACAATAAACTACACTGTTCTGCGAAATGTAAGTCTGGTCCTCTATAACTATGTTTTAAAACTAACTAAAATTCTCTTCTAAATTGAATGTAAATTTTTAGCTAAAAAAATTGATAGTTTGAGCACTAAACTAAAAATTTTCGGACACAGGGGACGGTATGGAATTTTCTGAAATGTTTTGTGTCTTAAAAAATTTTGGGAGTTTCTTTGTTTTAAAATATTGTTTTATAATTATATAATGACCTGTCTATTAGTATATTAAAAAAATAAGAACGAAGTATTAATGTTTTCATAAGTTATTCCCAAGGGACATAAAAGTAAAAATTATGGTTGAATTGCTCATATACTGAGTGAATGTCCTACACTGTTAAAAATTAGGCACTTTGTTTCATTAAAAATATGATTCCTAGTAGCTGCAACGGCTCTGTGGTGAAACGTTAAACCATATTTTTGGTATTCGGTTGAACCATTTCTCAGGTTTTTGTTTTCAAATCCAGAAAAATGCTTCAACCAAACACCGAAAAAAAGGTGAAACATTTCACCACACAGCCGTTGCAGCTACTAAGAACCAATATCATGGTGAAAGGAACCAATATCATGGTGAAAGGAACCAATATCATGTTGAAAGGAACCAATATCATGGTGGAACCAAGCACAAAATTTTTAACAGTGTGTGTTCGTCTTACCTTCTCGTCGTGGGCGATGCTGAGGTACCGCCTGTGGTCCTCGTCTGACATACAGAACGCTTCCTGGGCGTACTCGTACAGGTCTTCCGCGTACACGGAGTAGCCACTGCTGTTGGCGCCCAGCTTGTGCTTGATTGTGTACAGCACCGCGATGTACAGCTCCTCCCACTGAGGAAAGACAGTCTCATGAAGGCTGTGGTGTTTTGGTGCAACTTTTACTGGTGAATTTTTAGTTTAAAATAAACAGTTGGCACTATCACAAATTTGGTATGATAAATATAGTGATGGCATATGTATTTTATAGGAGGTTAAGAAAATCTCAAGTTTTTTTTCTCGAAATATGAGTAATTTTAAAATAATAGGAAAAAACAAGTAGGTTTGTTACAGAATCTGTCACTTAAACCGCTTCCACACAATATGTATGCTCAACAGGTAACACTCTATTTATACACCTCAGAAAGAAATTTGCTTATCAGGGACTTCTAATTCAAACTTTTAAACGCCAAAATTAACTATTTTCATTAATCTTCTTTCGCAAAATAATATTTACTCATTATCGCTTGCTAAATTTGTTTGAAATTCGTAGAATAATGATGCAATTTTTTTAATAAATATCTTTTAGTCGCCACAATTTAATTTACAGTTCGAAAAATAATAATTAGTAAAATTGATGCTTAAAAAAATAAAAGCTAAACTTTGCATATTCCTTATGCAAAGTTAGAATTCTTTATGCATCATTCTTCATACATATATAATGAACCATGAAAAAAACTTTATTTTTATATTACAACAATCCAAACTGAATTATATATCACATAAATAAATATTCTTTCAAAAGTTTTATTTTTATTTTAATAAAGTTTCTCGTACGTTTAACAAAATGGCAACGGTGAAAATATTGAATAAAAATGGAATTTGCATGTTATTTCAATGTAGTTAAAATTTTTAGTTGCTTAAATTTTAAATAAACTTCTAATTTAAATATTTTAATGAAATTTGGGATGTAGTCTAACCTGATTTTTTGCTTCAAAATGACGTATCCCACTTGTTTGTGAGACTTGCGGTTCGTTCTGTGAAAGTGGGTGACGGACGGGTAACGGTAAGTAATGTTACTCTGTAAAGCTGAGCAGCTACCATTTTTACTAAGTAACGTTCCACCAAAATTGTGAAGAATGGGATATTTACCAATGACCCACCTAAATATTTACTATAAAACTTAACCACTTTATCGAATATTATTTAGGAAAAGGTAGTAAACTTACTTCTTTCCGACCTATTTTATACGGTGAAACTCCGATTCCTATGTCACATTCGGAAGGAGGAGGCTTGTCTTTCTGCAGTTCATCCTGAAACCAGATATAATTATGTGTTAGAAATTGTAAAATAAACTAGAGTAATATAATTCATTATGTGTTAAAAATTCAAATGTTTGAATTCAAATTTCAATGAATTGTTTCGAATTCAATTTAATTCGATGTTCAAATCCAAATGATTGTAAATTTTTTTCGAATCTATAACTAAGCTGATTTAAAGTTAGTTCAGACAGATATCCTTAGCACAATGGCTTGCTAGAATTATATACTTAAAATAATGAATATGGGGAAATGTACTACAGCGCCATGACCTTAAGGGGGAATGGGCGCGATGGACCGCGGGTCTCCAAACTCAAGTGCATCAGTGTTAATCCAATGGGGAAAAAACTAATTTCTCTGCCACATTTCTCCGGCTGTATCGAATATTTTTACAAACGGTTTTTTTTAATAATAAATGTAGATAACTTACAGGTCTCTATATCTTCCCACTTTTTGAAATTGCTTCGAATATTTTGGGTAACATTATTTATTGAAAATTAAAAAAAATATTCGAACCCATTTCAAAAAGTGGGAAGGCCGGGACCTGTAAGTCAGCTACATTTATCACATAAAAAATCCGCTTGTAAAAATATTCAATACAGCCGGAGAAATGTGACAGAGAAAATATTTTTTTCTCCATAGGATTAACACTGATGCACTTTGCTTTGGAGACCCCCGGTCCAGCGCGCCCATTTCCCCTTAAGTACAGGCAATTAAGACTTTTATTCAAACAATACTTTCATTCAAAAACTCATATAGAATGAGTTTTGATTAGTATATGATTTTTTCAAGAGCTTACAAGCTGTGTTTTTTTAGTGGAATTCAATGAAACTATTGAACTTTTTTAAATAATAAAAATAAAGAGTCTGAACTTTTTTTTATTTTTGTTTGCCAGAATTATTTTTTAACTTTTAACTAGCCGCAGGCTTCTCATCCAAAACTTAAAAATAGCTTAATTGAAGACAATTGGAGGTAGCATTTATTCATATAAATTTCTTTCAGAGTTCAGAACCAACTATTTTTAAATTTATGGGCGGTTTGCCATAAATAGCCCAAGGTACTTACATCTCCCTCAGCATTACTAACTTAAGACTTATTTATTAGTGCATTACTCAAAGGGATGATTTATTCCACGGGGCTACAAAAAATGATACGCAAGAGTTTTGAACTTATTTGAGTTTTATTAGGATGGATAATTCTAAATATGAAATCATTTTCTCTATTAGCTCTCCTTTTGAGATATGTAAAGCCTTTTTCAGTGTCAAGAATTTTGAACAAAAACGTCAACATAGACGCTTTTCACACATCACAATTAACAGGGGACAACGTGTAACAAACGTAACGTCCGACTGAACTTGTTCTGATTTAGCAGCCGTTCGAACAGCAAAAATGAGCCATTTTTCAGGTGACCCAAAAAGTCATGCAAAACCACACTTTTGATATGGCGTACGGACGTCGCTGAACGAACGAGCTCTCGTGTCATAAGGCCTTAAGTTTTTTAGTGTCAAAGAATTCCTTGAACAAAAAATAGATTTTAACTTTTTTTAATGTAAATGTGCTTTATTTGTAGTTTTTGATGCTGGAAATGAATCCGGTTTCCATTTTCTCCAGATCTAACTATTTTTCCCAATATCATTTTTTTTTATCTGTTATCTGGGAAAGTTCAACTGTTTCCAGATTAAAAAAAATCTTATTGTGAACAAGCCGTAAAATGTATTGAAAACGGAACTACCATTAAAAACTGCGTGAAAAATGCAGATTTTATTTTAAAAAACGTTCGAAACTAAAATTTTGATTCTTTTTATTTCAATTTTTTTTGACACAAAGACAAGAGAATATCTAAAAAAAAGTAGAGTTATTAAGGAAAGACTAATTACATATTTAGAAACACCTTCCCAAACATTAATAAAGTCAATACCGAAATTGCAGGCACCAAAAAAGCCGTTTTCTGCTATATCGTTACTTCTAAGATTTAAGAATATTTACATGGAATTAAAATTTTATACTTCGATAAAAATTAAACGGTAGTGCTATTTAATACAAATTTAACTCGTATTAGTTTAAATAAAGAAACAAAATCACAAATATTTTTTTACAAATTATAATTCTAACTTCCAAATTTAATTTGGAAAAAAGAGTTTACAGAACAAAACCCCAATCCTTTAAAGATTCAATCATAATTAGCTTCTTTAACTTTGAAAACTTATGATTGAAATATTTTATGGAATAAAGTTTTTAAAAATTAACAAAGTATGAGAAATATTTGGTAAATTGTGTTTATGCTTTCGAAAATTCAGTCCAAACGTTTGATTACTTTTTAGTAATGAGTTATACTGGAGGTTATTTATTGTTTTTATCCATGACCGTTACAAACGTTAAGTTAAATGCTTTCCCTGAAGCTTAAGCAACACATCTAGATTTTAGCAAGCAGTTAACGTTGGGCAAATTTGAGAAAAAAGTTTTAGAAAACCGTATTAAAACAAATTTTTCAAAAAGGCTTGCAAAGAAACTACTTTATACTATGAATTTTTCTTAAACATGAGAAGGCTAAAACAAAATGAAAAAAATTTAAAATATTGGAAAGATAATACAAAAACTATTTAAAAAAAAACCCTGCTAATTCAAAATAGAAATATTAAAGTTGATATATATTTACGTACAGTACGGTTGATAAAAATAATTTATTTTCGTAATATATGTTTTGGTGGTCCAGATATAGTTTTTCGCATTTATTTTTGTTTACAGTGTTATTGGCTAATTTTTTGTGAATTCAAAACCCTTGTTTTCTTTGGTCTCAACTTATTACGTAGTACTGCAATAAAGTTATCGTAAAAAAAAAATTGATAACATAACAAGACAAGAATTAAGGGTTGTATAATTGTAAAAAATAACTATTATAATCTCAGGATGTTTAACATGACACGAAGTTAAATTACCGATCAATAAATCAATGCACACACACATTTAAAGTTATATTTATACACTATAAGGCAATTTCAATAACTTTAAAACTTAAAACTTCCATGCCAAGTACCATTTGCGCACGCGCCATTTTCTCGAAAACCTTATTATGTCATCCAGCAGTTACATCAAATTTGAATTTTGTAGCTCTATTAGTTCAAGCTTTAAGACAGACAGACGGATTTAGACAGACAGACAGATCAATGTTTGAAAACCACTTTTTTAGAGAATCAGAACCCTCCAAAACGTGTATAAAACACCAATTCTCCATCTCGAATTTTCGACCCCATCGCAATATTTCCATTACTTTATGTTTTATATTAGGTAATTGAAAATAAAAACTATATTTGATAGTATTGAATATGAATATAAGTTTGGCCATTTCTTGCAATAAATAGTTGTTACTCTTATTTCTGTATATAGCCTGTGGAGAATGGATAATAGTTGGACTTGATTCCTAAATCCTCTCTACTATTTTACTATTCCTAATCCTTCTTCTTACCTTTTATTGAACCCCAAATCACAAAAAGCCGGTATATTTACCTTAAGAAGTTGGAAGAATAACAGTTACAGTTTATTCCCAAAGCTAAAACAAATTCCGAAAGAAACGAAGTAATTTTCCGCAGAAAATGAGTTCTTTAGAACTCGAGAAAAGGAATATTTACTCCTGCAGACGATATTTGTTATCGAACACAACGGAAATAAATAAACCGTTGGGAAAATTGCTCTTTAGAAAGTACATAAAAAGTAGTAGGTAGTTCCCGGACTATTTTTTGCAAAGTTTAGAATTTTCTTTCTGTATTTACCGATATTTTCCTTTTTTATTGAAATGGTTGTAAAATGGTATTTTATCAGAAACAGGTGGCAACAAAAATAAAGAAATTTCGATATTGTGCAACCAATAGCCGATGTAGAATATATATTTTGCTATGAAGATGAAATGTTTTAAATTTAAAACTCAATTTGTTGTTATGTAGTCAGAACTAGGGACATCAGCCAGCTGATCTAATGGTGAAAAAAACGAGCTGAATCATTGCGTATGTGTTTAGTTTTGCGAAGAAATACGTTTTCATGCAATGAAAGTAAATTTTTGAGACCGTAAGGTTTTTCGGTCTACATTTTTTGGTTTAAAAGAAAGAATTTTTCAATTAGTTACTTGTTTAGTGTATGCTATTAGCTACAGTTACGTGCATAATAGTGCTAATGTAATTATTCGCATATGACTTTGTTTTGGGGTTAAACAAAAAAGTGCAACTAGGGATAATTGACCTAATCCAATTGGGGATATGTGACCCAAGTAAACAACACAAAAGTAGACAGAAGTAGACCAAGTAATTTTTTTAAAAAACCCGGGAGTGCCAAAAGTAAATGACTGCGTTCTTAACGGGGTATAAGGTTTGTTGGGAAGGTAGAAGGGATTTTTTTAACGAGCTTACAATTCAATATGCATAAAGAATCTATGGAAAATGTTTTAAATGGCCTGAAATGGACAATACATCTCAAGTTGATATTGATTAAATAATAGCGATTCTTCAACCACCTGTGTTTTCTCTGCAAAATAAAAGAAGCCCCAGTTTTGTATTTCGACCAGAATTTACTTTTAAATTTGATTATTTCGTTAGTATAAGCACAATTAATGTGATAAAAATAAAAAGTAACAATTTTGTCTGAAAATTCTATAAAATCTATATAAACTTTATAATATGATATTAGTTTTGTTATTAGGTAAATTTTTTTTGATAATTTTAAGTCTTACAACCAAATTTTTGGGTTGGGTCACGTATCCCTAATGGGTGGGTCATGTATCCCTATGCATTGGGATACATGACCCAAAACTAAAGTTTTAAATAATTTATATTTTACTGCTATTGCAGTTAATACTACAGAAAAATACTAATATATATTGTGTAATACTTATTAAAGCATAAATTAACTGCATTTGCACATCCATAAATAGTGTTTTTTAAAAGTTACAAGGCAAAAACTACAAGTTCGGTCATATGTCACTGGTTCCCCCTAGTTGTATTTTAGTTTAATATTATAACTTGTTCAAAACTATATAAATGAATTTAGTTATCTGTAATTTATATTATAGGGATGTTTTACGTTTTAAGTGGCAACAGAAATCAGGAATGAAAATAAATTTGTTCATGAATATCGATTGAGGAATCAATGTCACTTGAAAACAGAGTATCATTCGAAGAGGAAAAATAATTATTTTCATTTCGCTTCTCTGTTGCTACTGAAGAATTGAAACATGCTTATTAATTTGCTAAAATTAGTTTTCATGAGTCCGATTCTGCTGTCTCAAAAACTTTATATTTATTTTTTTCTTTTGAAAGATAACTGGTGTTCCCAATATATTACAACGTGCGCGGAAAAGTGACCTATTGCGAAAAAGACCATTCTTCAGGAGAGACGTTTAAAGTTTTGGTAAAAATTCAAATTATCAAAAAATCGTTCCAAATGAACCTAGATCAAAAATATTTGGCATGGATATCCGTTTTTTGAGTATCAAAAAGTATACGTTGTCATTTTTTTACTTTAAATTGGCATTGGCTAGAATATTTTCAGATACACTTTAAAACAACGGCGGTTTAACTCAGTTGGTTAATTCCATCCTTTCCGTGCCGAAAAGCACTGTCCTATGAGTGAATTAATCTTTTTCTGAGTGGTAAAGAAATAAAAGAAAAAATTGCGTCCTACACTTTAAACGAGCGTTTATAACTCAGTCGAGTAATTACCTTTCCGGTGCCGAAATGCATTTCTATGAGGAATTTCACTCTTGTTAGAGTGTAGGTCACTTTTCCGCGCTCAAATTTTAACGATTTTATACGCGGAAAAGTGGCCTATCTGAAAATTTGGAAATGCAAATTTAAAGTAAAAAATGACCCCGTATACTTTCTTATACTAATGAAACGGATATCCATGCTAAATATTTTTGATCTAGGTTCATTTGGAACGATTTTGTGAAAATTTCAATTTTTACTAAAACTTGACACGGCTTTCCTGAATACCGGTCCTGGAGAAAAATTTATTTCATTTATTAAGAAAATCCATACTTATGAAGAACACTTATTTACTTAATAATCTAATATAGTGAATTACAATAAGAATATTTTTTTATAAAATTGACTAATACAAAAATCTTGTTTAACCAATTTACTGAAACTTATGTAATAAGGTTTATTTAATATCATGTAATTGGGGGCCGGATGGGCGAGTGGTTTGAACCATTAAACTAGCAGTCTGCTCGCTGTAACGGGTGCGGGTTGGATTACCGCCTTCGCCCTGCGTGTACTTCCTTTCTCTGTGACAGTAAAAATTATTTATGTGTCTGTCTTATTTGACGAAGGATTATATAGGCGGGTCTCTGATCAAGCACACAAGCCGGAATATGTATGTACCCTACCCCCCTACCCTATCATGTAATTACGATATTATTTTTAAGTTATGTTTATTTTATAATTTCATATATTCAATTAATGTAATAATAATAATTTGATTAGATACAAAATAGGTTATGAAGCGAATAACTTTTACAAAAACATGATTTATAAGATATAAGAAATGATTTTCAAATTTTTCTACAAAAATATCCTTTTAATCCCTATTTTTTTGTTACAATATGTTTAAAATTAACAAAAATGAATTTTAAAGCATTATCAAAATGTTAAACAATTTTAAATTTTATGAAATTTTAAAAAATCTTAAATTAAAAAAAATCAATTTAGAAATTATTTTAAAACAAACAATTACTTTATTTGAATACAATGACTGGGTAAATTGAAAGAATTAGTTTACCTCCAAAAATACTTTTTCCCGTTAAAAATTTTTAAAACTTGAAATGATAAAAAAATAGATTTAGATATTTCTGGTCAATTGCATTTAAAGTTTAAGCACTTTAAAATCATAATTGTAAAAACGTTAATTGTAAAACAGTTTTTAAAAAACGGTCGTAAGAAGGATGGTCTCATAAGAAGTAGGAAGTTACATTCATTGATTTCATATCGCAAACTATCAAGTTGTTGCAATTGAGTTATCAGAATTATTGTAAAATACTGACGTTTAAAGGATTTAAGATAATTTATCGTTTGCTAAAATATTAACTAAATATAAATGTATTGGTATGATGCCCTTTGGAATATATACATACTTTTTGTATACATTTATAGTACTAAATACCTCAAAGCAGAACTTTTGAAATGAAATTTCTTAAATGGTTATTTCAAATAAATAATCAAATAAATAAACAAATAAATAAACAAATAAATAAATTACCGACCTGAATCTTTCAACTTCCGCAGCTGCGAAAACAAATAGCGAAAAATCGCCAGGTGCGATATGTCTTTTCTTTCCCGCTCATTTTGATCCTAAAAACGAGCTCGTAAAATTGACCTATCTATTATTGCAGACGAATTAGGGCTCGTATCGCTAAGGCGATTGCACCAATCGATAGATATCAAAATTTTTGCATCCTATGGAATAGTGTAAACTGAAAAAGTCAATTTTGGCCGATCGGTCACTTTTCCGAGCACGGTACGATATAATATTAAAAAAATTATAATTGTAAAGTTACAAGTGTGTGAATGTGTGTGTGTACGCGCATTCGTGCAAGTATGCTTTAATGTAATGACATAATTTTAAGACATTGCAATATTCAATTCAAGATAAACAGAAATTTATTGTCCAACTAATCCGAAAATTGACCATAAAACAAATGAATGATAATAGCCATATTTCATTCGTTAAACAACCATACATTTGAAAAAGCCGGATGAAGTTTTCAAAAGGGCATGACCTTGAAAATGTCAAATCACACTTTTATCTGCTTTTTTCATGTAGGAGGTTCACCTTTAGTTACTATTCTATTGTTTTTACATTATAAATTGCCATTTTTTTCTCTGAAAAGTGAAATAAACGTGCAATATTTACAGGAAAATCTTTTATTATAGACTGGGACATCAAAATGCGTTTTCGTTGCGTACAACGAATCTGTTTTGTATTGATTTCGTAATTTAATAAAAATATATTCAGATGTAATTTGTAAAACGATGTAATTTGTAAAACGATGTAAGGTATAAAGTTTAGAGCATAAATATATTTTTACCTAATTTAATAGTTCGTTTAAACTGGTTGAGAAGTCCTTTTATTTGTGCATTAAAGGAATAACTAACTTAATTTGGAATTTATATCGAATTT
Organism: Oedothorax gibbosus; assembly: GCA_019343175.1. Classification (NCBI taxonomy): domain Eukaryota; kingdom Metazoa; phylum Arthropoda; class Arachnida; order Araneae; family Linyphiidae; genus Oedothorax; species Oedothorax gibbosus. Next base: position 36,018,614 of record CM033274.1, on the reverse strand, counting down.
CATATTTTTAAAATAATGGATTTTAAACATTTTTTATTGCTTTGTACATTATTTTTTAAGAAAGTGCAAATTACTGCGAGAAGTTTTAAGTACTTAACGATTTAAGCAGTCAAAAATTAGGTTAAACAGCCTGGAAATGGTCAAAAATTAGGTTTATTTTTGAAGAAATATTCTTAAAATTATTTTCAAATTAAAAAATAAATAAATAGAAAAAAATATCATTCATGAATTTTCTAAATATAAGGCTATTGTAAGAAAGGCCGATCGCTAAAATACGGAAAATGCCGCTCGGAGGACTAAAAAAAACCCGGGAACTGAAATTTTCCCAATGTTTTTTATACTGCCGAACACAAAAGGGCATAATTGTTAAACAGACATTACTTTTTGCCTACGTTAAGGTTCATTTAAATTTACTACAAGAGATACACAATGCGAATCATTAAGAATGGGCAACTTTATTCAAGTGAATTTTTAACACATTTTTTTTTCAACTTTTCCTTAAAAAGTAGTATAAGGGCAATTCCATAAAAATGTCAACTTCGATAAAATGAAAAAAAATTAATTTTTTATAATTTTTACAAATTAAGTTTAAAAAAATATATTCCAAATTTTCAAATTATGGTTTAAGAAAACAGGACAATAAATGACATGTATTCACATTTCCCGAAAAAGAAGGTAGATGCCTAGTGGACAAAAAAGATTTGTTGGCTTTGCAAATTCAGCCATCATTTCAACTAGTTGGAAATTGTCCTCGATACGTGTTTGAAAACCTTTCATATGTGAATAAATGTATATAATGTAATATTTAATATCTTATGAGTATTCTAGATAATAAAAAATACTAAATTTATTACTTTGCACACTTTTAATTTAATATATGTTTATGAAACTTTTAGTCATTCCGTCACAGTCATTCCTTCACGTCAAATAAAAGTTAATAACTTAAACCATGTTACAGGTAGGTTGCTCTAAATTATAATTTTACATAGCTTATAAATCATATTTCAGATATGCATTAGTTTAAAAACTCAATGTGTTGTTAATTCACAGACGTTTCCCTTTTTAAGTAACAGGATGCAGTCGTGGTAGCAAAAATGTCATTCCATCACGCAAAGAGAAGTTAGTCAAAAATGAAATAATAAAATATTTAAAAAATATTTTAAATTTTTTTATTATCTTTTAATAATTAACAGTTTTAAATAAACTGAAAAACAAATTTTCCTTTGACAATAGCTTCGTGGTAATTGTTTTACTTCTATTTTACGATTCAAGATATCATTCCGTCACGTATGGAATTGCTCATAAGTTATTTTTGCTAGATTTGTATGTGATAATTCTCAAACAGTAATTGTCATTACAATATGCATAATAATGTGTTGTGACACGTTTTTTTTGTGTGGAAAAATGGAAGTGAAGTAAACGTTTATTTATTGTTATAGCTTCAATTAAAATGAATGAATGGATTGTAATGTAATTGCAAAAAAAACCCGAAAACTTACAAAAACGTGTACGTTAGCATTAAAACTAAACATCGCATAAACTCCATGTCTGGCTTATTTAAAATTCCTGCAAGCAAATTAGAGAAGACAAATTCCGTTCAATTTGTAAAACTAAAGCGAGACCCTTCGCAAAAGACCTTAAGAAACTTCCCGCAAAGGAAATTCAAACAGAGTCGTAATTAGCAATTGCATTGTGAACTTGGAATTGTTAATAAACCTGGACACTTAACATGGAGAGGGGATTAGGCATGTTGGGTATTTCGAGACAGAAAGAGAGAGAGAAAAGATTTAACGGGAACTCCTCATTATTTTACTCCTGTTTCTAGAGCAAGGTAATTTTCATTTGTACTTTGTGGGACAGTAATATCGTTCTCAACTTTAAATGCATACAATATTGCAATAATTATATATGTTCTCATGTCAATGCGATACCATTATGACTAGAAAATACAGTCCCTGGACAAATTATTAGACGCACTGCAAGATTTCATGTATCAATCAATGATGAACAAAATACCTTTAGAAGGACAATAGTGTTCCTAAACTTAAGCTATTGTATAGAGAATACTATATGCTATACTTAATACATATATAGACATCTTTTTAATGATATGGCATTCTTTGGTATGTTTTCATCATTACTAAAAAATACAGTGCGTCTAATAATTTGTCCAGGGACTGTATCATGTTGATATCAATTGGCGTCCGTGTCATATCATAAGCTGCTGCAGTCTATGACAAGTAGGTTTGTAACAGAATCTGTCACTAAGCCTGCTTCCACACAACATTATTGTGTTCAACAGATATAAATGAGCCAAACACAGTTTTAATTCTATAATAAACATTTAAACTCTAAATTTGGCTATTTGAATTTATTTTCTTTCAAAAATTCACTAATTATTTCTTATCATTTGCTAAATTAATTTATATTCAAAGAATAAATATGTAATATTTATCACTTTTAAATAAAGGCAAAACATTTAATATCAACATACAATAAAAAAAATCTCTTGTGAACTATATTTGACTGAAATACATTTCAAACTGATTTATGTGGCAAAAATAAATTTCTTTTAATTTATTATTTTAAAGAAATAAAGTTTCTTGAGCGATTGTTCAGAATGACAATGGGGATTTAACTCTAATAAAAATGGCTTTTTATGCTTTTTAAATCAGTATTTAATTTTGCAGTTTTTTAATAATAATAATACTTAATAATACATATAGTAGTAAAATGGGAAATTGTGGCGACACAAAGATATTTATTAAAAAAAATTACATCATTATTCTTCGAACTTCAAATAAATTTAGCAAACGATAAAGTCAAATTATTAAATCCGAGAAAGAATATTAATGAGAAAGAATATTAATGAAAATTGTTAATTTTGGCGTTTAAAAGTTTGAATTACAACTAGCTAAAGGCCCTGTTTGGCGAATTTCTTTCTGAGGTGTATAAATACCTTGTTTCCTGTTGAGCACAAATGTGTGTGGAAGCGGTTTAAGTGACAGATCTGTAACAAACCCCCTACCTGTTTAACACACGTGACTTACACTTCGGAAAAGGTAATTTTGCATGAATTCAGCCAAATAATATCTAATATTTATGTTCTATACATAGACAGAAATAACAACTTTCATTAGGATCAAAGCTAAAATTGAGAGCAACAGTTTTACGAAAGGAAGCGAAATGTTGTAATGCAAACTAAAGTTTTCGTTTGTTAATGAAAACAAATATTCATTATTTTTCTCTTTTGTGTATGCAGAGGCTTTGTAAAGTAATTATTGTAAATGAATAAAAGTTTACATGCTTAGAAAATAAAATTTATAAAGTCAAAATTTAAGCCGCATACTTTGGAAATTTTATTTTTGCGTGCTACTTTTGATTTGTTTGGGAGACATGAACCATGCATTACAAGACAGAAATAATTAATTAGAAAATTTGTACGGTTTTCAATGATTTTGTTTCTGAATTGTTTTAAAAACAATGCTTTTTAATTAGGGGGGAGTGGGGGCTATTGGGACAATTTTTTATTAACCTCTGTATTTCAGCAAAAATGGAAGAATTTCAATTTCTTTTTTTACAAGCTTATAAACTAACTATTCGTTCACTTAAAAAGTCATTCGGCAGATGTTAAAACATTACCATATATTAGTTGCTGAGCATTTTAAACAAGCATGTAACTGTCCCATTAGCCCCCATTTGCGGGGTCTAATGGGACATGGTGCAGGGCTAATGGGACAAGTTTATGTTGCCTTAATTAAAATTTCAAAAAAGGGAAAAGGAATCAGAAAATGACCTGAAAATGAAATTTTAAAAGCAAACACCATTTACATAATGTATACATAAAGAAATGTGATTTTTTAAAAGCAATTATTTCCAATTGAAAGGTGAAGTATCAAAGTTAAAACTCAGAATAGAAGATCATACATGGATTTTTTGATAATAAAATTTTGCTGAATCACTGGAAAGGAAAGTTTTGTAACTAAATCTTCTAAAATTTATCCCAAACTTGTCCCTTATTCTGGGAAAGTGAATTTAAAAAGACCGTCTTTATATTCAAATAGCTTACCCGGAGTTTATCGCTTTCTATTTCAGAAATCCACCCAAAGAAATAAAGAATAGTTTGCTTTGTAGCACATTTTACCAACAACAAATTATTTACATTCACCAAGCTCTGTTCAGATGTAATTCATTAAATTGCAGGTGGAAAAATGTCACCAATAAAGCTACTTGAAAACGACGAAAAATGTTCAAAAAGTTTAAAATTAAAGTTTTGGTCAACTTGACTCCACAGTTTCTGTCCCATTGGACCCCACAGTGTTGTTTTTTATAAATGATCTAACACTGAAGCACGTATATCTCACCACAGTATTTGACATATAATATCTTAATCTATGATATGCCATATACCTAAAACTATATTTAATTCATAGAAAGTTCTATTTAATACTTTAAAATAGAATAAAAAGATACACTTATAACTAACTTTGGATTCTCCAAAACAATAATTCTTCTCTCCACTTCAACACATGCTTTTAATGGCTGATCTTTGGTTGTTAAAATGTGAAATCTAACTGTTACAATGCTTTAGTGTAGAAATATTTGTAAAAAAGTATATTTTCACCCGCTTTAGGCCCCTTGTCCCATTAGCCCTGCGTCCCATTAGCGCCCATTCTCCCCTATTTTTAATTTATTAATTCAATTTGACAAATCGCAAGGAAAAGTTAATTTGTTGAAATGAAAAAATATTTTTATCATATCAACTACCTTTCAATAATAAAAGGGAAACATGACTTTAAATAAAAAAAAAACAGTTCTTTTAACATAAATTTTCCAAAGAGTATTAATTTTTAGGTGAGTCATTTTTTTTAAAATGTATTATAGATTCAGTAGTAATAAAATGTGGATACCTATATCTATCAATAATGATATTAAATATCGCTGCTTAAAAAAAAAAAAAATATTTTATTTAAAAAATCATATTTTGTAACTAAAATTTATTTGTTTTACAGAAAATTGTATGGCTGTTTGTTATTATTATTATTTTTTAAAAATATTTCCCTTGTAATTTTATTCGTAGTGATTTATTGTTGTTTCATAGAATATTAAAAATTCCAAGTAAAAAAGGATATAAATGTTAGTAATTTAAAACTGCAAAAAAACATATCTTTAGTTAGTTAATTAGTTAAGTTTTTAAAAATATAATATTCTGCAAAAATTAAACTTATGTTTCTCTTTCAATAACATGAAAAAATTTTCGGAAATTGTTTGAATTTTTAGTAGTTAATTTAATTTGCATATTAATGAGCTTAAGTAAAATTTTAACACAAATTATAAATTAAATTTAAAATGCATAGCACTTCAAATATTTTATTGAAAATTTATTTTCATTTAATAATAAAGATATTTTGGGAAAAGTTTATGAAAATTGATAAAGCTATTAAGTTATATGTTTTTTTTTTATATTTTATATGATATTCAAAAAATTATATGTGTAATAAATAAAATGATTTTGATGAATTAATAAACATGTGTCTTGAAGCATATGATTGAAAGTAATTAAATTAGAACGTTGAAATTAAAATTCATAAAACTACAAAAAAAACATATTTTTTCCTGTCAATTTTGTTTGATACTTATTCCTACAAAATTTTGAGTATTCACCCCTATTTGCAATACCATTTAAAATTAACCCAATTAAACTATGATACAACATCCAATCTATTTTCAAAGAGCCCAACCCCACCAATCACACAGCAGAAGAACTACGTTGCCACCAGAAATCATAAAAAAGACATACCGTTTCACAAAAAACACCATCCCCTTCTGCTTTTTCATCCTCCATATTAAAATCCTATGTCACTGTAACTTTCAACTCGACTCGGAAACAGCTGATGCCAGTCACTGGAAGCTAACTTTAACGACGTTCCGACGTATGTTCCAAACTTAGAACTTGTTACCCACACTTCAAAAAGCAAACGATAAAAAAAAGTTTAACTCTTTCTTTTTTTTTATTGTTAGTAGGAACCGGCTTTCCCCACGCTGTTATGAAGGATATAGAAGAATTTAAGGTGTTGTTGCTACTTACTCTTGTTCTTTTGCATTTTCAAGCATTATTATATTAAAAAAAACTATTCAGAAAAACTTAAATTTCCCAATGGGGTTCAATCAGCACATTCAGTTTCTGACAATTGACATAACTTTAATGTTTATCTAACATTAAAAGGAATTATTCTTTATCTCAAAATGTATTCGATATTGCTAACATAATACGTTAGGAATATTGGGTTACTGCAAAAGCAAATGCAACAAGTTCAAAAAGTATTTTCGAAATAGGAGAAAAATAAAATCTAATCATTGATGATTAAAATAATAATAAAATCGATAATGTTATACAATTTTTTTAAATAATTATAAATGTTCTTTGTTTGCTGCAAAAAGAGGTGAAATATATTTTTTTTGGAAATGATAGAAATGAGCATCAAATTAAACATAGTTCAAGGAAATAAGGGCTTAGGTTTTACCTTAAATAGACGGACCAGAAGACATGATCAGAAATTGAATAAATCGTTCTTTAGAAGGGAGGTAAGAAAACATTATTTTTACAATAGAGTTTTCAATGAGTGGAATGCTTTACCAGATTATGTGGTGCATTCGAAGAGAGTAAAAGATTTTAAGAAGAAACTTGACGGTCATTGGAAACTGGTAAAGTATTAGATTTATTTTGGACCAACCTTGCTGGGCCTCTGGCCTGTTGTTGGTCGACAAATTTTGTATTTGTATTTGAAATAAAATATTACTGGCTTTGCATCAATCTGAGACTATTTTTTTCACAAATCCAACCAAATCAATATCAAAATTCTATGTAAAAAAATCAAAATTCTTTAAATAAAAAAAAATGTTTTAAAAAAATAATGTATCGCAAAAGAAATTTTTAACGATTGACAAGTAATAATAGCTGTTCTTTTAAAAGTAGCTATGGTTAACACTTTTCCAAATAACAAGCGCTATAATGGACTTGGTAGTGTTATTTTTTAATGCTTTGTTCTTATTCATATTTTTTCGGTTCCTATTCAAGTACAGTGATGCATGACAGTTTCTTTTACTTCACCGGAAATTTAAGTTTCTTAGGTATTTTTTGTGGTTTTATCTCACATTTGTGAAGGTGATACCGTTTCGTTGATGTGACAAACTGGTAACTCAGAGTTTGTCATTTTACAGATAACAATTTTTTTTTCGTAAGTTCTAAGTTAGCACGACATTTTTGCTGATAAACAATAAATTTTACTTCGACACACTAATAGTTATTAAAGCAACTAGTGCCGAACATAATACTTTATTAAGCGAGTGGCTTTTATTTCACGAGACCGTAGGTCGGGTGAAACAATGACAGAGCTTAATAAAGTATTATTTGCACGTGCTGCTTACATATTTTTTATAATAACGTGCAAAAGTACTTTACAATGAGTGATTTTCATGACATCATTTAGTTTCCATGGCGATATCGAATGAAAGTATAAAGGAAAGTTGTAAATATTTTTCTATTTTGTAGTACTTGTAGTTTCCATGGATATATTAGAAAATGCAAAAGTAATGAACCATAGAAATAAGTAAGTTTCATGCCCATCATTTAGTTTCCATGGAGATATTCATGACATCATTTGTTTTTCTACCAATCAGATACATTATTTACTTACCGCACTAGTACGAAAGTATACTTTCGGAGCTGTCTGTGACGTAAGCACGTAATGTCATTTGCGCAACGATTTATGAATGAATATGATATAAAAAAGTGAACTTTTTTGCACGTAGTTATAAAAAAATATTAAAAAAGACAATATCAATAAAATAATATAATTCGGAGTTTAATGATAAGTTTTTTGAAACAATATATAAAATTCATAATTAAAAACAAAATGTCGAAAACTAACGGTCCTCATGGTGCGAATATGTTTTGTGTATATATTGTAAAATTACGTTTAATAAATTACAACCGGTCATTTTCACAGTTACCGATGATAATTATAAATAACGACCGGTTATTATTGATAATATACCCGTATGCTATTATTAATAAATACAAATGACTACTAAAAATAAGTCGTTGCTATTTTTCGTAGCATAAGTGTTTGGTATTTAGTAGGTATACAGGGTGTCCGTAAAAGAATGTCCGAGTTTTAATAGTATATCACCGGAGTTTATTTTATACTAAATATAACAAATCATACATGATATTGAAGGAAAACTAAGCTAGTTTTTCCTATAAGTGCTCAATGTGTGCGCCTTTAGTGATACGGCACACATCCAAACGAAAATGCAATTCTTCCCATACGGTCTGCAGCAAGTCCGGAGTAATGGAAGCAACTGCCTTTGCAATTGTACCTTTCAAGGTTGATAAATAGTGGGGTAGGGGTGGAACGTAGACCCGATCTTTTACGAAGCGCCAAAGGAAGAAATCACAAGGCGTGTTGTTAGGTGAACGATACTATTAGAAACTCGGACATTCTTTTACGGACACCCTGTATTATCCGTGACATATACATCGAATGTTAAATTATGAGTTAAGGTTTTTTGACCATGCAACAATACAGTCAAAAGACATGTGTCATAAAAAATTTAAAAGAGTATGTTTTCAATAAAGAAATAAAATAATGTTGTTGAATCATTTAACAAATTTATCATCTGAAGTATGCAAAAGCGTGAACCCCTCTAAGAACTGTTCCCTATAAAAAAAAACTAATTATTTTATGTAATTTCCGATTTTTTAAAAATTTTAATATATAAATATTGGGAAAACTTTCATACAAATTCAAACATTCATTACAAAAATACAATGACAAATATTTAAAAAAAAATAAATTGCGTTATACAGTTCAAATTTAGACTCAGGGTAAAAACAAGTTTAGATTTTTTTTAAATTTTTTTTTTCTCCAATCTTATAGAACATATATACAGTCCCTAGACAAATTATTAGACGCACTGTATTTTTTTAGTAATAATGAAAACATACCAAAGAATGCCATATCATTAAAAAAAAATGTCGATATATATTAAGTATAGCAGACAGTATTTTCTATTCAATAGCTTAAGTTTAGGGACACAAATGTCCTTCTAAAGGTATTTTGTTCATCATTGATAGATACATGAAATCTTGCAGTGCGTCTAATAATTTGTCCAGGGACTGTATATATAAGAATTCTACTAAGCACCAGTACAATTTTAAATACAAGCTTGTCAAAATGAACAACATATGTGGTTAAGGATTGCCAGTCGTAAACGTTTCTGACGTGTTCAGGACTTACCTGTGGATTTCAGTGGTTTAAAAGATAAAAATAGTGGTAGATATGTGCATTTTAACGATTAATAAGATGCGATAATACTTTTTAAAGAAAATTATACCTAAAATTTTAGAGAGATTACTTGTTTTCTGAGAAACTGTAAAGTGAGTGCCTTTTCTGCAACAAAGGCTCTGGAAGTTATTGTAGATAGTGAAAAGATATGTTTAATTTATATTAAACAAGTAGGTTTGTAACAGAATCTTGTCACTTAACCCGCATTCACACAACAGTTGTTTTTAACAGGTAAAAAGGCGCCAAACACAGCATGGATATTCTATATTAAACATTTACATGCTAAATTTGACTAGTTTCATTTATTTTTAAATGATTATTACTTATCGTTTGCAAAAATTAATTTATATTTCAAAGAATAAATATGTAATATCCATCGCTTTTAAATAGAATGAAAACATTTCATATCAACGTACAAAGAATCTCGTAGTGAAATATATTTGACGTCATTTCAAACGGATCGATGTCGCAAAAATTTATTTATTTTAATTTATTGTCTAAAAGAATTAAAGTTTCTCGAGCGATTGTTGAGAATGGCAATGGTGATTTAATCCTAATAAAAATGGCTTCCTCTGCTTTTGAAATGAGCATTCAATTTTGCAGTTTTTTAAATAATTGAAGTACTTCGAATTCGAATTCTTTTCTGAAATTTTCAATGTATTCTAATTTCGATGCGCTGATTTTTTTTGACGTATCACACTTGTCCGTAGCATTTGCAGTTTGGGCTATGAAGGTGGGTGACGGACAGACAGACGGACTGAACGATTATAATACCTTCCACTTTTTGCGTTATAAACGTAGTGTCATGGAAGCTGAAAGATAATAAATGCAAAATATCAAACAAAGATCACAGACGTTTCGCTCCAATAATTTAGGTTAAGAGTACTTTAATTTGAAATAATTCGAATACTTATCGGCCTTAACCTCCAACGAGAGTAGTTAATATAATAATAGAAAGCATTTTATAACCCGAGTTTCGCAATTTCTTCTGTAGGAGTTACCCAAATTTTAACATACAGTTACGATATATTACGGTTTACGGTTTATATTGACAAGATAGTTAGATTGTTATGTATTGTTTACATGAAGTTTCGGCTATTTTCGAAATTAACTTACTAAAATAAATATCAATTAAAATCTGAAATGTTAGGCAATATATGGTAATTTTGTTTTTCCTAACTTATAAGTAATCTTGTGTCATTTCGGCCTAAATTTTTTCCACACCTTTTGTTTCCATTGAGTAGTTTTTATGGTTGTTATTTGGAATTATTTATGCGTATGTTAAGGTGAAATAAAATAGCTTAAACCTCCTAAAACTGTATCTTGAAATTATTCAAATAATAATATAAAATTTGTAACCAATTTATATGATAAGAATTCTAAAATGTTTACGCTAACAAAAGTATAAGTTACTTTTACATTATGGCTAAGGATTTTATTTGTATTCAAATTTATATTCTTTAATAAGTTAAAAAAAACATTTTTAATAATTTATAAGGACTATAGTTATGTATATTAAAAGAATACGAGACCTATTTACTAAATTAATGTTATTTTGACATTATTATATTGCAACATATTTAATTAAAAATGCAATACAAGTAGAGATCGAAGAAATTTACTATTAATATCATTTATTCATGTATGCATAGTTTCAAACAATTAAAATATAAATCTTGTTTGATATGCACTAGCACATATTCAAAGTCGCTAGACTTTAATCGAAAATATAATCGGAACTCTTCGTCGTTTGACTTTAAATGTCGCCAAACCAAAATATTATGCTCTCTCTGTTTTTTACATTTCATCCTCTGAATTTTCTTCCGATGATAATTCATCTCTTTAAGAAGATAGCGATGCCAAGGGCCAAAATACGGCACAAGCGGATCCATTCTGAAGTCCGAATCACAGAATGTTTGACACATTCTGTCGACCGTCAACAGGTCGCTAGGTTTACAGTTTTTGACTAACGTTTTATTCTTGTACAAAAAAAGTAGTCAAAATGTGACGTCACGACCAGTTTAAATAAAGTAGTCAAAATGTGACGTCACGACCAGTTTCGAGCTGCCGCTCGATTCTGTCACCGGACTTCTGGGAAGCCAAGGCTTAATTATTGGTGGAAAAGTTGAAAAGATATTTTTTGGTATATTTTAATGCTATATATGTATTAATAAGGCCTTTTAATTTTAATTATTCAAAGAAAGTATTACATATGAAAAATAATTATGTAAAGAGTAATATTTTAGCATAAATGTTAATTGTTTATAGGATTTGGTAACATTTTAGAGGGAAATTGGAATTGATAATTTTATTTGGCATATTTTCTTGCTTTAGTTATCTTGGGAGAGTTATACGAGTTTCATAATTACCACCCCATGTGATAAAATGTGTTGGGAAAAATATTTTCAAATAAATATTATAATTAAAACCCAATTAATATTATTTCCATTTTTTTACTTAACTGATAAAGTGAGAATCATTCAAAATTGGTTCTTTATTACAACTCCGTTTTATCTAGTTACGAGATTGACAAAAAAATGTCATCCCAAAAGTTATAGCAAACATTCAATCTCGCGAACCGAGCTTCCGAAACTCTTACAGATCTCCGCTGTTCGCGAACCGAATTTTTGATCGAGATTTACAAACAATCTCAGATTTTCAGATTGACAACCACCGTGTCTTTATTCCTGAAGAAAAGAAATGTTTTCATTCAATGCGTGTCCAGAATTCAATGAAAGAAACTGAATATAATGCATTTTTGTTGAAAGGAACTGATGGAATCTTACTCCAAAGAATGTCTAAGTAATAATGATATTTCTTTCTTACTAGTTCTTTAACCAAACAAAGGAAGACTATCTTTGATTAGTTTATTTTTTAAAAATATAAATCCTAAATTAATATAATATAATAATAAATAATAAATAATAAATAATAATAAAATAATAAATAATAAATAATAAATAATAAATAAATAAATAATAAATAATAAATAATAAATATAATAATAAATAATAAATAATAAATAATAAATATAAATAATAAATAATAAATAATAAATAATAATAAATAATAAATAATAAATAATAAATTGCCGCCCCATTTACAGGCCGTCGGAATGTTTTGGGTTTCTTATAATAACATCGCACGAGGGCTACAGAAAGGACACTGGCGACGTGCCACGTAATTTTGAACCCTGGTCAAGTAACGAGTTGACACTTAAAAAATATAGTCGAAAAATATTTCACACTTTGTAGTACACATTTATACAAACCATGTTACGCATAGCCTGAATTAAAATAAAAAAAGTGATATTATTTATATTTCTACCACTAAAAGAAACTTTTAGGAATTTTTATTACTAAAAATACAATCGTTACTTGACTGTGGTTCTAAATAACGACGCGCGTCGCCAATAGCTCTAGTGCAGGTCTAGTGCGACGGTAATTAAAAACTAACCTAACCTAATTAAAAATACAATAAATCATTTCGAATGAAAAGTTTCAGCTAAAATTTTTAATTTGATTTCTCAAATAGAAATACTTTGAGAAAACTACTGTTACGTAAAAAGAACAATATTATGGTATATCCATAACTACTTCTCTTTCATATTTATCCCTGCAATTCGGAGTTTCTTTTTAAATTTTTTATATTCAATTCTATCCTTTGTTAACTAACTGAAATTCTCTCCACAGAGTTTTACTGCAATACATGGATTGAATGTACTATGGATATCCTTTTCTTGGTATTTCGATATATGAGGGGTTGTTTTCGATTACAGTTCTGTATTGAAAACATACTTTATAAAGGATATATTTTGAAAGGGATTGATTTATGCGACATACATACAAAATAACTTAAATTTTACGAACTCTAACTGTCTGAAACGTTGCTGATTATCCGAATATCAGAATAAAATTCCACCCAGCCTATCAAAAACTTATAAAAATGTACTTGGGACAGTTAATTTTTTTTTTATTTTAGTACTTAACTTTATTAATTAACATGTATGTAGCCTAATAAGGAATATTTCTTAATCTTACTAAGTTGGTAAAAAAATCACGCCCTTTTGCAACTTTTATATTAATAACATATAACCCATATTCTTAGTTCCTTTTTAAACAACTTATATTGTAATGCTAACACGCTAGGATTGCTAATTTAATTGAAGTAACTCAAGAAAGCTCAGACATTTATTTAATGATTCAAATTCAATTTGAGGATCCAAGTTTCGTTTACATTTGATTAGAGTCGATAGATGGCGCGACTAATTCCCAAGAGTTTACTAAAAGAACTCATTTCTTATTATATTAACTTTTTAAGATAAAGTATTTGAACTACTGAATCCCTTATAAGATAATTAGAAATATTTGTTTTACAAATGCATGTGAAATGTATATATTAAAATAATTCCTCGTATTTTTTTCTTACTATATAAACTTAATTAAAATAATGAGACTCCCACATTTGAACTTATTTGTTAGCTCTGTTATTTTAGTGAAAAAATATCAATTTTGCAAAAAATTGAAAATGAAAAATACATTTGAAATCACAAACACATTTTTTAAACTATAAAAATTAAAAAAAATGCCGATTTAGTTTCAAAAATAATTTATAAGTTTATGCGTAAAATAACTTAACACATTTAACAATAACAGAAACATTGCATGAAAAAAATTAGTTTATTAAGTTTTTTTAAAGCTAAATATATCGTAAACGTAGTATATGTACTACTTGTTAGTTATACGCTAAAACTTAATATACCAAAATGTATTTCAATAACTATCAGTTATATCATAAAAGTGGTTATGATAAACGTGTTTTGAGAAAACAATTATATCATAAAACTGATTATGTTAAGCGTATTTTGTACGAAGTATCAATTATATCATAAAACTTGTAATCCTAAACATATTTCTTTAGCAATGATAGGAGGGGAGCAACTTTTTTAGAATACTTTGAAACCCTAAACGTTTAACATTTTATATTTGTAACTTAACCTTTTTATGAAACAACCACCTGAGACTTAAGCAACATCATACAGAAATATTCATTACATAAACCTATTTTTACACAAATATGAATACAAATATATGTCTTTATAGTTATTTATGCAACAAGTGTGAAAAGTAAGGCTTTTTTAAAAACGAGTTAAATTAAAAACACAAGTTTATAAAAAAGGCTATTTTCGACGGGTTGTCATACACTATTTTTTATAATAACGTGCAAAAAAGGTATTTATTAAATTGGCATTGAAAATTAACCAGGCAAAAAGTAAATTATATTTTGAAGAAAAAAACGAAAACGTTGATGCTGTTAAATATGGATTTAGAATATATATGCATTAGCTAATAATATATGCATTAGCTATTCGTAAGCTCTGGACGTCTACCAACTGTGACATCTTCAAACCAAAGCTAGATTGCATTTTTTTAATTATAATCATCAGGGGGGTATGTGTTATTTCGTAGTATTTTTTCCCCGGTAGGATTTTTTGTTCTAAATAAATGAAAATTGAAAAAATGTCTATCGATGATTCTTAAAACTAGTCGCGACAACTGCGATTAAATTAATTTTATGGTCGTAAAACGAAAAAATTTGGTCGCATTTTGCTACTAGTGACCGGGAATTTCGAACTCTGGCAGATCTCAGAAGATAAATTGTTTTTTTCTAAATTAATTTATTTTAAATATCTGAATCTTAAAATAACGTCGTTTTTAAAAATCGTGGCAATCGAAGGCTGCACAAAAGAGTTTTTCAGAACTTCTTCTATACTCCCCAAAACATTTTTTTCAATCAACGGAAATATTATTGAATATTTGCGCTAATTGACACAATATTCTATTATTTTTTACCTCGTTTTGGAAGACAACATTTCTGTTAATTAATATTATTCCAGTTTAGTATATTTTTCGAATTTTCGGCAAAAAAACTAACATTCTTCTTCTTTAATTTAAAAAAAAATATATCGTTCACCTTCATTGAACCCAAGTGGTGGTGCTGCCCTTTAGTAAGAGCGAGTATGCTGCTATTTTTGCGCGCGTGTGTGTGCTGTGTCAGTCTTACTTGACGAAGGTTTATAAGCAGGTCTCTGACCAAACATACAAAATTGAATATATATGTCTACCAAATAACCAATCATTGAACCTCGGATATAAAGTTTATTATTATTAACAGTATCAGCATTATTATTAACAGAATTCTTCACCGGATGACTGGAGTTCGAACCCGGTAATTCTCGACGACAGGCGGGTGTCGTTCCGACTCAGAAATAGCAGTTGGACATCAGAAAATAACCGTAATTAATAAAGAATCGTCTTGATTGAGCATGCGAGGAGAAAATGTCCCTACAAAACCCCAAACATTTAGTAAATTAACGGAAGAAAATAACGACTAAGGAAATTATTTGCGAAGAATGAGGAATAATTTAGTGTAAAAAGACCAGTTTTCTCCAAGGTTATTATGGAACTATTTCTGTTCTCAACGTTTAAATTAAATTCTGTAGAATTAAGAACGTAGAACAACTATTTAAATAGATGCTGGGTCTCAGGAGGAAAAAATATAATTTCTAATGGGTAGAGATTTACTGTACGGTCCCCCTTGGCGAACTTTCCAAAATCCCGCCAAAAGTCCATATCTTGGCGACTTTTTTTTAAAAACCACGATTCAAAGAAAAGATCGTATGGGAATATTTCTCATGAAAACTCAACCAACGGTCCGATAGGGTTGCCAGAATACGTCATCGGTGCGAAGTCATAGAATTCGAATCTTCAGTTGAAGTCAGACAGGACAGGTTGCCAGAAAAAATTATTTATCGCCAAATCCGAAAAAATCGCGCCAAGGGGGACCGTACAGTAAATCTGATCCTTTCTAATGAAATCTTACTTCTCTAGCTGCCTGCAATCTCCGGTTTTCTTGCTTCCACGAGAGGGCAGTGAAGGTTTCAAAGAAATTCCCATCGGTTTCTTGCAACCTAGAAAAAACAAATTGGAAATAAATTCTTTTAATTTTTATGCGTTTTGATATTTTTATTATAGTTCCCGCCACTCTTATTTGTTACACTTTAGGGATGGAAAACCGAAACCGGTTTTATGCCCCCGGTTTTGACTGAAAAACCGGTTCCTTTCATGAGGCCGGTCTAAACCGGAAACCGGTTTTCTGCGGGGAAAACCGTCTAAAAACCGGAAATCGTTTTTTTTTCTCAAAAACCGCCATCATCGTTTTTTTAATTATATAATTTTTAAAAAAAAAATGTTAGTTTTGCACTATGTTAACGGCATAGATAGCAAATGGGAGGAATTAATTTTAAAAAAAAGAAAAGGAAAGAAAGATGGAATAATACAAAGCTTGATAAAAATACTCAAAACGATTAGAAAAACCCGGAATAAAAAAAAAGTAACATTATATTTTTAAATAATAAGAAAGTAAGAATTAGGAAGAAAACCTAGAACTTATTTTTCAACAAAACACTTTAAACATTTAAAAATGACTGTGTAAATTGTTTTTTTAAATACGAAAGTAAAGTTTACAAATTAATTGATTTTTTCATTTAAATTATAAGACAATGAAAAAACTTTTAAAAAAATGGAAATCCGTTTTTTTTTGCCATTGAAAAACTGATTTCGTGGAAACCAGTTTTATAAAACCGGTTTTTAAGGTTCAGTAAAACCGGATCAGTTTTATCGGCGGCGTTGTAAAAAACCGGTTTTTTAAAAACCGTTTTTTTCTGAAAAATCGCCATCCCTAACTTGTTCTAATTTGGTTGGCGGCGAGTATAGTTACAGAAACACGAAGTGTTTAGAAATAATTTTTATTAAATTTATGCTTACAACACACAGACTCTTTCTTTTTCTCTCTCTCCAGTTATAAATATGTAAAACTAAACTTTTAAATTTTAAAGGAACTAATTAGATTATTAGAGCATTAGAATAGTCGGAGTCATTTATTTTTCTTTGGTCATTATACGTCAAAGGTTATTCTTATGAATATAAATTGCCTTTGCATAAAATTCAAAAGGGAATAAATTTGTCCTAACTATTACACCTAAATTTTTTTTAGTAATAATAAATACTTTTATATTTTTAGAATTAGTATTGAATAGAACTTGTAATGAAAGTTTTCTTTTTAAATAAAAATAAGTATTTTATTTCTTCAATAACTGAACAAACAATTAAACCATGTATAAACAAACAATTAAAATATAAACTCGTTTATTTAAACTCAATAATTTTTTACTTTTGACAGAAAATCTATCTTTTGTAAAGCAATTCTTTATTGAAAACAAATCAGGTTTTTTCAGGAGACTTGAGGGAATCTTTACATTTAACAAAATTCGTATCAATGTATTCTTTGTATGTATTAACAAATTTACCAAATCTCAGAAAAAAAACACTAAAAAAAGACAAAAACCTCAATATTGGTTTAAAAAGCAATTGAAAGTGTCAGCTTACAACTCGTAAGAAATCCCAACGCAATATCAAACAACAAAAATTTTTATTCAACACTTCCTAAAAATAACGAAGAAAAACATTACCGCAAAATAATGGAAAACCATCACACACAAAAAAACGTTATTAAAAACTTCAAAAGCAATAGTTAAGTGTAACGGACATTTTAACTTCGATATTTAGAGTGAATACCTTTAACTTAAAAAAAATAGTTATAAATAGGAAATGCAAATGTTTTTCTTGAGTTATTAATAAATAGAATTTTTAATGAATGTTTTCAGTTTAAAGTAAAACTATTAATAACTTTATTCAATAATTAAATCAACAGTTGACATATAAAAGTGTTTAAAAAATACTCATTTAATGGTTACATTTGAAAAATTCAGCTTTTGACAGCGTTTCTTGGTATTGTTAAACAATTCTGATTCGAAAACACATTTTCAAAAGACAAGTTTATCTTTGGATATTTGCTCAAAGTCCTGAAGGAACGTTTATATTTAACAACATTCGTATCAATGCATTCTTTGTTTGCATTTTCAAATTAAACCAATTCTTAGGGAAAACACACAATAAAAAAAAAGACAAAAGCTTCAATCTCGGTTCACAAAGCAAATTGAAAGTGTCAGCTTTAACTCGTAAGAAATCCTAGCACAATATCAAACAACAAAAACTTTAATTCAGCACTTGACAGAAATAACCGAAGAAAAACATGTCCGCAAAATAATGGAAAACCATCAAAGAAATTTTTTTTATTTAAAACTTCAAACGTAATTTCGAAGTGTAACGAACATTCCTACTTCGATATTTGACTTGGAAAAACTTGTAACTGAATATTATTTCATTTTGATTTAAATAAATGTAAAAATAAGCAGTTTAAAGCGATATATGGTCAGATATATGAATAAGGGATTGTAAACAGAGTAATGGAATGATGTTATTTTGTTAACTTTGTTTATTTTTGTTTAGAGTTTGAGAAAACGATTTAAGTACGTGTAGTAAATGAACGGGTTTTAACAAATTAATGACGATTGGCAAAACTTTTGCCAAGCGAAAATGAGATATCTGTGTTAAACACCCGTTTGTTTTGTTCAAACCCGATTAGCCAAATAAACCAAATATAAGACAAATGAAGAATATAACCCAGGACAATTTAGGCATTACAAATTATGTTACACGAGACACGAATTTAAAAACCTTAAATTTAACGTTTTTATTTGGGAATAAAGGTGTTATAGTTAAACTTATTGTTTCCTTGCACAGAAGCCACTACCACGGGCGGAGCTATAAAGCGCGCGGAGCAATCAGATGAAGACAAAATAAAACGGCTGAAATTTCCACTTCATCTGATTGTTCCGCGCGTTTTATAGCTCCGCCCATTTGTCGTGGCTTCTGTGCAAGTAAACTATGAGTTTAACTATAATGGTATTCACAAAGTCGTCGTTAATGGTTTTAAACTGTCAAAGGTGTAGGAAATTACTGTAAAAGTGACGCATTTTTAAAAGTGTAGAGTAAGACTATTATTGCACAGATATTTTTACTTAGATTAGCATAAGACAATACTTAATATAGACCCAATTGAGACAAAATCAAAAGTACAGACCAACACCTTTTGATAAGCCTTTGATCTTATACTTCATTCCTTTTTTCAGCCTACTTTCTTTTTTTTATTTTCAAAGAATTCAAAAATGGAAATTAGAGTACTGATATCTTGCATAGATTTTTATCTATATGTATTTTTAACTTTTCGTACTTATCATCTGTTTTTTTTTAAAGAATTGTAAATTTTTTGTTCAAAAACTATGACTTCGGGTAAATATGGGTAAAACTGGGAAGTCTATTTAAAACTGGATGCCCCCTATCGTCCCCCTATATTTAGATGCCCCCTTTGCTTAGCCCCTATCGTCATTTTGAAGCAATACTTGTAATAACAACCAGTCCATGCTTGCTTCTGAAAAAAAAAATTCGTAACGGGTAAAAACTGTAGATTCTAAAAGCCTTCAAACCTTTGGGTCTCGGTTTTAACCGACTTTCTCCTACCTTTTTTTTTAAAAATTATTTTTGATCTTTTTGCCTTTTCGTATTATAAGACTAATACTAACAATAAACTACTCTATTTTATCTATTTCAGAGTACATTGTTTCCAATTAAAATATAATCATGGTTGGCCAATTTTTACTGAATCTTTTTTGCAGTGGTTGTCACTTCAAAAGTCCATTGGCTTAGTGGTAGTGCCTTGTATTGCCACGCCACAGGTCCGGGGATCGAGTCCCGGATCGTGCGAGGTTGACTCATCCTTTCATCCCTTTAGTGGGTCGATAAAATAAGGAAAATTATGCTTGGGAACTAAGCACTGGGGGTTCCGCGTGGGGTCGACCACCTTACCGGGACATATGTCTAGCACCCCAGAGCCCTTGAGCAAGTAAGCTGGAATGGGCATGGCAGGCCTTGGCTCCCTAACGGGCTGTTTCTCCAAGGCGTTTACACTGTTAAAAATTTGGTGCTAGGTTTCACCATGATAGTGGTTGGTTTCACCATGATATTGGTTCCTAGCAGCTGCAACGGCTGTGTGGTGAAATGTTTCACCTTTTTTTTCGGTGTTTGGTTGAACCATTTTTCTGGATTTGGAGACAAAAACCTGAGAAATGGTTCAACCGAATACCAAAAATATGGTGGAACGTTTCACCATTCAGACGTTGCAGCTACTAGGAACCATCATCATGGTGAAACCAAGCACAGAATTTTTAACAGTGTAGTTTTTTACTTTAAATTCAGTTTTACGTTCGCATAACTTTCCTCTTAACTCAAATTTAAGTTGAAACTGTGTCCAACTATCATTGTCACTTAGGGATCCGCGCGTGCAGAAAAATCTGGCTTAGTTTGGCTGACGGGATTTCTGGATATTCTTCGGAAACACGTGCTTCATTCTTCTCCGGGATAAATCCTATTTTTGCTATTTTTAGAATACACTTATCGACTGATGACGTTTATTATAATTCGGAGTAGTTTTGTAAAAGTAATCATATAGTATAAATTTTACTGTATATAAAATACGCTTCAAAAAATTAAAAAATCAATTTTTTTATAAATGGTATTTGATCTGATTAAATTTAAATGGAGTTTTAAATATCGATATAGATTGAGATTTTATTTTATGTCCGGATAATAAATATCTAAAATAATTCTTTAACATCCACTAATAACTTTTATCTTGTGCACAAGGAACATTTTATTAAATAGGCGTATTCATAAATTAAGCTATAGAAATATTTAAACATTTGATAAATAATTGCGTTGCTGGATATGATTGGGTTACATGTAAGAATTTTTTGACTGAGAATTCAGATTCAAAAGTACCATCCATCCACAAAGTACCACATGTTTTTACTAAGAGCCACAGGTCCATTCTGTTAGGATTCGGGACTACAGGATTCATGACAAAACCTGATGTCGTATCATCCGTGGCATGATGACCCCTTTGAAAGAGGGAAGTGTGAAGGAAAAGATTAAGCCTTTTTAAGGGGGAATAGGCGCGCTGGGCCACGGGTCTCCAGACCAAAGTATATCCGTGTTAATCCAATAGGAAAAATTATTTTCTTTGCCACATTTCTCCGGCTGTATAGAATATTTTTACAAACGGTTTTTTTTAATGATAAATGTATATAACTTACAGGTCTCTATAATCCCACTTTTTGAAATGGCTTCGAATATTTTGTGTAAAATTATTTATTGAAAATTAAAACAAATATTCGTTCCAATTTCAAAAAGTGGGATTGTCGGGACCTGTAAGTCAGCTACATTTATCACATAAAAAATCAGTTTGTAAAAATATTCTATGCAGCCGGAGAAATGTGGCAGAGAAAATATTTTTTCTCCATTGGATTAACACTGATGCACTTTGCTTTGGAGACCCGCCGTCCAGCGCGCCCATTCCCCCTTAAGATTAGTGAGCTCTATTTAGGTTTTAGCCACATTAACGCCTACTTAAGACCTTTAACAATTTCATTTCCGTATTAAAACTGTAAGTTTTTTAAATCCGTTTTTCGTGTAAATTATTTGGTGCTATTCAGACTGTTTAAGAAAATTGTTTTCGTTTGTCTTATATTTTGTTTACTTAAATAAACTGAACCTAGAATCTCATTTTCGCGTGGCAAATTTTCTTGCCCACCGACTTTAATGAGTTGAGAAGAGCTCCATCTACTTCAGTTTGAAAGAACGGGTCCTAAGTAAAAGTTTGATACTTCTTTCGACATCCCCGATTCTTCTACTTGTAAAAATACAGTTAATGAAACGCTTTTCAGGTTCGGAAACTCTGAAGTCTGCTGTCTTCGCGGAGTTGGAGATTCACGTTAGAAGTCTTTTGCGAATAGCTGAGCTGGTTTGACAAAGCTTCAATTAAACTATATGTGTATCACTACACGACTTTCAATTACCACTCAATAAATCAATGAGCATTTAAAAGAGGTAATTATATGCCTATAAGGCAATTTCAATAACTTTAAATACCTATAAAGTTCTATGACAGTTACCATTTTCTTACTCGCAATTTTATCAAAAACGCTATTATGATGTACAACTTGTACTAGAAACTTATGTACCGAATTTGAAGTTCGTAGCTCGTTTAGTTCTAGCTGTAGAATGGTTTCAGACAGACAATGTTCCGAAATCACTTTTTTAGAATCAGCACCCATCAAACGTGTAGAAAACAAGAAAATCTCCAGTTCGGATTTTCGATCCTATCTCAGTACTTTCATTACCTTAGATTAGGTTATTGCAGGTAAAAATTCATCAATATTGTGTTTTACATTTGGTTCATTTTGCTTTTTTATTTGTGGTTAAACTGAACGTCAAAAACAAATGAATAGGGTACTTGACTGTATCGCTAAAATACCTTCCGGCGCAGTATGGCCTTAGATGCCCTTGCGCCATAAAACCCGAACATCCATCCTAAAATACCCTCCAATATTAAATTAATTATAGTTTGAACCCAAAAATAACAAACGTATATATTTTTTTCTAAAATTAATCTTTAAATAATTCATAAAAATCATTTTAAAATGGTTTTTTTTCATCGGTACGTCACGTGTTCACAAACACGTCGACTTTTCTGACGTCACTAGTATATATAAACAAACCGGTGTGATGTTTTTTTGCTTGCAATTAAACTGGATTTAATCTAATTTACTATTGAAGTAAGAATTATATAAATAATGGAAGGAGAGAGAGGTTTTACAGAAGCGAATAGTTCAAATTTTCTTAAAGCCGATTCCAAAATGGTGTCTTAATGTTTGTTTATAGTTACTAGTGACGTCATAGATACCACAAAGCGTTTTCGGGCGTAATTTTTCGTACAAATTTTAAAATTCATTTTTCTCCTTTTTTATGGGGTATTTTAAAAAAAGAAAAAATACGGGTCGAATATTTTTGGTATAAGAATATTTTAAGCCAATAAATTTTTTTTAGTCAAATACCCTATTTCATTTGAAGAGTACAAGGGAAAAACCGCTTAATTTCGTAGAAAACTTTCCTCATCAGGCCTCTTTGGCGATGAAAGCGAGTCATCGCCTAAACTGGTGTGAGGAAATCGGTTACTCACTTTGTTTTTCTCTCGCGGCAACCCTGATTTACGCCAGAGATCAGCGGACACGAGTCACACGTTGGTACCGCGAAAGAAGAACCGAAAGGAAAACCGGTTTTCTGTCGCCAATGTCCGCCAAGCAGATACAATTACGGCACTACTCTTAATAAATAAAGTTGTTTTTCCCCTGTACTCTTCATTTTCTTTTAGATAAAACTAGACTCGAAACTAACAAAAATGAGGTTGTTTCATATGATGCATGTAACTCTCCTGTTTTGATTTTTGCACTTCCTGCGATTTTATTGTTTGTTACCATTTCACTCTCGAAATGAGCATTGTTTTCGTCTGATGTGCTTATAAAACATTATTTTAGAGTGCTTTACGTGCAAATTGATTTTATTCTTGCTATGTATTAAACTTAATCTGTGTTAAGGGGATACGGTGTCCAAAAATTGGTCAAAATATCGATTTTTCAGTTTTACTTCTTATTATTCACAATATTGTTTTAAACATTTACTGAAAGTTTCATAATGATATCTTCTGTAGAAAAAAAGTTATTAAATATTTTCTGGAGTCATTCCTATAAGTTTGAATACGTATTTCGTCTGCTTTCAACCTTTTTTCTCTGTTTCGCGTTTTTCAATTCTTGTGTTTAATAAATCCCTAAGGCTTATTCCCTATTTAAGTTAGAATTTTGAAATTTTTAAACTGTGTTCTTATATATACGGTGCAAAAAATTGTGCATGGAATAAGGTCTACTATGTATAGTTGTTTTTTTAAAAGGTTGAATTCAATAATGTGTAATTTTTTTTTTGTGATTTTCAGTATAAATACATATTACTTTTTAACTGTAGCTCACATTTTAAAATCCATGCACAGTTCTTGAAAAAATAGTATTAAAAACAAACAATAAAAGTGTGGTGGAGTTATTCTCAAAATTCAAAGAGGAGTAGCGTTTTAAAAAAGTTCAAATTTTGACCTTTTTTTAAATAAATGAAAAACTACTTGTAAATATTTGTTTTTATTGCTTGGTTGGTTGGTTGGTAGACATATATATTCAGGTTTGTGTGCTTGGTCAGAGACCCGCTTATAAACCTTCGTCAAGTAAGACAGACACAACAGACAACACACACACACATAAGTAGATCCATCTAATTTTTTAGAGACAGAGGCCAACTAGAGGATCCCCAGAATTGGCTTGTCAGCCCCAGAGGTATTGATTTGGCATGGGAACTTAGAGGACTTTCGGACCCAACAGATTTAACGAGCACGTACTCCGCATATACTCGGTAGGTCTTCAGTGGTACCGGGACTCGATCGCAGGACCTTCCGATCCCGAGACCGAGACGCTGACCACTAGGCTCACTACGGCCCCGTTTTTATTGCTAGAAGCTGTTTATTTAGATTAAACATTATATAAAACCACTCTAATTTACAAGTTTATGTTATTATTTCTAGAAATAATTTGTTGGGTACCGTATCCCCTTTAATTCGATAACTTCGGTTTAGATGACATTTTTTCGTACGCGAAGATATTAGGCGAAATTGTGGAACCGCAATTTAACGTGATTCAGGAACAGAGAAAAGCTTTAGTTCTTCTGAAAGAGAAGTTTGTACACAACAATCGTTTCAGTAAGGTGAAAAAAAACATTGCATTGTTTAAAGCAAATGTTATTCCAGAAACACCAAGAATGAAAACAATGCCGCTAGAACTGTTTCCACCGATGTGAAACATGCACATTGTATTTCGAAACCCATTTGACACAAAAATACTTACAAGCCTTTCCAACTGAATCATCACAACACAAAGTCTTAGGCGTTGTATTCTCACACGAAACTTTAAGTGAAAGTGTTGTGAGTTGATTGAAATGAAATTAGATTAAATAAAGGTAAAAAAAAAGTGTTAGAGTACCTGGATGCGTTTAAAAGGATTTTTTATGTACTTATTTTAGAGTGATAGAGTAAGTTTCTTTAAACACACATTTTTAATTGAATTATATAAGAGTCCCTTTTAATTAGCTGAATGGTTAAGTAATCCTATATAGCTCTTAGTTTTAATGGAAAATGTGAAAACGTTTCTTAATTGCACGAATTTTAATAATTCGTGCTTTCTATGTTTTGAATAATTTCCTTAACGGTAAAATACATTTGCAGAAGGAAATATGTTTTTTTTAAACTTAATTTTATTCTTAGTTAGGTTAGGTTATAAAGTTTCAGGTTGTCCATTTTTAGCCTCTATAAGAAGCTTTAGCACTGCCAATTACGCCTAGTAATTTAAACCCCGGTCAAGTGACAAGGTCAACACTTGAGTCGACACCCTTATCAAAACGTGCACTTGTTTAAGACATTCGACTTCCATACCCAGATTTAACTAGCACGTATGTCGTAGTATTAGACAACACTAATACATACTTCCCATATGGCGGATTTAATTTGTGCACTGTATGTCTGTAGATTACCTGTTGACAACACTTAATCATTTTATTTATCCATTTGCGGTGTATTTGAATTTGTGACTGTATATTTTAATACTCTGTATAATTGATTTATTTTATTATATTTTTTGTATTTAAATATGTCCTATATCTTCCTGATACATGGCATCTTTTTTAATGGATATTTTGGTATAATAATACCCCGTAATAGAGGGAGTACACGTTAAATATGCTCCAAAGTCCCAACACTGCGTACGATGTCGCCTTTAACGGTTGCATAGGGTGCCTACTCAGGTGCCGGCTCGTCACCTGACTGTGGTTCTAAATTACGATGCCCGTCGCCAATAGCTCTCGTGTAGCTCTAGTGCAACGATTTTCAAACTAACTTAACCTAACCCATTATTTTTGTTTAAAGTAAAATTAAATTAATGCTAAATAATATCTTATGTTCTTAAAATAATAATTAGATGAGAATAACAAAACTACTTTGATATTTATTAAATGTATCTTAAAATATTAAGTAAACAATCAGTTAAAAATTAAAGTCGTATAAAGACTTTTGACTGATATAACATTCTTCTGCAAAATAAACCAGATAAATGCAGTTTCTAAGTACAATATTTAATGTATGATAAAATCCACATGGCATATTGTTTTCGGCTGAATATTTCCAACATGTTATTTTAATTATAAAGAAGCTTTATGGTTCAACAAAATAAATTGTATGCTGTTATGTTTTTGATATTCCTACTGTGTTACCTATTTATATTTAAATTATTTTTTTTAAAACAAATATTTAAGCAAAGTTATTGTGTTGACGTATAAGTGCTTTTACGCATGATGACGAAACAAAACATATCAAATTTCATCTTTAGAATGTTTAATCAATTTCTATTTGGTTAGATTAAATTTGTAGCTTTACTTACCAACCAAATAAAATTTCACTATGTTTTGTTATCGGCTTAAAAAGAATTTAAAAATATTGCTATTTCATCGTTGAATAATTGGAAATAATCCCATTTTTTTTTAAAGTTTAATTTACTTTTAAAAACCGAAGTTGCGTAAAAATAAAAGACATTAAGTCAGTGACTTATTTATTATTAAAGACCAACATTTCTGTAAACCTCAATTTTAACGACATTGAGCTACAACGCTCAATTCTTTTTTTTAAATACAAATATAAACTTTGTCTTCCAACAACCGGCCAAGAGGCCCAGCAAGGTTAGTGCAAAATATTTGTAATTTTTTTCTAGTCTCCAATAACTATCGATATTCTTCTTAAATTATTCTACTCTCTTCGAATAAACAACATAATCTGGTAAAGCATTCCACTCATTGACAACTCTATCGTTAAATAAATGTGTAATGTTTATCCAAAAAACTTGCGTCAGCTTAACTTATTTTTTGATGAACGTTAAATCAAATTTATGGAACACCAGAACACAATTGAATTTTATGGAGTAGCGGTATATAAATAAGAAGTTTACTCCTACTTTGCGGCGTAACGTAAATCCGTAAATTGGGTGAAACGTTCTAAATAAAGCCGGATTAATTTAAATGATTGAGGCCCAGTTGCTTAGTGTTAGTGCTTCGCATTGCTACGCCGCAGATCAGGGGATTGAACCCCGGATTGAGGGAGGTTGACTTATCCTTGCATCAATTAGGTGGGTCGATAAAATGAGGACTAGGATCCCACCTACTGCCAGTCATCCTATAAATCGGATCCGTGCTGGAAATAGTAGAAAAATCCTCATCACGGATGGGCCCGAGTACACAGGACAGACGTGCGTAAAATCTGTGGAGTCAAAGTCCCGACGGCGTTAGCGTACGATGTCGCTCGAAGTTTCCGTTGGGTGCCCGCTCATGTCGACCTCGTCACTTGACCAGGTTCTAAATACGAGGCGTTATTGGCTGTGTTAAAGCTCCTGAAGGAGGCTAGAAATAGGCAGCCGGAAATGATGTACCTTCCCTTACCTTACCTATGAGGACTAGGCATACTTGGGGACTAAACACTTGGGGTTCACGTAAGGGTTGACCACCTAACCGGGACATATAGCACACCAGAGCTCTAGGTCACTAAAGCTGGAATGGACACGGTAGGCTTTGGCCCACTAACGGAATGTTGCGCCGAGAAGTTTAGTTTTAATTTAAAATAAAATTTTTACATTGTGTACCAGGAACCAATAAACTGAAACATAAAAAAATATAGTCACCTTTGTCGTTTATACAATTTTGTCTCATGTTTCAAATACTTGTATATTGCATATCAACATGCATCCAAAAATATCACGTTTTTTTTAAGAAATGAAAGTAACGACAAAAACATGGAAAGTGATGTAAATTTATTTTTTCTATTCCGTTTTCTTTTCCCAATGGCTGACAAGAATATGTCAGCCTGATTCTGAGAACGATTCTAAAGATGTAGAATATTTTTTCTTACATGGTTGACACTTTTGCTATTCTCAAAGTTCAGAGTCTTGTGTCAGTTGAGAATGTAACACAAAAAAAGTTATAGGAATAAAATTTTAATGGCAATACTTGGATGACATATAATTTTCTAAGGTTTTTTTTATTTCTAAAAAAAGGTACAGAAATCATCGAGATATCAAGAAGAGCAAAAAGTTCCAACGCAATTGGAAAGCAAAAAGTTTAAAAATATCTGAAAACCATTTTTTAAAACTATAGAACACCCCCAGAACTAAATTTTAAGTAAAAGAATTTTTTTTAATATTTAAAATGTGTTTATTTCGGCATTTTTTAAGTATTAGCAAGAAAAACTTATTTCATATTGTATTTTCATATTGTTCAAGCAATATTTTATAAATGGGTGAACACTCTGAAAACGAACCATTCTTGTCCCTTCCAGTTTTAAAAGTAAAGTAACTTAGGAAACATGAGAATACAGTTTAGAGAGTATAAAACAGAAAGAATTATACAAGATTTACTTTTTTATTCTAGTTTTTTTTAGGCCACAAAGCGTGACATGTCATGTCCGTGGTGTGTCCCTACCCTCAATTTCATGACTTTTTCATCTTATATCTTATTTATGATATGAATTCACTTTTTTAATTATAGAATTAAAGAAAGGGACATTTTGGGAAAATATTAATGCAATTTTTATCTTTATTTATAAATTTGTTTTTATTTTATTAACTATTCAATGCTTGTCCCCATTGACTACACTCACGTCCGTGGACATGAACAAAAACTTGTATTGAATTTAATAAGTGGCAGTACAACGCAGTGTCTACTGTTGCAGCCATACTGTATACCAAAATCCAAAAATCAGTTTGTTATTAGCTGTTAAGTCCTTTTTTTGTTTATTAAACTTAAGATTTAGTGAAAGGTCAAGATGGGTGCATCACGTCTGAGGCTAAGACAGAACTTAGGTAAGCTAATCAAATGTATATTCTTACTTAATTATGTGTAGCATCAGATACAAAGAGCTTAATTTTTAAATTCATGTTTCAAATATGAGTATACCATGTTTTAAAGGACGAAACATGTCATTTGTCACGTCTGTGGACTCTGTATGTCTACAGACATGATCAGTTGACCATGCATGTTATTATGATGTCTTGTTTGACTGTTTCTGGACTATACTATGTTTTTAGCACTAAATATATGTGTTTAGGCTTGAGTAACCTACTTAGAAGTAAAAGTAATAACAATGGAATAAAGATTTATTTAATTTACAGAGAAATGATTTTAAAACTGACTACTCTTGATTATGTATAAATTATCAAAACACAGACATTTTTAATATATATATATAAAAATCATCTAACTAATACATTGTACACTAAATTATTTTGCTTAAGCTTCCTCAATCTGTGTATGTTTAAAAGTTCATTCAAGTGATATAGTAGATATTATAGTAACCAGCTTGTGATTACAAAGAAACATGTTTTGAAATGAGTTTTTTTAATGCAGATATTTTTTAAGATGGGAAAATAAAAAAAAGTTAACAGTAGCAGACATGAGCATGGAAAGAAAAAGGCATCGCAGTATCAATAATGGTTAGAATTGCCCGATAGAAATGATTCGCTTTTTCGCTATTGACCCATCTACAAAATAAAATTGTCGAATATTTTTTTCCTTTGAGTTTAATACAAATAAGCTGTACATATTATATATGTCTTTCTTGATCATGAATATGTTCGATGTACTTGAAAACTTATAATTCATCGTGTCCGTGGCAAGGTAGTCATGTCCTTGGAAAGCCAAATTTTGAAGTAAAATTTTAACGAGAAAACTAATTGCATGATCTGGACTTATGTCATAGTTTTAATACAAATGCAAATACAAAAATTGTCGACCAACAACAGGCCAGAGGCCCAGCAGGGTTGGTCCAAAATAAATCTAAAACATTACCAGTTTCCAAATGACCGTTAAGTTTCTTCTTAAAATCTTCTACTCTCTTCGAATGCACAACATAATCTGATAAAGCATTCCACTCATTGACAACTCTATTGTAAAAATAATGTTTTCTTACCTCCCTTCTAAAGCACGATTTATTCAATTTCTGATCATGGCCTCTGGTCCGGCTATTTAAGGTAAAACCTAAGCCCTCCATGTCTCCCTGTTTTATGAACTTGAATAGCTTGAATAATGACTTAAGGTATACGTACACCTTTGAAAAAGTGCAAAATGACTAAAAATTGCAATTTTTTTTTATTTTTGATAAATATGCTCTGTTTATCCAGCTTTCTAATGGTACCAAAATCATAAAAATCCATGCAATAGTTTTTGATCTACAAATATTTTCGTGCAAGCCTTTCTGAAAAATGGTTTAGTTTCGGTTTCATGGAAGTTAGGCTTAGTGTTATTTTTTTTAGTTTCAGTTTTGAAATTAAAACGTTTTAGAAATACATTATTAATTTTTATAAATTAAAAAATATATATTATTTTGTAAATTGTCAGGTAAGTTAGTTAACTGTAATCTTAACTGTAAGTTGAGTTGTTTGTTTTAATAAACGCGAATCAACTACACGTTTTTTTCTCTCGAAAATTGATATTCCGTGTTAAAAATATGGGTTCAGCGTCTCGAAGAGGGAGTAAAAGAAGAAAATATCGTGGTAACCAGCATAATTCCAATAATAATGAAAGAAATGAAACGGCTGCTGAAGAAAATGTTGTTGAAACTCAAACTGAAGATGTTCCACCGGCAACAGTAACCACTGAATCCGCCTCGGAAAGAAAACTTCGAAGCAATCAAGCTCAAGTCAAGCCCAAAGACCATGATGGGAAGAACTTTATTGTGGATATGAACTGTTTAACCAGTTTGGTCAGCAGTTTTGACTGTCCACATTGTACTTCGAAAACCTTGTTTGTATACGAAGACACTGAGTCCAGGAATGGTGGGTACACCGAGTTTTTCATATTATGCTACAACTGTGAGTACCAAAGCGAGGATCCCATTCCGTCAACAAAAAAGACCGGACTAGCACCAGATGTAAATCGAAGGATGATATATGCCATGCGACAGCTTGGATGTGGTCACCGAGAAGCATCAACCTTCATGTCCGTGATGAACCTGCCTCCTCCACTAAACCAATCTGCCTACAATGCAGGTGCAAGGAAGATTTTGTTGGTGGTGCAACAGCTTGCTGACGAAGTGATGCGGATGGGCGTCTCATCGTGTGAAGGATGTTACCCAGACTACGGAGTGTGGCGTTTCCGTCGATGGGACCTGGCACAGAAGAGGATACAGCTCCCTCAACGGCGTCATCACCACAATATCCATCAACACCGGAGAGATTTTGGATGTCGAGGTCCTCTCTAAGCACTGCCACGGTTGTCAGAAAATGAACAAGGAGGATAAAACCACAGAAAAGTTTCGAAAATGGAAAGCCGCCCATGTGTGCTCAGCCAACTACACCGGATCGTCCGGCGGCATGGAGGCCTGCGGTGCGACACGCATCTTTCTACGCTCCAAAGCACTACGTGGTTTGGAGTACATAGAATTCTACGGTGATGGCGACAGCAAGGCTTTTGTGGATGTGTGTGCCCAAGACCCGTACGACGGCAAGGAAATTGTCAAGAAAGAATGCGTTGGTCACTACCAAAAGCGACTCGGCACTGCCCTCCGAAAATTGAGGAAAGAAGAAGCGGCTGTGAGAGGAAAAGGTAACCTAACCTTGAAGAAAGTCAACAAAATGCAAAACTACTTTGGCATGGCCTTACGAAGTAATACTTCATCCGTGAAGGTAATGTACAATGCAATTTGGAGTACATTCTATCACTTGTCCGCCACAGAAGAACATCCGCTTCATACCAAATGTCCCACTGGAAAGGAGAGCTGGTGCACCTACCAAAAGGCTGTTGCTGCAGGACGTGTTGATGAATACAAGCACAAGGAAGGCTTACCCCTGGAGATATTGAAGCATATCAAGCCTGTTTACGAACGGCTGACAGATGAAAAAATGCTTGCCAAGTGTTTACACGGGATGACACAGAATTCTGGGAATAAAGTTGAACTGGAAGTCATGAAGCGCCTGGGCATCACCCCTGGACATTTTATGGTGGAAGGCATTGCCAAGCGAGACAAAACCAGAATATCGGAATGTGCTCGTCATTCAACTCCTGCAAGAAAACTGAGGCGCAAACATATCCGAGGGGTCAAGAAGAGCAACTCTGACAAGATTTGCAAAGAAGAAGGTCCAACTTATGGTGCTGGAGATTTTCCGTCGTTCTATGTGCCCCCCATAGAGGAGGTGCCGTCTGAAAAATAGGTAAATACAACGTTTGAACAAACCATCATTTTCCCCATCCTTTATTTACGTTTGTTGGCTATTTTTATACACAAATGTAAACAATTTTTGAAGGGTCGATTCTTATTATAGGATCGACCCATACAATACCAATATGAGAACCCACTACACTACACACACACTTAAGCCAACAAACCATCCTTCTTTGTGCTGTTCAATAATTTTTCTGTCCTTTTATTAACATAAATAAGCAAATTACAATAATTTTTATGTATGGACTGATGGTTAACATCAAGTTTTGTAACAATAATGCATCAACCCTTTTGAAATGAACAACTTCCTAAAAAAATATGTGTTGAAAACTTTGAGTTCATTTTCTAAAGAAAGTTTTTTTTCTGCATTTGCACTTCACTTAAACAGTGATATCTCAAGCTCTATTTAAAATTTTTTAAATTGGTTTTCAACTTTGTAATCAGAAATGTTTGGAGCATGTTTTGTACCTCAGACTTTTGTTTGTGTTTGTAGATAAATTTTTTAGAAGCTTTTAACTATAAAAAAGTGGGGGGAAAATTTGTTTTATTTTAGTGTTCTAGGATAAAAATTCATATAATATGTTCTATTTAAACAAAGAACTTGATTGAGGTACAAAACATTAAAAAAGGTTAATAAACATATTCCAAAAAGAATTAGCTCTCTGAGTATAATAGAATTTGCATAATTTCAAATCAAAAATTAGGTTAATTAGCGTACTAATTGCTAATTAAGTAATTAATTAATTGAGTTTTGTAATTTTTTTTAACATAAAACACTTAGTCTATGGGTACCTTATTTATGGTATAAATTTTAATTTTTTTCATAAGAAAATAAAAAAAAAGTTGTCAAAGGTATACGTATACCTTGTAGTATGTAAGTCAATATTTCATCAATATTGTTTTGGAGATTTTTTGCGACAAATGGTTTGTTTTCTGAGTATTCGCTTAAATACATTTGAACTACAATAAGTAGTTTATACCAGAAACATATAAAACATCTGGTCCAAAAAGTGATAAGTCAAAATTTTTATTTAAATAAATTATTAATATTTGTCAATATAGAGAATTAGCAATGGAATATTAGTTAAATTAAAATCTGTACCATTTCTTTTTAAATTTATCATTACCCAAGAAATATTTATCATTCTAGAAACATATTAAAATGTTATGATTTGAATTTGTACTTAAAACGTAACTAATATTAAAACAAATTGTAACGTAATTCAAATAACGTAATAGTGTCGAAGCTTAACGGAACGAATTTAATGTATCTAAATCTAAAAAGTTTAATCTATGCTACTTTTTGTGTTTCTAATGCTTGTACTAAGATGATCAGGGGAGATCCTACTTTGATATTTAATGAATTTTTGAGTTTCAAAATACTTTTAAAACTTCCATATTTGATAAATGCATAAACTTACACCAATCCAATATATTTATTTTATATCAATACTAGCTGTTATACACGACGTTCCACGGGTAGAGGTGGAAAAATAATTTAACAGTCAATTTAACTAATTTTTTTCTTTCATTTTAGTTACATAAGATATGAAGATTACCCAGTAATTTTCCATTTAATTACCCAACTTGGATATAGTAATGATTAATATTAATTACAAAAATACCTTTGATAAGAAGTTCAAATTAAAAAGAATACATATTTAAGTAAAAAATAATCAGTAAGAATTAAAAATGGAAAAACAGCTAAATCTTAAAAGGGTCTCAAACATTTATTTTAACGCAATTCAAGGGAGTTCTATAATAAAATAACTTTTTTTTAGAAACTTAGATAAAAAAACTTATACTTGTAGATATAAATACAATATAAGCAGTACAAATTTCTACCATAATTCAACACAAATGCTGAAAAATTAAGAATTCAATGCAAATGTTTACAGTACTAAATCAATGCAGATATGTACAATAATTTCATGAAAATAAATACAATAATAATTGAATGAAAATAAATACAATAATAATACGCTAGCAAATTTATACCCGTTCTTCGCACGGATTAAAAATTATCAAATCGTTCCAAATATGTGTACCATATAACCTGTTATAGGATCATAAACTTATGTTATTGTTCCCGCTCGTTATAAAGTATAATTCCCTCATAAGTACATAAAACCTTTTTGCACATTTGGCGCGTTTTGGGAAATAATTTAGCTAGAAAATAGATATAGCTACAAACACACCCATTATACAGCTCTAACACAATGACCTTCGAACAACCGACCAGATTATAAATTATTTATAAAAGAAATGGCCCATTTGGCGAGTTTTAGTTAATAATTTGGCGAGTTTGGCAACGTATTTGGCGAAAAAATAAATACATAAAACACTAATATGCAGCTCTAGTGCGATGGCCTTTATTAACCATCATAGTTCAGTAACAGCTTAACTATACATTTATTGCTTAAATATGCATACATGCAGTCAACAGAAAAATCAATGAAAAAGTCATCAAATAAACCCACAATAAAATCCGGGAATGGAGACTGGCGGAATTACGTCACTTGAAACATGTCAATTATTTTTCAAATAATGAAATTAGTTGCTGAAGGTAATGGCAACAGAAAATAAACATTTTCAATTTTAAATGTTTTCGCTAAAAGTTTTATTTAATTTTTTCAGCCGATGGCATCAGGGAAGTAAAAAAAGATCGGATTTGAGCCAAATTGGTGTAGTTTTTTCAGAAAATTCGAATAAAAACGTTCGAAAACGATAGAAGGAAGGGTCTGATTCGAAAAATTCTTAGCCTGTGTTTGTTCCGGAGATGAGATGAAATTTTGTGCCAAATTTCGTGACGATCTGTTGCGTGGTTCTTTATATAGATCTCGTGTCTTTTACAGACAACGGGAAGTTGCCTTTGATGTATATAGATTACGTATGAATATCGGGAAATGATTTTAGAGGGTAGAGGATTATTCAATCGTTTTGGCTGTCTATTTCTAGCCTTTCTTATTATGAGCTTTAACACAACCAATTTCGCCTTTAAAAATGAGTTTTATATATATTTTCTAAAATATCGTAGGCGCATTCGCCTGTGCTATTCTGTAGATGCTGTACGGGCTCTAGCTCGACAACCTAATTTTTTCTTCAGGCTATTGTTTTGTAAATGTTTCTTACCTGTCTCGTCCTCGTTGTTAATGTTTGGTTAGTTGGTTAGTTTGAATTATCGTCGCACCAGAGCTACACGAGGGCTATATTGGCGACGGGCGTCGTATTTCAGAACCACAGTCAAGTGACGAGCCGACACCTGAGTAGGCACCCAACGCAACCGTTAAGGGCGCAATCGTACGCCGCGTTAGGACTTTGAAGGATATTTAACGTGCACTCACGCCACACGGGGTATTATTCGTCGGACATTTTTAGCTGCACGGGCCGTTTATAGGTCGGCAGTTATTTTGGCGATGCCCGGACCCGAACCTGGGACCTTCCGCATGCTAGGCGAATGCCTAACCGATTAATGTCTACTTAAATGTTTCTCTTACCTCGCATGCTTCTTACCTGAAGTTAATTAACTAGCCAGATTTTTTTGTATTATATTTATGTTGTCGTTCCGATGTGGGCGTTGCTCTTTCACTCTTTGTATGTGTCTTGCGTGTCTTGTATTGCGTTGTGTTTTAACTAATTGCCTATGGGGAAGAACAATTTTCTTAATAAATATTACACCTGGTACTGACTCTTTGTGCTTACTGGCTCCAACATCGTAAAATAGTGTATTTAAAACAAATAATAAATAAGCTATGTGTATGATATGCATATTAAATTATATAATTTGTGTTGTTGTTGTTACTAATGCCACTTGGGAAACCCAAGCTCTTCTCGCGGAGCGGGCAAGGATTTAAGGCAAATGGGTGCGGTTCCTGAGGAGAGATGCCCGTATAGAGACTACACGGCAAGAATCCGTCTTGGCATTGTGCTGACAGATGCTGCCATCTAATGCCACCTCCTCAATTTAGACATGTCCCTGAAGGGGAGGGAAATAGTCTCCAGGGACCTGTACCAGTGGGAAACTGCGCCATATTTAGAACTTATATTTAGTAACAATTAAATATTTGCTGCGGACTTTAATAAAAGAGATATAGAACAATAACACTCAATTTCAATCTGAAAAAAAGTCAAGAGATAGTATAATTCATGTATTCTATTTTGCCGATTTAAAAAAAATGTATTTGTTCAAAATTGTTTCAGTGATTCTGAAAAAAAAAACTTTTAAATTTTATTCTCTGTCTTCTGTTTGCGCATCTGTGAAGAAATCTTTTACTCGCAATTTTTTTTCGTTTGAAAATATAAAAAGGTAACTTTTATTTTTATCGTTTTCTTAAACTGTTTGAGTATTTTCACTTTTCTTTCGAATTTCGGACAAACAGTTTCGTTTTATATGCATTTCAATGTCCGTGAAATTTTTGATTTAGTAGTAAAGCGGTGTACTTTGAACGTCAAATGATTTTAAAAGCGGGGTGAAATAGAAAAGCATAATGGATAGGGTATTGTAAATTGATGTATAAGGTTTTATGTATTTATGTATATAAACATATTTTGATTTTTTTTAAAATTTATTTTCTATTTAAAGTAATATTTTAAAGTTTTTATAAATGTTTTTAATTTTATTTTGTATTTATAGTTTTATTATAATGTTTTATTAATGTTTTTGTAATTTTATTTTGTATATAAAATTTATTGTCAGTGTTTCTCAGTTTTATATTGTATTTAAAATTATTATTCATATTTTTTTAATCTTGTTTTACATTTATATCAATTTTGAATGCTTTCTGAATATTAATTTTTCCCCATATTTTAAGATTATTTGTATTTTTGATGAGGAGATACAGTCCTGGAAACATGCGTGTTCTATGGAAACATGGAGGATATGAGGATTTCAACTATAGAGGACATTAACTTTGTATTGACTGCCGTAAAAACACTCATGCTTCTATTTGTTGCGTTATTAAACTATACATTAGTTGGGATATTTATAAGCTAAGTTATTAGTGAATTTCAATCAAAGAATCTAAAGAAAAACAAGGGGGCTGGAGAGCCCAGTCGGTTAGGCATTCGCCTAGCATGCGGAAGGTCCCAGGTTCGGGTCCGGGCATCGCCAAAATAACTGCCGACCTTAAAAAAGGCCCGTGCAGCCAAAAATGTCCAAAAAATAATACCCCGTTTGGCGGGAGTGCACGTTAAATATCCTTCAAAGTCCTAACGCTGCGTACAATGTCGCCCTTAACGGTTGCGTTGGGTGCCTACTCATGTGTCGGCTCGTCACTTGATTGTGGTTCTAAAATACGACGCCTGTCGCCAATAGCCCTAGTGTAGCTCTAGTGCGACGATAATTCAAACTAACCTAACCTAAAGAAAAATAATGTATTTTCTTGTTTTAACTAATTTAAATATCCTTTTTTTGTGTTAAATTTTATTTTAGTATAGGATGTTGAGAATACTAAAAGTCTAATTTATAAAAAGTCTAAATATTTTAATTTTCTTACTAGTGCAATCAATTAATATAACATTGTTAAAATTATGTTTCCGTTTAAAATAATATTTCCTTACATTGATTAATTCCAAACGCTTGAATTACATTTGCACAATACGTCTAATTAATCAGCTTTATTGATTAATTTGAAAAAATCCATTTAAGTAAAAGTCAGAAATGAAAATTAATTTAACTTGAAACGCAAATTTTGGGAACCAATCAACTTCAAAGGCCTTTTTTAATTAAAAACTTTAACTTCTAACGGTGTCTTTGTAATTTATTTGACGTGGCAGAGACTGTTGAAAACATTATATTTTTAGACTACTTTTCTTTTTTTTAATTCGAAAGAATTAAAAAAAAATGAGAAAGTAGGTATTGACATGTGGTCGATGTCCGTCCGTCCGTCCGTCCGTACCCCCTTCCAAAATCGGTTCTATCAATCGGATCTTAAAAATTCTTTTTTTTGCTAGAAAGCTATGACCTCAGAGACCCAACTTTCATTCTTTTTGTCCGCCTGTCTGTACGTCCGGACGGACATAAACTCTATCTGTCGGCGAATTTCCCATTGAATTAGCATTGAAATTCAATTTTGAGTCATTTAAATCACTGTAGGTATTTAAATGCGGTTGATGTCCATCTGTCTGTCTGTTCGTATGTCTGTCTGTCTTTCCGTCTGTCCGTATCCCTCTTCCAAAATCGGTTCTATCAATCGGATCTTAATAATTCTTTTTTGTTAGAAAGCTATGACCTCAGAGACCCAACTTTCATTCTTTTTGTCCGCCTGTCTGTACGTCCGGACGGACATAAATCTACTATCTGTCGGCGAATTTCCCATTGAATTAGCATTGAAATTCAATGTTGAGTCATTTAAATCACTGTTGCCAAATCAACAATGGCATGAGAAACTTTATTTATTTAAAAATATTTGAAGCAAAATAATTTTTGCATGAATCAGTTTCAAATGACGTCATAAAATGTAGCACAATGTGATTCTTTGATTGTTCATTAATTGTTTACCAAGAAAGCGGCAAGGCATATTTTTGCATACAATTATGCTTAGTTTTAATTTACATTTCTTATTTTTTTAATGTAGTTTGGAGTAGTTTCATTACTTTTGTTATTAATAAATATTGAATTATTCTTTGAACTACAAATAAATCGTGCAGACGATAAATTATATTAAGTTAATTTAAGAAAGAATATTAAGGAAAATAGTTGATTTTGGCTTTTAGAAGTTTAAAATTATAGCTGGATGTTGTGTTTAGCGATTTTTTTTCGAATGTGTA
Source organism: Oedothorax gibbosus (assembly GCA_019343175.1). NCBI lineage: Eukaryota > Metazoa > Arthropoda > Arachnida > Araneae > Linyphiidae > Oedothorax > Oedothorax gibbosus. Next base: position 35,979,297 of record CM033274.1, on the reverse strand, counting down.
TAAATCTAGTGTAGAAACGGTTGTTGATGATATTTACTGTTAGGAACTTAGGTGTTTTACTATTAGAATTTCAGTAAGTATTTAAGTAACAGGAAAGTAGGCTATTTTAGTTCTTTAAGAACTTCTTGTTTTTATGCATTTTACCCGAAGATTCTGTTTAATATTAATATGATTCATGGAACTTACAAAAAATCATTGTTTGGTTACAAAACAAAATAAGTGTTCCGTTATATTATTATTTATAGAAACATATTTATATTGTTTTAAATTCTTGAAATGCATTGATGAAAATTTCAAATATCTTCAGAACAATATAGTTTTTTTTTATTTTTTACGGCCCTACGTTTTACGCACAACTCATTTTTATCTTAAAAAATTAGCTTCATTAACTATTATTGAGAATGATTATAACAATAAGATTATAAGAATATTATAAAATATTTCTTACAAAAAATAAAAAAAAAATTTATGTAAAACCTATAACTCACACTGCAATACATATATTTCTTTTAATTTAGATTTTCATAATTTTAGTAAAATTTCGACTTTTGAGGAATATTTTGAATCTATTTGTTGCCAAATAATTTTATAATAATGTTTTTTTTAATAATCGAGTTAAAAATTTAAATTTGTAAATCATGCTGTGAATTTTTTTATATTTTAGCCAAAAAGTGTATTTCGCAGAGTATTAGTTAAATTTGGACTCTTCTGACTAACTTAATTCGTGAATGTCACTTAAGTAATCTTTGTAGTATTTTTCAAAAGAATATTGAAGTTTGGTTCCAAAAAAAAAATTAATATTCATTTTAATTTTTCAAGTACTAAAAAAGTAAAACTGTAAAAATAGTAAAAAACCTAATAAAAACTAATTTTTCAATTTAACCGCCAACCTTTTAGAATGTATTTGTAAAAGGTTTAATATGTCTGATTCTATTCATCCACAACGATAATGTATGCCAATTAATAAGCAAGGATAAGCGTAAAATGAAATTAGCCATTTAAATGCAATTTTCTAGAATTGGAAATAGATACCTTGTATTGATTTCTGATACTGCATGGACAAATTAGAAGTTCTATGACTTGAGGCATGTTTCTCGTATGTTAAAAAGCAATTATTCCATTATCTGGTGTAGACAGAAAATAAACATTTCCTTTATGATTGCATTGGAGTAATGATAATTATAGCCAGTGGTTATAATAGGAACATATTTTCTTCTAAGAATGTGTTATATTTATAGAATATTTTCTTCAATGTCGACTTTCAATGGAAATATCAAGATGACATTTCTGCTTTTTTGCACATAATTGTTTAGTATAAAATTCTGAAAAGAATTAGGAATCAATGTACTCAGTCGCAGAAAAGAAAATATTACTAATTTGAAAAAACCAAAAGCATTTTTATATATTTTGATGTAGTTTCTGAGAAGTGAAAAACAGTTTGATTATTGCACACATCATTGTCAATTATGTTAAAACATTATTTCAAACATTAGTGCCATTATTGTAATTATTGTTGGATTTTATTATTGTTTATTTTGCCCAAACCCTGTAAAAAATAATAATTTCTCATAAAATTTAGTGAATGAATTACTGTACACTTTTTTTGAAACAATTGTGATAACTTAAAAATAGCTTAACGAAAAATTTCCATCGGGTATTTAATTTCTTTTTATATTAATTTTTTTTTTGCTTTTTAAATTCTTTATTAGCTTTTCAATAATTTTTTCTAAGAATGCTAATAGAAAACTAGTAGATTGTTTTATAGAAATTCCTTTAAGGGCTAAATTTATCATAGTTTTTGATCCAGGAAAAGGTTTCCCCTACGGGCCTCTATTGAAAAGCATTTATTACATAATAGGAAAGAGCTAATTATATTTGTCTTTTTTTTTACTTTCCAAAGGAAAATTTTGAAAAGGAGATGAAGTTTGTGGTTAAAAAAGAGTTAATAGTGGATAATTTAGTACAATAAAACAATTATATATTGTCATTTATAATTATTAAATTAGTAATTTATATTAAAAACGTATAAAAATGACTCTCAGTTCTGGGGTATATGCAGAGTCTGCAAAGGCTTAGCCGATGAGAAAGCAGCTTCATTCCAATAAAAAAAATTAAAAACGTATAGTTAAAAAACTTATTAGCTTTCGTTCTTAATGAAAAATTATTTTGGAAAAAGTTATTTGCATTATCGATATAATGGCCATTGATAAATATAGGAATTCTAAACGGTTATATCGAGTGTTTTAATGCAAAGTTTTGTTCTTTTAGGTTTTAATAATCTACATATGTCTAGATAATCTAGATATAAGTCTAGATAATCTAGATATAAGTCTAGATAATCTAGATATAAGTCTAGATAATCTAGATATAAGTCTAGATAATCTAGATATAAGTCTAGCTATATATAAGATATAAGTCTAGATAATCTAGATATAAGTCTAGATAATCTAGATATAAGTCTAGATAATCTAGATATAAGTCTAGATAATCTAGATATAAGTCTAGCTATATATAAGTTATCAATATTTTTATCTAAAATTGCTAAACAAGTTTTTGAAAAACAATACATTAACAATGCAGTGACACGGTGCAAATTTTTTACTTTTTAAAAGTTATGATTTATTTTATAAACAATAACAGATTATTTTAATTTAAACTATAGAAGATTCATGTATTTAATTTTTTTCGTTAAGTAAAAAAACAAAGGAAAAAGTTCGTATTTTAATTGTTGTGATTAATTTTATTCAAAACAATAAAAGAATCTTGCCTTTTATTTTCGTTAATTATAAATACTTTACTAATAACTTATTTGTTATGAAGTTTACCTTATCTTTTGTTTCTTTAATTGTTTTCTTTTACTTATTGAATAGAATGTTATCAATAAACATGAAAGAACTATCCATTATGAAGTATTTCTTATGAGTAACAAGAAACCGTTACTTTCCTAGTTGAATGGCTAGATTAATGTTAGTCTTTATTTTTCGTTTGGTTCTTGTGACGTACAATATCTATTATGGTTACGTAGTAATGGCATAAGATATTTTTTAATTCAGCTTTTTAATATTCAAACATAATTTACTTTTCAGTTACAAAACAGTAATTTCATTAGTATTTTATAATTTATTAAAAAAAAACTTTTAAGTATTATTTCTCATTTAAATCTTATTGATATTAGTATTAGCATATGAAATGGAATTGGAACGTAAGTAGAAAATTGATTAAATTGAAAAATGGATAGAAAACTCTTAATTATTATTTCTCAGTTAAATCGTATTGATATAAGTATTGGCATATGAAATAGCATTTAAATGTTTGTAGAAAATGGTCATATCTGTCCAAACTGAGTTAAAAATAATTAAATTTATAAAAAAATAAATTGGGCAATTTATCAATTTATCAAGTGAACGTTTCAATATTTAATCTACAATCAATGTATTAGTAGAAATGTATGCAGAAGAAACGAAAAATTAATTAAAAAAACATGATTTTTTTTTTCAAAATGAGATATTTTCAAAATATTAAGTGTTCGAAAAAATTCTCCAAAAAATCTAACTCGTCACGTAAAATTTTGAACAGCATTTTTTTAAAAATAAATATACTACTATTCTACCATTTGTCAAAAAAAATATTGAATTTTCAAAACAGGTGCGGAGAAATCTACTATCACCATTAATTCATTTTTTCGAATAAAAACCCACAAATAAAGATTAATGTTCCGTTTCCAACAATGCAGACGATGCTCAAAGACGCGTTTCAGAAAAAAATAAAAGGCGCAAAATAGCCCGGAAGGAAAATAACGACAGTCATTTCTCAACTAAACTCTGGTAGTCCTGACAGAATAAAAGAGGATCCCAAGTCAGGATTCTATAGACCAATATGAAATGTAGAGTCTAAGATATAGGTTGGATTATGTTGAATACTTCCGACTCAACAATGAACACGCTAAGAAACACAACAATTATTAATGAGAAACAATTCAAAACACAACAATAATAAATCAAACAAACCGCTCTATTCTTGCTACTTCGTAAAAGGGACAGAACAGGAACAGAAGGAGTGTTCCTGGTTGGTTGGTTGGTAGACATATATTTAGGTTTGTGTGCTTGGTCAGATACCCGCTTATAAACCTTCGTCAAGTAAGACAGACACACACAACGCACACATGTGACAGATGCTGCCATCTATCGCCACCTCCACAATTTAGACATGTCCCTGAAGGGGAGGGAAATAGTCTCCAGGGACCTGGTGGGAAACAGCGCCCGTACCGCCCACAGAACTTTCGGACCCACAGATTTAACGAGCACGTACTCCGCATATACTCGGTGGGTCTTCAGTGGTATCGGGACTCGATCGTGGGACCTTCCGATTCCGGAAACAAGGCCTTAACCGCTAGGCTATCCACGGCCCCGAGTGCTCCTGTTTGTGGTTATGTTTTACGTTTTCCGGCTTTCTTCAAAGGAGCTTTAACACAGACAAACTACGCTTCACAATTTAGAACCGCGATCAAGTGACGAGGTCGACAATTAAACTGGCATCCAACCGCACTTAAAGCGACATCGTACGCTAACGAGGCGAATCACGTTAAATTGCTAACCCACAATTCCTCAAAAGTTTTCTCCGCGTAAGCCAAATATCATCTAAACCGAACATTTCCAACATCATTGACGTTTTGTTAATGCATGATTGAAATTAAATTGAAATTAAAACCGATTAAGTTCAATAAATAGAAGGAATAAAATGAAGTTGAACGCACAGTACTTTTAAAAAAAAGTAACAGCAAGCAATAAAAGCGCCCATTTTTGGAATGAAATCCAAACAACCAATGAAATTGTAATAGGAGCAAAAATGAAAACAGGGGCGTTACATCATCTGAAGTAATCTCATTCAGGAGAAAATTTATCTGTGTAAATAATTAAAAATTTTAATGTCGTGTTAATAAATATTGCATAGGGATTATGTGATGGTTTGCATTATTTGTTTAGAAAGCGGCAAAATTCGAGGAGTTTTTTTATTTCAAAAAACCAAACGATGTATTTTTAATGTATATTTAGTTTTTTTTTAATTAATAAAGGCGCATTTCAATAAAAATTATTCAATTTAAATAAGTTTTTTCAGTGTATTTAAAAATCCTTTCATATGGTCGTCACTTTTATCGTCAAAAAATAACGAAACACACGATATAAGCGCCTTGTAGAAATGAAGGTTGGAATCGGCATACATACATCTTGACAATGCTTTCTTTTTTCTAAGAGTTCCCAAGATCCGGAAAGGTTCTTTGGGCTGATGAAGTTAACCCTTGACGTTGCTTTTAGCCCTTAGTACAAAGTAGAACGAAAAGGTACAATCGAATATCCTGAATATCCTGAAAAGTGTACTTTGGTGTGGAATGGATAAAATGAAAATCCGGAGTTATATGAACTTTGAAAGTATTTAATATCATATATTTTAAAAAAAAAAACTTGATGCACTAAAAAAACTTGCTTGTAGACTTTCAATATCATAAATTGTGATTTTCCCAGTTAGTACAAGTTGGGTTGAAACAATACAAACATTGTGCTGAGATCTAATACTAATATTTTGTTAGCAGAAAAATTTTGTTTAAGGCGCAGCTTTCTTGTATGTACAAAATGTAGTTCATCATCTGCTCTTTAATATTTCGGATAAATAGCTAAACGGAAAAAAAATCTAAATCTTACAAATATTTTTAAAGGTAATACTGTAAAATTATTTTAATTTTTTTGTCATTCATATTTTAAAAAACATTATAGTAAACTGTTTTGTCAATAGCAAATAGATCTAAGAATCGTCTCCGATTACGATCGGAATATTTGGGAATTTTCATCAATCTATAATTTTATGACGAATTTCTCCTAACCTATTGGCAATTTTAGTTTTCACTATTTCAATTTAACGAATCAAATTTATTTTAACTTTAACTTTCATAAAAGGCGAAATAGAAAATAAAATAAAAAACACAAGGCACTTAGAAACACCAATGCACAGTTTTCAGGAAATTTAAAATAATTTTTACTCTTGTATATTTAAATGAGACACAATGCTTCTCTTTGAACTTTACTTGATGCAGTAGGCTGGTGTTGGCTCGTCACTTGATTGTGGTTCTAAATTAATACGCCCGTAGCCAATAGCCCCTAGTGTAGCTCCGGTACAAAATATTTCAAAACTAATCTAACCTGTAGAAAAGTAAACTTTATACCGAAAGCTAAAATTTATTTCTTTGTTATTACTAATAATACCTGTAAGGTGTTTTAATAATACAAACATATAAATTCCCGATGTTTTTGACCATTTATTCTCTGTTTCTACACTACTCAAAACAATTAGGGGAGCACTTTGCGTACTTTTGTTTACCCTTTCGGTTCCAACTTATTCTTTATTATAAAAATCTAAAATTTGTGAAATAGATTCATTATGCATCCAGAATGAAATGGTAAAAAACAAGGGAAAAAAATCTTAATTTTTAACTAAAATTTAAGGGGGGAAATATTGGGATCATAACTTTTGAATAAATTATAACAATATTTTTTTTCAAAAATTTATTTGTAAAAAAAGATAACATTAATTTTAAACATCTAAGAATGCAAACGTGAGGAATTTAGGGTCAATTTATTTCATAAAATTTTTGGGGAGTGAATTTTATTTTACCATATTTTTCATATTTTCAGTTAATAAAAACAAGCATTATTTAATTCTTCAAAAGACAAGATTCTTCCATCTAACGATAAATAAGTACGAGCTTAACTTAGTGAGAAAAAAATTGGAAGCTGATGATACCAAATGGAATCATTGGGGGTGAAAGGGTTTAAACCATGCGTTCCCCTAATTGTTTTGAGCAGTGTAAGGCCCTTATCCTTTTCACTCCTGGAAAATATCCTATGTATATATTTTTTATATAAACATTTTCTACAAACAATTCTGTATTTAGAAATACGTTTTGCAAGTAATTTTGATATAAATTGGCGTTTATTATTTGCTGAAGGTCACGTCAATTTAGTGTAATTCTAGGTTTTGAGGGTTAAAATTGAATATTTTTTGCGGTGCTAAAAAGAAGCAAACAAGCTGTATGAGTTTTTTTTTGTCATAACTAGGCAATTTTAACTGTGTTTAAATCCAATCTGTCAGAAAAAAATTTCAGCTAAAAGAAAAATTGTTTATTGCAAGACCTCTAAAATCTTGACCCTCGTGTAGGGCCGTAGTGAGCCTAGTGGTCAGCGTCTCGGTCTCGGGATCGGAAGGTCCTGCGATCGAGTCCCGGTACCACTGAAGACCTACCGAGTATATGCGGAGTACGTGCTCGTTAAATCTGTTGGGTCCGAAAGTCCTCTAAGTTCCCATACCAAATCAATACCTCTGGGGGTGACAAGCCAATTCTGGGGATCCTCTAGTTGGCCTCTGTCTCTAAAAATCAGATGCATCCACTTATGTGTGTGTGTTGTCTTTTGTGTCTGTCTTACTTGACGAAGGTTTATAAGCGGGTCTCTGACCAAGCACACAAACCTGAATATATATGTCTACCAACCAACCAACCAACCCTCGTGGTACGTCATTTTTCAATATAAGTAATAAATCGACAGCTTCGGTTATGATAATTTTGGAACGCCGGAACATTATAGTTTATAATAAAGTTAGTAGATTAAGAAAAATTGTAAACTGAAGTTGTGAAGTGAATTCTACAAAGTTCCACTTAAGGGGGAATGGGCGCGTTGTGGACCGGGGGTCTCCAAAGCAAAGTGCTTCAGTGTTAATCCTATACCGAACAAAAATATTTTCTCTGCCACATTTCTTCGGCTGAAATATTAAATATTTTTACAAGCGGATTTTTTTATGTGATAAATGTAGCCGACTTACAGGTCCCGACCTTCCCACTTTTTGAAATGGGTTCGAATACTTTTTTTTTAAATTTTCAATAAATAATCTTTTACAAAATATTCGAAGCAATTTCAAAAAGTGGGAAGATAAGGACCTGGAAGTTATCTTCATTGATTATTTAAAAAAAAAACGTTTGTAAAAATATTCAATACAGACGGAGAAATGTGGCAGAGAAAATAGTTTTTTCGCCATTGGATTAACACTGAGGCACTTGAGTTTGGAGACCCGCGGTCCAGCGCGCCCATTCCCCCTTAAGAAAAGAGGCTCTGATACTTTGTGGATCGACCGAGTTAAACTTATCGATTGGACAACATAAAAATTTCATTTTAAGAATGCTTTTTAAGTATTAATGTTAAACATCCATCCTTCGTATTTTCAAACACTCAAGCTATATTGGATTCAAATTTAGTAATCATAAAATGGTTTGTAATATCATAAAGATATAAATATTTTGTACTGGAAATTTAATGCTCTGAAGGTAGGTAGGTTGCAGATACGTGATCCTTGGGACCGAAGCTACCACAGTTCGTTATATTTATATAGTGCCTATAAAACAGGCTTTTATTTCAGGTAAGTCTTAGAACTATAGTAAGGGATGGGGATCAAAATGTATTAAAATTTTGCAAACATTTTCACGATATTCTTTTTTAGTAGAAAATACAATGGCACTATTGTAATGTTAAGCGCGATTTGTTCAAAATAAATAATGAGACGAGGAAATATTTGTATACGTTATGAACATTTTAATGCAATATGTAATGAACAAAATTATAGATTGCTCAAAATATAAAAGATATATCTATATCTCTATATATAAAAGGCAAAGTCTTGACTGACTTACTGACTGACTCACTCACGTATCAACGGCCAGCCAAAACTACTTGAGGTACAGTTACCAAATTTTAGAAAAATGTTATTTTTATGTCTTAGTCGTCATTTAAGAAGCAATTTTTCGAAATTCGAACCCAAACGATTGTAAGAGGGCAAAACGTGAGCCGATTTCTCCATAGGAATAGCATTGTAAGATTGGAATTTATACTTTTTTTATTTTCAATTTAAAATAAATTTCAGCGCGTTCAACGTGAACGAAAATAAAATATAAACATGTAAAAGCACGTGAGTTTACTTTAAGATTGTTATTTGAAAATCCTTATTTTATTTGATTTATTGATTATCTTTTGAAATTGTATACTGGACCAGGCTTTTCTTTGTTTATGAAACTGTCGATTTAATACAGCTATGATATAAAGGCCGATTGACTTTTGGAATTGGCGCCTTTTGACGAAGTATAAAATTTAAGGTAGGGTAGCTATACCCATCCAGTTGTATGGGTTAGGGTTAGTTTGAATTATCGTCGAACTAGAGCTAACCATGAGGGCTATTGGCCATAGTTAAGTGACGAGCCGACACCTGAGTTGGCACCCAACGCAAATTTTAAGGGCATGATCGTACGGAGAGTCGGACTTTGAAGGATATTTAAAGTAAACTCCCTCAACACGTGGTATTATTCTTCGGCATTTTTTGGCTGTACGCTTTTAGGTCGGCAGCTATTTATCCGATGCCCGGACCTGAACCTGGGACCTTTCGCATGCAAGGCGAACACCGGGGCCTATGGGAAAGCCCTCTAGCTCATGGAAGGGCTTGGGTACAATCGGACAGAGAGAATCAGAATGGGAGGCAACAATTGGTATAGAATAAAAGTTTACATAAAAAATCACTGTTATTAAGGGTCTAACCGTGCAACGCCGGGTTTATAAAGCTAGTTTATTATATTTTTTCAGAAAACTATTTCATGAAAGATACAAATCAATGAAATTAAATACACATACATTTTTGTAGGCAAAACTTTTTTTAGTTACATTGTAGAAAACTAAATGGATTTATTACTGGAAAAGAGATTTATTGAATAAAGTAAACAGATTTTTACATTTCAAATTGTTTATTAATTATAAAATATTATGTTATGCAACTGAACAACCCCTAAAATTAACAGTTAGAGGTATAATACTTATAAAGTGAAAGAGTCTTATTTAATCCAAAAGATAAGACAAGTGGGTAAAGTGCACGAAGTGTAAAAGAAGGGTAAACAAAAACAGAATAAAAGGTGGTAACATATTTAAGTTTATGACGTTTTTTAGCAGGAAGGAATAATGTGTCATGCATACGGGGTACGTTTTCCATCTCAGTACGCTTTTAATTAAACACTTAGTTAAAAGTTATACAAACTTTTTAGAAAAGTAGTAATGCTAGTTCGCAGAAAAATTTCGAAACATAACACCATAATATCCATTTTTTTTAAAAATAGATGAAAACAAAAAAATGCAAAAAAAGATAAACAAAAACTGGAAATAACTCCAGTTCCCCCTACCTTCTTCTTCTACAATAGATCAATTTACTCTAGAGAATTCAGAAAGTTATTTATGAACGTGATATGTAATTACAATTCGATCCATTATGTATTGTCGTAAAGGACAAGAATAACAAATCCGTGCGTGAAAATTGCCTGAATACATGGCATACCATACAATATTGGATCATCAGCACCTACAGGAGAGTAAGTTTAAGAAAAGTGGATTCGACACTTAATAATTGAAGAGCTTGGTGGAAAAATGTGAAGTGACAAAAAGGTGAGAACTAGAAAATTTGCTTCATAGTTTTTCGTTTGCACTTAGATGTATTGAAAACAGTACTTTCAAACCGTAAATAATCTACTAAACTTGTTATCGTCAAAGAAGTTAAAGTGTTCATCAACACAAAAATCTCAATTTTTTTCAAATATGTCACTTAGCACGTTCTTCCACTAAGCTCTTCAATTGGGGTTTTGTCTAAAAACAACTTCACTCCCGTAAAAATTATGTGCTTGTACACTGTTAAAAAGGTTGTGCTTGGTTTCACCATGATATTGGTTCCTAGTAGCTGCAACGGCTGTGTGGTGAAATGTTTCACTTTTTTTCGGTGTTTGGTTGAACCATTTTTCTGGATTTGGAAACAAAAACCTGAGAAATGGTTCAACCGAATACCAAAAATATGGTTTTACGTTTCACCACGCAGCCGTTGCAGCTACTAGGAACCATATTTTTGGTGAAACAAAGTGCCTAATTTTTAACAGTGTATTCTTTATGGGAATATATTTTTTAAACAATTGCATATTTAAAAGTGTGTTTTGCAAATAATTTTAACGTTGAGCATTTGAGCGGCTCGTCAATTGAAGTGTAATTTAAGGTTTTGGGCAATGAAAATGCACACTTTTTGTGTGCTACGAAATAACAAAATCACAAAAAATGCAAAAAAAACATTTTTTTTAATTAATGGTACATTTGACCTTTTGTTAAAAACTGTATTAATTATTGTTTTTAAATAATTATAAGGGATTTGTTTAAGCAATAATATTTCAGGTAAGCAGTAATATTAAGGAGTTACAACTTTGACAAACTTAAGAATCGACTCGTGTTTCTTTCAGGGTATGTTCTGGGTCTTTAGGTGGATATAATTAGGGATACTATCCCTGTAGTTTTCCGTACATAGATCCGAATTTAGGTATCTTATGCTTCTTATAGAACCAATAAGGAAGCAGTTTTGTCTTTGATACGAATATAAATGCTGTACATTTTGATTTGTAGTTGAATTTTACAAAAATAGTATGAAAAATAAATGTATATTTGATTTGATAAGTATGTTCTAACATGGGTAATACAAATACAAAATTAGTTAAAGTTAAAACACAAATACAAATACAAAAATTGTCGACCAACAACGGGCCAGAGGCCCAGCAAGGTTGTCCAAAATATTTTTTATTATTTACTTGTTTCCAATAACTATCGAGATTCTTCTTAAATTCTTCTACTTTCTTCGAATACACAACATAATCCGGTAAAGCTTTCTACTCATTGAAAACTCTATTGTAGAAAAAATGTTTTCTTACCTCCTTTCTAAATCACGATTTTTTTAAATTTCTGACCATCTGGTACGGCTATTTAAGGAACTTTCAGTAAATGTTCAGAAAAATATTGTTAATAATAAAAAGTAAAATCGGAAAAATCGATATTTTGACCAATTTTTGGGTACCGTATCCCCTTAAGTGCTTATAAAATATCGTAGATAAATCTTAGATCTTTTCCAGAAACTTAGCGTTTGTTTCAGTGAATACTATTTTAAAAGTTCAAGTCTTTTTTTATAGCTTTTGATGTCAGGATCCAAAATGTAGTTGATCTTTGCCTCCATTCTGCGTAACACCTATTTTCACCAAAGACATTATTTATGCACAAAAACGTGTGTAATGTAACACGTATTACAAGTCGTCAATATTTCACATATGTAAGTGCAATCTCTTACATATTGTAAGTAGTTTTTAAGAACTGTGAAGTATATTAAAATTTTAAAGGATGTACATTATTTTGTCTTACCGTTGTATGTATAATTTAACGTGCGTCAAGTTTTAAATATTCTTCTACGCCTTTTAATGAATGTTAATAAGGGAGTTGGTGATGGTGCAAGTCACATTATAAATGATGACTTAGCCCTAACTTAAGCACTTTTCGTGCTTACGTCATCTCTTGAACTGAATAATTTAAAGCACACTGTCTTATTAAATAGTTGGTTTTAAGTCCTTTTTGTTAGGCAAGCATTAAAATGTGTTTGATGGTTATTATTCAGAGCAATATATATTTTTGTCGTCTTCATATATTTTGTAACTTTGAATTGCAAAGCAAAATTAAAAGGATTTTTTTCCCTGTATCGGTACAACTGGAAACTAAAACGGATACATCCAAAACCAGATTTACTAAAAACATAGCATCCCTACTAGGCGAGCAAAAAGGGACGAAATAATTTCGTCGGAAATTTGAGATCGAATAATTACTTCTTCAACTAATATGCAATAATTATTATCGTTTGCAAAAATTAATTTATATTTCAAAGAATAAATATGTAATATTCCTCCCTTTTAAATAAAACCAAAACATTTCATATCAACATGCAAACAAAGAATCTCTTAGTGAAATATATTTGACGTCATTTCGAACTGATTGATGTCGCAAAAATAAATTTCTTTTAATTTATTGTTTAAAATAATTAAAGTTTCTCGAGTGAGATTGGTGAATGGCAATGATGATTTCATTCTAATAAAAATGGCTTCTTATGCTTTTTAAATGAGCATCAAATTTTGCAGTTTTTTAAATAATTATAGTACTTCGAATTCGATTTTTTTTCTGAGATTTTCATTGTCTTCTAATTTCGATGCGCTGAATTTTTTTGACGTATCACACATGTCTGTAGCATTTATAGTTTGATATATGAAAGTGGGTGACAGACGGACTGAACGATTTTAATACCTTCCACTTTTTACGTTATAAACGTAGTGTGGAAGCTAAAAGTTACGTGGCTTCGTGAGAAAAGGATTGTAAAAGGGGCGAATTTAGCTTTGACGTTTGAAGAGTTCTCAAAAATAAGTTTTTTCGTTAGATCAAAGAATGTAAAATCAGTGTCGAAATAGGTCATTACAAAATGACTTATTATGAAATAAAAAAAAAATAAAAGGTATTTTAACGTAACCTTAAATAACAATATGTCTAGATATTAAAATATTGTTTTGAAATTGTATAGTAGTAGCTAATTAAAAAAGCACCCACACATTCTAAGAAACCATTGCTAAGAAACTGCTAAACTCTTTAGGTTAAAATTAACAGCAATCCTTTATATATTCTCCATTTGTAATTAGAAAAAATAAAAAGTGGAATAGGAATAATCAAATCCTAATGCGATTTCAGAATAAAAATTACTGCAACTTAACTCAATAATATCAATCCACAAAGCTGGTAAATATTCTAATATCAAAAAAATGAATGCTGATAGATATCAAAATGATATTAAACTAATATTAGCTTAACCGAAAGATTTTCTATTACGTAAACAAAACCAACGAACCGAAAAATAATCTAATTACACACTGCTTAATCTTCTGTCAATTAATATGATCTTTTTAATAGGGAAAGTTAGCTTCAGGATAAACAGTTTTTTAGTTACTTCAAATGTATTAAGGAATTGCTGACGCATTTTTAAGGGTTTGCTTTTCAAATTGATTGAGGTACACCGAAAATCCATTTGGGTGAAAAAGTAAAAAAAAGCAATGATGTAACCGTACTCTATTATAAAAAAGAGTGTATGTACAAAACCGAAGTAAATGTGTAACACTGATGCGGGAAAGTTCTTTTTTAAATATATGCCTTGTCTCAGAGGGATAGAATTTCTGCCATTTCGAGTGTCAAAGATTTACAGATAACTGTGCTCTAAGTAATGGTTTTCTGGAGAGAAAATAAACATTTCTAGAAAGCAATTCCGAGCAACATTCTAACCTCTGTGATCGTCATTGTAAAAATTTTGTATAACGTTACTTCATAACTGTAGTGAAGTGACTTTCGCATAAAAAAAACAATACTTTTCGTAATGACTGACTTTCATAATTGAACTGTAGTGAATTGAAGAATGTATAAAATTCGTGGTTGCCTTGGCGACAGATGGGTGAGAACTTGCTGAGATTGTGACTGTTTAACATCGTTTTGTGCTGGAGTCTTACAGAATTCTACCGTTTTGACTTGTACGTTTGTGTTTGTCCTAAATAAAAAAATGTCTCGTCCTAAGAGCAGTTTTTCAAACACAAAATAGTTTAATAACATAGGGTAACGTTACTCGATTAAATTTTGTAATGTTACTGCGCAATGTGTTTTTCTCCTACTCCATAAAAGTTTGTAATGATAATCCATAATATAGTGTAACGTTACTTCATAAAATTTTTAATATTACTCCATCTAATGTTGTAATGTTACTCCGTACTTTTTTAATGTTGCTTCATAATATGATGTAACGTTACTCCATAAAAATGTGTAATGGTATTCCATAATATTTTGTAACGTTAATTCATAAAAATGTCTAATGGTACTCCATAAATATGTTGTAACGTTACTCCATAAAATGGTGTAGATATTTCATGAAGCTGTAGTCAGACATGCTGTGGAACCAGTGTTTTTGGAGTATAACGTAAGTCAACATTCATTTAAAGTTCGTGTTTCGTTACTTTTGGTTCGGAGAGTTTGCTGGAGGCCGATAAGCTGGGTAACTTTGTGTGGTACTTCACAGGCATTTAAAATTGTACAAATGTCTCTGATTACCGTAAAGAAATTCGATAAAAAATTTCATTTTCCGAGTGTTCAAAATTATATTTTGTTACTCGGAATTGCACGATTCTTTTAAACGTTATTGAAGTTAAAAATATTAACAAGTCTAACAATGTGTAACAACCTTACAAAGGCTATTTTAGCTTTAGTGGGGATCTTTATTTTAGTAACAGCATAATAATAGGCACCAAATGGATAAGCTAATCCCTGTAACTATTTTACCATAGTCTGTCTTTGTAATTAAGTAAAATTAGTGCTTCAAAAGGGATATAAGAAATTTTTTTTACAATAAAATAATCAATGAATTCAATGATTAACCAGATTATGTTGTGTATATTCGAAGAGAGTAGAAAAATTTTAGGAGATTTTCGATAGTTGTGAATAAAACGTTTGGACCCACCTTGCCTCCTCTGACCTGTTGTAGTTCTTCAACTTATTATATTTGTATTTTGCTACACAACGATAAACTTAAACGAAAGATACACAATAAAAATAAAGTTGTTTTACAAGCAAAGTGCAATTTAAGATGAAAATTAGACTATGTTTTTAATCAACCACAAATTACCGAAAATACTAATAAAATTTTATCGCCATGTCATTTTAGCTTAAACTTCCAGGCAAGTAAGTGAGTTTAATGTCCGAAACGACTTTAAAAATTCACCTGTTTTACTATTATCTACTACCACCTAAAGTCATAAATTTTCGCAATAAAATCCATGAAAAGCAATTAATTGGAATTGGTTGTCTTGAACCAAGATTCTTTATATTAAAGTAAAAGGCAAAAGAAAAAAATATTATTTTGATAAAAAGTAAAAATTTTATCTATCTATCTATCTATATCTATCTATCAATCTATCTATCTATCTATCTATCTATCTATCTATCTATCTATCTATCTATCTCTATCTATCTATCTATCTATCTATCTATCTATCTATCTATCTATCTATCTATCTATCTATCTATCTATCTATCTATCTATCTATCTATCTATCTATCTATCTATCTATCTATCTATCTATCTATCTATCTATCTATCTATCTATCTATCTATCTATCTATCTATCTTATCTATCTATCTATCTATCTATCTATCTATCTATTATCTATCTATCTATCTATCTATCTTATCTATCTATCTATCTATCTATCTATCTATCTAATCTATCTATCTATCTATCTAAAGAAGATTTAATTTCAATGCAAAATTGTTTTAAATGAATATATGGAAGTGTATGTATGCTGTATAAATAGCGATTTTGCATTTTAAACTAATAAAACTTCCCAACTATAGGAGATGAGATGAGAGAGGATGGACATGTATTTTCAGGCTTGTGTGCTTGGTCACAAAGACCCGCATATGAACCATCGTCAAGAAGGACGGACACGACATACACACACATACAATACAGATAATACAGATGCTGCCATCTATCGCCACCTCCACAATTTAGACATGTCCCTGAAGGGGAGGGAAATAGTCTCCAGGGACCTGTACCCGTGGGAAACTGCGCAATGACCGCCCACAGGACTTTCGGACCCAACAGATTTAACGAGCACGTACTCCGCATATACTCGACAAACACAAACATCCATGCCTTACCGGGATTCGAACCCGAACCCAGAGGCTCCAAAGGCTCCAAAGGCTAGCTCCCTAACCGTTGAGCCGCTCGGTCGGCTAGGTTATTATGCATGTATGTTTTGTTGCCACTTACTATACAGACTACAGATATATCAGGATGAATTGTACTGCATGTTCGGAATATATTTGCAGAATCGGAATATATTTGCTACATTAAACCGTTACTGGAATTAATTTGGCTGTGCTTAATATTTCTCTGAATGTCAATTCGCACCACATATGACAGTTCTAGCGGGTTAGCAGCAACTGTTGAACGGTGATTCTCAATTGTATCATGTGCTAGATAATTCTAAGTTTATGTAATTGACGATTTTCCCAGGTATCTGCGATGGAAGCTCTAAGAATCCTTGAAAGGCATTGATCCAATAATAAATAAAAATTTCTTTTTTTTAAATTGATGCGAAATCAGCACTGGAAGGGGAGAGAGGTAGGATTATAATATCCTGATGGATTATGGACCAGTAAAGAGGGGGATTGATTCTCATAAAATAAAAGTTTGCAAATTATAGAAACCTCTGTTATTTAGGGTACACCTGTACAACGCTGGGTGTATAAATACAAAAGCTCTATTTTGAAGTGAATTTTTCAAAGGGAAATTTTTTGTAGTGAGTCATACGATTATGACTCAGTTTATTCAAATCATGTGGCTCAGTGGTAGTGCTTCGCCTTGCCACGCCATAGGTTCGGGGATCGAATCCTGGATTGGGCGAGGTTGACCCATCCTTTCATCCCTTAAGTGGGTCGATAAAATGGGTACCAAACATGCTTGGGAACTAAACACTGGGGGTTCCTTGTGAGGCTGACTACCTTACCGGGACATATGCCTAGCACTCCAGAGCCCTAGGTCACGAAAGCTGAAATGGGCACTGCAGACCTTGGCCCACTAATGGGCTGTTGCGCCGAGGAGTTTAGTTTAGTTCTTATTCAAATCATAATTTTTTTTCATTTTTTTTCGTTTTTGTACCCTAAACCTTTCCTTTCCTACTATCCTAAAAAATGTGCAAAAATGGACATGCTTAAACTTTTTTCTGGATGAAATAAAATAAATCTCAATTTCTTAAAAATACGATCCATGAATAGCAAGTGGTATTCAATACCAAAAGGCTTTAAATCGCTACGTACTATGATATTCGTATTCTGTCGAAGTACTTTAGTGTTACTTTATTTATTGCGATCATAAGAATTGTTACAATTTGCTATAAAAAGTATAGACTTTTTGAAAAATATGTTTATGGTTGTATTTATGTTGTCTAAATAATATTTTAAATTGATATTGAACAAAAGTAATTTTGAAGCAGCTGTTACAAAATAAATAATGTTTTGTAATGGTTAACACTTATGGTGAAATTGCGGAATATGAAATGAAAAATAAATAAAAATGTTTAAAATATAACATTTTATTTTAACTTGAAATTTTTTTTTATATTATATATTGATGGTACAATTTACTTATATATTGATGATACAATTTAAAATAGAAAGAAAGAGTTTTCCATTTCTTCTAAAAAGTAACAAAGTTTACAAAAAAAGTGTTTAGAATATACCAAAAAGTATTTTAAAGCTTCTTGTAGAAGTATAAGAGAAGTAAGCATTTTGAAACTTTTTGTCGAATAGATAAAATTCAAGATAAGCTCTATCCTATGTGAATTTCTAGTATTTGAGATATATAAAAAATTATGTTAATGTTTTACATTGTTGTTTTTATTTAATGTTTTTAAAATACAAATAAATAATTTAAGAAATTTAATAAAATTCCTCTTTAACATATTTTTTTACGTTCTAAAAAGTAACAAAGTTTACAAAAAAAGTTTTAGAATACCAAAAAGTATTTTAAAGCTTCTTGTAGAAGTATAAGAGAAGTAAGCATTTTGAAACTTTTTGTCGAATAGATAAAAAATCAAGATAAGTTCTATCTTATGTGAATTTCTAGTATTTGAGATATATAAGAATTTATTTTAATGTTTTACATTATTGCTTTTATTTAATGTTTTTAAAATACAAATAAATAATTTAAGAAATTTAATAAAATTCCCCTTTAACATAAATTTCTATCCGCAATAAATGTGTTTTATAAATTAAATTTTAAGGACAATGTAACGCCATTGGCGAATATTTTATAACGAGTGCTTTTCTAAATTCAAATTAGTAAGTAATTATATTTTAAAATCCGGTAGGTTACTTTATTTTTTTTAAATAACTTGGGAAATTATTACATTCTAATAATTAAACATTTAAAAACTAAACACTAAAAAACATTTTTAGAAAACTAATTAAAAACTACAAGTTGTACTTAAATATCCGTTATAAAGAGTTGCCTAAATTTGTATGAAAAAATTAGAAACCATGTTCAGTACTATGTATGCAAATGACTATGTAATAACGTCAACTTCTTAAAATATAATTTTATTTTAAGGTTTCATTTGCACAATAAAAAATTTTAAGCTTAAGATGTCCGACTATGTTTGGTCGAATTTTTTTTAAAAATCAGTCTTTAGTTTTTTGTTTATTTTGTTTTGATGAATTATTTATGCATTAAATATCATGACAGAATTTTATTTTCATTTTTTACAAAACAAAAGTAAATTCTTCGATTTTTCCCCACGAAACACCCTCTTTACCAAAATTAAGTTTGTTTATAAGGTACATATTTCATATACTTGTACCTTTGAATATAAGGAGCAAAATGAACTGAATACTAAGAAATCTGAGCTAAATTATGAATATTAGAATTTTGCTCGAAAATGCCATGAACTTTTTTCCTTAAAAGTCCTTCATAATTAACCATTTTAGGGGTAGGTACATATATATTCCGGCTTGTGTGCTTGATCAGAGACCCGCTTATGAAGCCTTCGTCAAGTAAGAATTTTTTACTGTCACAGAGAAAAGGAATATACACCCAGGGCGAAGGCGGGAATCGAACCCGCACCCGTTACAGTGGACCATTTTAAATTGTCTTAAAATGAATGTTAATAGTAAGTCCTCGGTTTCTAACACCCCTGAAACCCTGAAGTAATTGTGAAGAAAAAAAATTTAAAGACACTAGCAAAACTTTTTGGGAAACACCAGTATTCGTGTAAAAATTTTGTTGAAAGTTTTATGTTGAGAAAATTGTGTTGAAAGTTGATTCTGGCAGGTTTTGATATCTGTAACTTTAATTTTTTAAAAAACACATCTTCTAAAATATTTACCACACAAGCAAAAGTAAAGGCAGTTTTAGTAGTTTAAGATTGGTGTTTTATTTTAAGATTATAAAAAAAAAATCAAGAAAAAATATGATTTCAACGTAGTCAGATACCTTCGAGATACTTCATAAAACTAGTTGCAGAAAATTCTGTATTCAGGTTTTTGGCGTAGTTTTACACCACAAAGAATAAGCGTGACTTTTTTTGTGATACAACGTCACCACATATTGTAGGCAGCCTATAGTGCTACCTGTTATTATGGAGTAACGTTACACCATATATTTACAGTGTGATTTGAAAAATTTATATTTAGAATACTTCTTAGAACACACACACATACACTGTTAAAAATTATGCACTTTGTTTCACCAAAAATATGGTTCCTAGTAGCTGCAACGGCTGTGTGGTGAAACGTTAAACCATATTTTTGGTATTCGGTTGAACCATTTCTAAGGTTTTTGTTTCCAAATCCAGAAAAATGGCTCAACCAAACACCGAAAAAAAGGTGAAACATTTCACCACACAGCCGTTGCAGCTACTAGGAACCAATATCATGGTGAAACCAAGCACAAAATTTTTAACAGTGTATAAATTGAAGTAACGATGGTGTTGATTTATTAACTATAACCTATTGATATTGAAATGTACGAAATTATCAAACACCAAAAAATTAATAATTGCATAAACAGCCCTGTGAAAAATTTAACTTTTCAATTACCGTTCTAATGATAAGCATCATTTTTTTTATCTCGCACAGCTTGTAAAAATAGAAGACGGTACATTTTAGTTAAGTGAACTTACTAACACGACAAGCAACATTTTAACTGCGACTGTAATCACCTTTTCGAAACGATAAGAACTATTCTGTACATCCTTACGAATAGTTTTATCCCATTAAAAGCAAATTGGGTAGGCGCCATTAGGCTTCAATTCGAGCCAGGCATTAGTTTGTACTTGTTAGACATTCTGAAGTTGCGATTTTCCCGATTGAGTTAGAGGCAAGAGTTTTCTTTTAGCTTTAATGATGAACTTTTATGTCAAACCTATGATGAATAAGAACAT
Source organism: Oedothorax gibbosus (assembly GCA_019343175.1). Classification (NCBI taxonomy): domain Eukaryota; kingdom Metazoa; phylum Arthropoda; class Arachnida; order Araneae; family Linyphiidae; genus Oedothorax; species Oedothorax gibbosus. The sequence continues at coordinate 35,958,355 of CM033274.1, read as the reverse complement.
GCTTTTGAACCGCTATGCATTATGCATTCGTTTAAAGTCAAAACTATGATTTTAGGTACGGGTTATTAAATTATTACAAGTCATCCGCAAATATTTTATGCAAAAATCTTTTTTAATTGTGCTCATAAATATTGGCGCAAACTTGAAGATGTTGCATGTATGCATAATGTTATGCCTAATTTTTTTTGTAAAATTACAGATGGAAGCTGGTTTTTACACAAATGTAAGGAGCCCACGAAATTTCACATAAAAACATTTTGGGGTGCTTATATTACTAGCTATATTGCCAAGAAACTGTTAATTTCACTCAAAGATTAAACACAAGAACAGGACCACTTGGATTGTCCCCCCAGTGCACCATTGGTATCAATGTTCGCATTCTGGAGGCTCCCTTGCTCTTGGCTTTAATAGACAGGATCAAACTGCTCTTGCCTGCTTTCGAAGAGGCCACCTTAAGACATTGAAATTTAATGAGGGATCCAGGAGCTTCGAAATTTGTTCTAACTGTTTTTTTGAGCAGGCTTCGCCTGATCACATACTCGCGTGTCTGGGGCTCTCCAAGCAGGATTTAGACGACGACCCTTTAATGGTGTTGGACTTTCTGAGGGTGTACGATGTCATGGACCTGGTCTAGCACTGCTGGCCTCCGGGGGCATCCCTCATATTATTTACATTAAATTTGAATCATGTTTAGATAAAATAATCTATTGAACCCATGATTTTTACTGTTAACTATGATCAACAAACAATAAAAGTATTCAACCTTTGTGCAAATGAAAAATCCCTGCAGTTTAAAGTAATAAATTGAAAAAACATCCCAATTTATTACCATCTAAGAAAACTAAACTAAAAGAAACTACAAAAGAACTAAATTAATGTCTTTGGGGGACTAAATTTTTGACTAAAAAATGGGGTGTTCCCTTTTTGGTGACATTTAGAATTGGAAAAAAATTATTTACTCTAAATATTTTTTAAACAGTACTATGTCTATTACTAAATTGTCAAAACAAAATTTTTGACAAACATTTTTTTTAATGATGGTCACTACCTAATTTAACTTGTATGTGTGACATAATTTGTGTGCTATAGTAAAATCGGTAAATTTCACTTTACAATTGGAAGCAGCTTTAGTTCGACTTATTTTTGTAGTTTAAGCTTACTCAGCTTTGGTGTAGATTTACGCCAATTTATTCTGCAACGTTACTCCTCAAAACTGGCGGCAACACTTGCAAATACCCTTTTTACGGAATAAGGTTACACCAAACATTTCACAGTGTTAGATAAATAGTCTTCGATTTTATTATTTTTACTAAAAAAATATTTTTTTCTCAATATTCTATTTTGCATAGCGTAATCCATTATCAATACAAAAAGCTTATTCTTTGGACATAAACCCAATACTAGAACTAGTTAAAAATATCAGTTATTTTTGCCAACTTATTTATTTTTACAATAGTAAAACTTTATCTCTTTGGAATAACTCAATAAAAGCCAACTGAAAATGCCCTTTTATAATCCAACACATATAATTCCCAGCAACTGGTAAAAGCTTCCAATAATCAATATTCTAGCGTCCTTCTGTTCCATTAGCGCTGATGCCACTTAAAAAAGCACTAAAGTTGTTGAAAAATAAAATGTGAAGATGAAAATGAATAATAATAAAATAATTTTACAAAAAGCCGATTTTAGGGACAAATAAATCCTAACTTTTATTTATACTATATTTGAAATCAAATGCATTGTAGTCAATAAAAACTTTTGACACAAAAAAAGCGAATAGCTTTTTTCTGTTTGTATGGAAATGGCCATGTTTGTATCGAATGCCTTCTGGTAATATTTTAGAGTAAACTGTTATTTGCACTTAATGATTATGGTATTGTTCAAATGCCATAAGCAGAATGCTCATCGATTGTGCAAACAATAAAAAAATAGGTTATTCTTTGAATTGTAGTACTTCTCGAATTTTTTTAATGTTTTGAGTGAATTATTGTTATGATGCATAAAACTGTTTTGAATTCAAATTTTGCTTATTCAAATGTTATTTTATTTTACGAAACAAAATCAACTTGAATTTCCTTTATTCTGTTTTATAAAGTGGGGCATATAAAAAAAATTCAGTATTTGTTACAACAAACGTTATTTGGATTCCTGTTAAATATCAACTCCAGCTATGGAATGCTTTTGTTACTAAATTTTAGATTCTCTAGTACGAACAACTGTTTAATGATAAGAAATTAAATTACTATAATTTTTCAAACATTTTAGAAAAATGACTTAAATAATGCCAGGTATATATGAGGAGATGTGATAAATATGATACGAAATAGTTAAGAGAAGGAGACTAATTATGATAGAAACAGTTAATATATTTTTGCGGTAAACTATTGAGTATTTAAACGATAATAAATTGTAAATCATATAACATTCACCCTTTAAAGGTGCAAAGTATTTCAGATTAATTCCGTTTTATCATAGTTTAAAGTAAAATGATGTAAAAAAAAGTATGTGGTTAAACAAGTGTTTGGCTTTTGGAAAAAATTTAATCCATTTTAAAATTTTTAAGAAAAAAATAGAACAATTTATAGATTTTTCGTTGTACGTTAGTTTTACATTAGAATAACCAATTGTTACCAATTAAGAATGAATTGTTTACTAACCAAAAATAGTGTTAAAACTAAAGAATATTAACCGTTACAATTTAACCTTTTTAATATACCTTTTAATACCAACCTTTTTAATTTAAATTGCAATAATGAAATTTAAATTAAAACGAAATATTTTGTAAAAACATATTGGTAAAATGACAAAAAAATGTAGATTTCAAACCTGAAAAAGAATTGTTCTATTGATTTTGGCACCTTGCCTGAAAGAAAGTCGTGAGTTTCCGTATTTTTAGAAGCAACAAGTTCTTTATTGGAAGTCACAGAGAGAAAAATTGAACTTTCACTCTCACTTATTTTTTGAAATACTTTTGATTCAAATATCTACGAAACACTCTTGGTTTTTTATGTATTTAGAAAATATCAAAACGAAGTACTAAGTTGAAAATATGTCCTAAAAATACAAAATGGTTAATTAAGACAGTTGACAATTTCCTTTGAACACCTTTGTAATTTCATAATGAAAAATACAAGGTTGTAGAAGATTACAAGAGGCCCAGTGGCTTAGTGGTAGTGCTTCGCATTGCCGGGTATCGCAGGTCCGGGGATCGAATCCCGGATTGGGCGAGGTTGACCCATCCTTTCATTATTTTAGTGGGTAGATAAATTGGGTACCAAGCATGATTGGGAACTAAACACTGGGGTTCTGCGTGAGGCTGACCACCTTACCGGGACATACGCCAGCACCCCAGAGCCCTAGGTCACGAAAGCTGAAATAGGCACGGCAGGCCTTGACTCACTAATGGGCTGTTGCGCCGAGGATTTTAAAAGATTACAAAAAAACTATTTTCATTTGAAAAAACAAAACATCACGTCGTTTTCCACGTTCTGTCTCGGTAGTGGGGTAAGATGCGGTAAAACGGGTTGGTAAGGAAAAGTAAATAAAAAATCATATAAAACTAATGGGAATACAGATTTTTTTCAATTTATTTAGTTTTAAGGGGGAATGGGTGCGTTGGACCGGGGGTCTCCAAAGCAAAGTGCCTCAGTGTTAATCCTATGGCGAAAACAATATTTTCTCTGCCACATTTCTTCGGCTGTGTATTGAATATTTTTACAAGCGGATTTTTTATGTGATAAATGTAGCTGACTTACAGGTCCCGACCTTCCCACTTTTTGAAATTGGTTCGAATATTTTTTTAATTTTCAATACATAATTTTACACAAAATATTCGAAGCAATTTCAAAAAGTGGGAAGATAGAGACCTGTTAGTTATCTACATTTATTATTTTAAAAAAATGGTTTGTAAAAATATTCAATACAGCCGGAGAAATGTGGAAGAGAAAATAGTTTTTTCGCCATTGGATTAACACTGATGCACTTGTGTTTGGAGACCCGCGGTCCAGCGCGCCCATTCTCCCTTAATTCCCCCTTAAGTGCACATATAAGTGAAACCTCAAGGGTTTCCGGTAAAATGGGGTACCCCATTCTCCCTCACCCGATCCAGCGTTGTTCAGAGTGTCTCCCACTCTAACCTGATTTGTGAAATAAAAATTCAAAAAATAATAAAAAATACGTAAACAAACGTTTAACTACAAAAAACTGTTTTAAAATCAATTTCTTCCATTCACATAAAGTGACAACAGATTTTTATTGTTTCCGTCATTTTTCTTTTAGTGGTTAACAATGAATTATACCTTTCGGGTAAATAAATACCCACAAGTATATTTCTATGTACCATCCAATATCATTAACTATCCCAAATACAATAAATCAATTGCATCCGTATCCTTAAGAACTTCTGGTGATGTTTTGTTCTTCTAAACGACCACAATTTCACATATATACTGATGCGTTGTATTAACAGAAAGGTAAGTGACACTATTGTAAAAAACGTCTTTGTCTACAATTTGTGAAATAGATTTATTATGCATCCAGAATGAAAAGTTATAACAATAATGTTTTCAAAACATTATTTGTTAAAAAAGTTAAAATCAATTTTTAAACATCTAAGAATGCAAGCGTGAAGAATTTAGGGTAAATTTATTTTATAAATTTTTTTGAGAGTAAATATTATTTTACCATGCTTTTCATATTTTCATTAATTAAAACAAACATTATTTAATTCTTCAAAAAACATGATTCTTCCATCTAACGATACATAAGTGCGAGCTTAACTTAGTGAGAAAAAAATTTGAAAACTGATAATTTCAATCAGAATCATTGGGGGTGAAAGGGTTTAAACCATGCGCATCCAGAATGAAAAGTTCCCTAATTGCGCTTCCTAATTGCGCCTAATTGTGCTTCCCTAATTGTTTTGAGCAGTGTATTTCCACAAGTTATACAAATAAAAAAATCGGCGACCAACAAAAGACAAAAGGTCAGAGGCCCAGCAGGTCAAAGTTGGTCCAAAAGTTTACTAAATTTTTACTAGTCCCCAATAACTATTAAGATTCGATTTAAATTTTTCTACTATCATTAGAAACACTCCATAATTTGATAGTCACATGTTTAGTAGTTCCCATAGCCGGACCAGAGGTCATGATCAGAAATTGAATAAATCGAGCTTTAGAAGGGAGGTAAGAAAACATTATTTTTACAATAGAGTTGTCAATGAGTGGAATGCTTTACCAGATTATGTTGTGCATTCGAAGAGAGTAGAAGATTTTAAGAAGAAACTTGACGTTCATTGGAAACTGGTATTGTATTAGATTTATTTTGGACCAACCTTGCTGGGCCTCTGGCCTGTTCTTGGTCGACAATTTTTGTATTTGTATTATCATTCGTCTATTTATTTTCCTAAATTAGTCAGTTACATTCTTGTTGAACCAAATAATGACTCTGGAAACAAGCACACCTGTCCAGATAAGTAGTGCATAGCGAATCTACTTTTAGCAAGTTGTATAAGTATATTATAGTGTTTTGGTAATCCGACGAATTATCGAATGGTCAGAATAAATGTTTATTCGCCTTTTCCTAACAATGTTCTTCTGTATTTCTTATTTACTATAATCTGTTTACTTGATTTCCTTTTTATGGTATCCAATGATAAATAAATATAATTCAGGTATTGCTATTGTGGCAGTCTGGTTTCAATAAACATCAATCATATTTGAAAAGTACAGGGGAAGAACCGCTTGATTTATTAGGAGTCGTTCCGTAATTGTGTCTGCTTGGCGGGCATTGGCGGCAGGAAACCGGTTTCTCTCTTTCTTCTTCGCTTGGTCCAGCTCGGTCGGCATTGCCTTTTAGAAAAATCTGGTGATTTTCAATCAATCGTACTTTATTTTTAAAAGCGTTAACAATGATTTATGTAACAAACATGAGTCTTTTTGAATAAAACGCCGAACTGAATTTCAGGGTTGCAGTGAGAGAAGATGCACAAGAAAGTGAGAAACTGGTTTCCTTACACCAGTTTAGGCGATTACTCGCTATCATCGCCAAAGATGCCTGATGAGGAAAGTTTGCTACGAAAGTAAGCGGTTTTCCCCTGTACTCTTCACTTGTTAAAACATTCACCATTCTAAAAACGTTCCTATCGTTGATCAGAACATTACTAGATTACTAGATTCTGCATTCGTTCACATTTTTATGCATAATAAAAATATTTGACTCGATTATTTACATTCAGAAATATCTTTAACTTTGCGCATGGTACATGAGAACATCCACGAAGAAAACGACGTAGATTATTGGCGCAAATAGTTTATTAGTAATATTGCATGTTTGGTTGGAACTCAAGAGGCTTACCTTCTTCAGAATGGTACAACACACATACTCTATTGTTATTCAAGAGATCAGTCTGCGTTGTATGCAGCATTCTGAAGAAGTTGAGACTCTTGAGTTCCCATCGAAATACGTGCATTTGTACTAATAAACTATTTGCGCAAATAATCTACGTTGTTTTTTTTCATGAATCGTCTCCTCTATCACTAATGCATACAGAATGTCTACACGAGTTCTATTGGTGCATTTTGCAATTTTTAATCATTGTCAAGTGACGAGGCGGTAAATGAGCTCCACTGCGGTGGCTGAAGTCTTGCGGAGTCCGTAATATTGCTCATTGAGATTTACTGTCTCTTCTTATTTTCAAACTACAAAGGACTTTGAGTTTGTGCTGCAAATAAATTAGTAAGACTTGTGATACAGGTAAATGAAGAATCAAGAATTGTATATATTTTGGCGAACAACTTAGAATTTATCACCATAAAATATATATATATTTTTAGTAGTTCGGATTTTTAAACTATTGCTCTCTATTAAAAAATATTTAAATTCAAACAAGGAAATAAAACTTTGAACAATTTTGAACAATAAAACAGAAATTTGAATGTTTTACAACAATGAAATAAATTTTTGAATGTTTTACAACAATGAACTAAATTTTTGAATGTTTTACAACAATGAAATAAATTTTTGAATGTTTTACAACAATGAAATAAATTTGTGAATGTTTTACAACAATGTTTACAATAAAACTTTGAACAATTTTTAACAATAAAATAGAACTTTGAATATTTTACAACAATGACATAAATTTTTGAATGTTTTACAGCAATGAAATAAAACTTTGAATGGTTTTCAACCATGAAAAAAACTGTGAATGGTTTACAACAATGACATAAAACTTTGAATAGATTTTAGCAATGAAATAAAACTTTACTTGAAGGGTTAGTTACAAAACTCATTTGTGTCTCAAAGTATAACTAATGTCTAGTGAACGAGCCGTTCATTGTCGACATTTGATTATTGTAAATTCAATGGGAATATTTCCTCTGACGTTACGCTCTCTATACTGCGATTTCATTGGTTGTTTCGTTTTCTTTGCAAAAGTGTTGAAAAATCTCATTGGTTTAAAAAAAGTCACGCGCTCCGAACCGCGATTTCATTGGTTGTTTTGTGGCAAAGTGTTGAAACAAGCCCATTGGACGAAATCGCCAATGAATGGGCTTACCTCTACATCTTAGGCATTAGAGAATATGTGTTTTACAACTACACCCTTCTTTTCAAGTTTATTTAGATGAAGTATTCATCAATTAAAAGAAAAAATTCAGAAAATCAATTTTATTTAATATGCACGGGAAATCCGAAGCGGAGCAAACTTTAGTTAGATTAATTGGAAGCCTTTTCAGGAAATACGCATTTTGAATTTTAGACTCTGGCTGTGTGTGTGTGTGTAATTGCAATTACCAAGGAAAAGAAGCTTTAAAATTCAAAACCATGGAACTTGTATATCTAGAAATGTACGTGACCTTTTTGTATTCACGTTGTGATTAACTTAAGGGGCGATAATTAGTTACTTTTCTTTGAATGTTTGGAAAGCAAGTTTAATTAGCTGTTTAGTTAAATCAAAATTTTGCGGTCCGCTTTATCAAAAATTGAAAGCAATATATGTATTTTTAAAAACTATTTATTTAAAAAAAAAATTATATTTTAAAAAATAACTTATAAAAATCACTTGATTATTTCTATTTTTTACTAAACTATAATATATACTATAGTGAAAAAGGTAGTTAAAAAAGTTTAAAATAACATACGGAATAAAATTTTATGAAATCAAGAAGTAAGAAAGTAGTATATTTTTTGCACATCTAATTATTGAAGTAGTTTTATTCATAGCATACTGTTAAAAATTTTGTGCTTGGTTTCACCATGATATTGGTTCCTAGTAGCTGCAACGGCTGTGTGGTGAAATGTTTCACCTTTTTTTTCGGTGTTTGGTTGAAGCATTTTTCTGGATTTGCAAACAAAAACCTGAGAAATGGTTCATCCGAATACCAAAAATATAGTTTAACGTTTCACCACACAGCCGTTGCAGCTACTAGGAACCATATTTTTGGTGAAACAAAGTTCCTAATTTTTAACAGTGCAACACACAGAAAAATAATGAGTGAGTTTACTACACACCACTGACTAGCTTACATGAGTCGAAACTTACTAACTAGGCAACTCAGGCTAACCGTGAGATGCGTCAATTTCCTGAGTCATCTGAGCATTTGATATATTATTTAAATTGAGTTTCAATTTATTTCGAAATTCATTATATGCAATCAATTTTGTTTCATTAAAAAAGAAATTGAAACGTTAACATCTTTTAAATGAGTGTCATATTCAGACAAATTATTATTAAATTGTAAAAAAAAATAGTTTAAAATTTATAAACAAGTATTTTTATATTTATACAATTTAAGAAACTTAGGGTAGATCATCCGATTAAGAAATTCAGATACTTAAAAAAATATTCTCCTTCAACTAACAGCTGGTAGTGATCACATAATTATAGAAAAACTTTCGTTTAAAAATATTATTTTTCTTCTTTAAGGGGATACAGTACCCAAAAATTGTTCAAAATATCGATTTTTCAGTTTTTACTTCTTATTATTTACAATATCCTTCTGAACATTTACTGAAAGTTTCATAATAATATCTTTTGTAGAAAAAAAGTTATTAAACATTTTCTGCAGTCATTCCTATAAGTTTGAATACGTATTCCATCTGCTTTCAACCTGATTTCTCTGTTTCGCGTTTTTCAATTCTTGTGTTTAATAAATCTCTAAGGCTTTTTTGCTAATTAAGTTAGAATTTTGAAATTTTTAACCTGTGTTCTTATATAAATGGTGCACAAAATTGTGCATTTAATAAGGTCTACTATATATATAGTTATTTTTTTTAAATGTTGAATTCAATAATTTGTAATTTTTTTTTTGATTTTCCCTATAAATGCATGTTACTTTTTAACTGTAGCTCACATTTTAAAATCCATGCACAGTTCTTGAACAAATAGTTCTAAATACAAACTATAAAAGTTTGTTGGAGTTATTCGAAAAATTGAAAGAGGAGTAGCGTTTTATAAAAAGTTTAAAATTTTGACTTTAAAAAAAAACTACTTGTAAATATTTATTTTTATAGCTAGAAAATGTTTATTTAGAGTGAACATTATATAAAACCCCTATAATTTACAAGTTTATGCTATTATTTCTAGAAATAATGTTTTGAGTACCATATCCCCTTAATAGTTTCCTAGAACCTAGAAGGAAGCGAGTTTAATATTGAACAATTTTAAGGTTTGTTACAATGCTCTAAATAACCTCAATACAAATGCGGCAAAAATATTTTATGTAGATGCTAATTTATAGTTGTGGCATATATAATTTATTGTAGAAATATTTTATTAAAGGTATTGTGTTCGAAATTTACAACCTGTGTACACTGCTAAAAATTTTGTGCTTGGTTTCACCATGATATTGGTTCCTAGTAGCTGCAACGGCTGTATGGTGAAACGTTAAACCATATTTTTGGTATTCGGTTGACCCATTTCTCAGGTTTTTGTTTCCAAATCCGGAAAAATGGTTCAACCAAACACCGAAAAAAAGGTGAAACATTTAACCATACAGTTGTTGCAGCTACTAGGAACCAATATCATGGTGAAACCAAGCACTAAATTTTTAACAGTGTAATAATTCCCTTAGATATTAAAATTATTGCGATTTATTTTCAAATGTTCATGCTGAATGAAAGCATCATAACAGATTGATATATAACTGTTATTTGTTTGCTGTCAAACATACTGCACTTTATCATTCAAGTATCTTGATTGAAAACCTAATTCACAACATCGTATTTAGAATTAAAATATTTTTCAAAAAGGATGTTTTTTTTTTACTTTTCAAATAAAGTCATCAAATTTATGAAAGTACGCAAAAACAAAGCAAATATTTATGTATTCTTTGATAAATAATTAGTTAATTATCTTAACTAAAAATACTTGGAAAGAGTTTTGCGAAGAGTTTCGTTTAAATTAAAATAACTTATTTTCAGTTGATGTGTTTCTTGAAAATCGTGAAAAAAAATAGTGATGAGTTTTCTGAAGATTGTGCTCAACGAAACAGGAGAGATCGACTTGATTCAAAATCTGCAATCGCCCCAACGTATTATCTTATTAAATAAAAAAAAATTAATAAGATTTGACTGAATTGTCATTTTCTTTGCCTTACTATATATTTTGTACAATATATTACTACATGATTTGACCAAATACCAGAAAATACCAAATACATACCAATACAAAATACCATAATACCAAAAAACACCTTTTAAATTAAAAATTATCATTAATTGTGAAAGCAAATTTACTTTTAATTGACTGTAATTCTTAAATTTATTGTTACTATACAAAATTTATGTTCGTTTACAAAACATCTATAACCGATTTCCAAAATTATCCTTGTTGATAAAAAAAAAACAGTTTTTCAAAAAAAAACTCTCTAAAATTGGTGTAGCATCAATTCTTCGCAAATTAACAAACTTGATCAATTCAATATACTGACAACTTCCTACTGCAAAGAAGAACACAACTGAGCTCAAACAAAATTGTCGAATTCCTTTCTTAAGCCTTAGCTTCCACTGAAAAACTTTAACGCATTCTCATACTACGCACTTTGGCAAACGGGAAAACTAAATTAAGTCCCAAGGAGCGAAGAACTACTCCTAATACTCAAGGAGAAAAGAGAAGAAAAAGAACAGATTATTCTTCCAAATTCCTCTTTACCCGATTCCGCCGAATGCGGCCAAGGTGCTTGGCGCGAAATAAAGTGAAGCCATCCGAAAGTCGCCAAATAGCCTAGTAAGCCCAAACAAACCCCTCCCTTAACAGTAGTTCAATAAAAAATGTACCATTTTATTCTTTAAAAAGAGTTTATTAAAAATAGAAAAATGACTGTTTGCGCAGTAGTAGGCTGTATCACGTGATCTGAATTTATACACGATAATACTAATTTCCTTCACAGGTAAGGAAGCTACACTGCTCAAAACAATTAGAGAGCACTTTGCGTACTTTTGTTTAACCTTTTAGTTCCAACTTCTTATTTTTTATTCTAAGAATTTAAAATTTGTGAAATAGATTCATTATGCATCCAGAATAAAATGGTAAAAAACAGGGGGAAAAATCTTAATTTTTTAACTAAAATTTAAAATGGAAAAAATTGGAATCATAACTTTTGAATAAATTATAACAATAATTTTTTAAAAACTTAATTTGTTAAAAAAAAAGTTAAAATCAATTTTTAAACATCTAAGAATGCAAACGTGAAGAATTTAGGGTCAATTTATTTCATAAAATTTTTTGGGAGTGAAATTTATTTTACCATGTTTTTCATATTTTCATTCATAATTAAAACACACATTATTTAATTCTTCAAAAGACATGATTCTTCCATCTAACAATAAACAAGAGCAAGCTGAACTTAGTGAGAAAAAAAATCGCAAGCTGATGATTAAAAATGGAATCATTAGGGGTGAAACGGTTTAAACCATGTGTTCCCCTAATTGTTGTGAGCAGTGTAAGTTGTAAATATAATTCTCATTGGAGAGTAAGAAATTGCCAAGTTGATGTAGTAAGCCTAAGCAAACTCAACTGTAGAATAGCGCCAAATACTACGCTAAGGGTTTCTACAAAGCGATCTATGGCTTCACTTGGCTAACCGGTTTTTATATTGGTTTTTGCTCGGAGGCGTCTCCGCCTTCTTCTGGACTCTATGAATGTGTCCTCCATTTTGTCTAGAAATTTAAAACTTCTCGTTATTGGCGTGTGTGTCTGTGACGTAGCAGGTGGCCCTTCAGCTGTGAAATTAAATCTTGAGAATGGAAAATGTAAGATATTTTAAAGAAAATACCTCAATAGTCTTTTACACATGCTTTAACTTGAAACAGAGCCAACATATGCAGATGCTTTCTGCAAGATAAAAAAAAACTATTTTCTTATTTTGAGGATTTTATTTTAGGATGCATCCTCAGCCATCCTTGCAATAATTCAAAAGCTTTGATTGGGTGCAAAAAAAATGCTACTCGTACACTGTTAAAAATTTTGTGCTTGGTTTCACCATGATATTGGTTCCTAGTAGCTGCAACGGCTGTGTGGTGAAATGTTTCACCTTTTTTTTCGGTGTTTGGTTGAACCATTTTTCTAGATTTGGAAACAAAAACCTGAGAAATGGTTCAACCGAATACCAAAAATATGGTTTATCGTTTCACCACACAGCCGTTGCAGCTACTAGGAACCATATTTTTGGTGAAACAAAGTGCCGAATTTTTAACAGTGTAAATTTTAAGCATAAGTACTTATATTCATAAGATTTTGTTAAATAAAAATAATTCTGATAAAAGTGTCACATTTACGAATACATTATTCAAACATTTTTTTTATTTTGAATTTGCGTAATATATAGATAAGTATCAAGCATTTTTAAAAACCCTAAAATCCATACAAATAAATTTATTTAATTTTAATGTGTTTGCAATTATGCCTAAGAAATGATTTAATTGCATCAGTGCACATTAGCAGAATATAATATATTCTTAAACTAATAGTGGTTTAAAATATAGTATATGGTATAGTAATAGAACAACCTTGGCGGGTCTCTGGTTCTTTATTAGTCGTCATTTTTTGCATTTGTTTGTCTTTTAAGAGGGACTGTCAGTCCTATAGAACTAATGCATTAGTTTTGGAATCATAACTTCTGCAGAAGTATTTCTTTGCCATGTTAGACCTTTTCCACCGTGTATGGGAATCAACATAACATCGAAATGAAACAAATTTAAAACGAAAATGGTATCTAGTTATTTAATTATATATTTTTGAAGTTTGAAAATGCCAAAAATATACTTTAGATGGCGACACTATTTTGAAACTTTATCAATTAATAATTAAATAGAAGGATGTTATTTTCTTTTCAATTTTGTTTTAAATTGAGGTTAAGATGATTCCCATACCTGGTGAAAACGGGATAACATGGCCAAGCAATTATTTTGCAAAAATTGTGATTTCAAAACTAATGCATTAGCTCTATGGGACTGACAGTCCCTCTTAATTTCCTTATTTTTTTAAACAACTCACGGATAACCGATTAAGTTTTAATCACAAAAAAGAAATATTCAGACCAGATATATAAACAGTTTCAGGTACATGAACCATATTCTTAAAGACCACATAACTTAGTTATTTCTTCCAACATGCCAGGGTTCTCCCCAATTTGGAAAAGCATCATAGCAACAGAAAAACATTTCGTTTCTCCTACGCATACCCCTACACCCTTTTTCCGCATATCATGTTTCACAGATTCTGGTTCTTTCATAAGACCAGCAAAGGTCCTTCATTAATAATGATATTATAATCTTTGAAAAATAATCTTTAAAAGATCTGAATAAATCAAATACCTGCTTAAAATGCATAATTCTTTCGAATTAAGGAGAGAAAAACTTAAGTATGCAGTTATGGTTCATTCGCCAAATAAAATATTTCAGACATTTTCCCGAAAAATGCAAATACAATAATCTACATTAAATATCTGAAATAGAGAATGCCTTGTTTTAAAAATAAACAGCAATCGTGCATTTAAATCGCTATTTCTTTAGGACGATGTTTTTTCTTTCGTTGTGTATGGCAGGATTACACGTCCATTAGACACAAGCAGTTTTCTTCTCTCAAAATGGAATTTCGAATAAGATGATTCTCTTCAAGGATATGATTGCCTTCTCTTCTCTTATTACAAGAGAAGAAATTCGAGAATAATCAGAGAGATTTTTGCATGATAGCCACGATGTATTTTCGATTTTTTCCCCCGATATAATAATTGAAATGAATGTGATTCTAATATCAATGTAAAGTTTTGTTCCTGAATTTTATTCCATATATATATAGTTTTATTTTAATATTTAAATTCATATGGCTCCTTAAAACCGACAAAAGTAAAGGAATTTAGCTGCAATCGATGAATATTATTACTATTTTACTTATTGAATCTTTAGTATGATTACGGTTTTTCTTATTGGTTATTAAATTGAAAGTCCCAACTTGTTTTACTTTGGTTTATTAATAAAATCAACTTATCCTTTTGCAAATTATATTTATTTCACGCTAATTTAGAAATAATTATTACAAACGCAATAAGCTAATGCACATATCACCGAAAATCGTACAACTAAGTAAATTAAATACATAAAAAAAACTATACTATCCTAACTTCATGATTACATGACTAGCAACCATTAACTAAAGCGAATTCAACTATTCCCAACTCGATGTTGCCTTCTGAATTTGTTTTTAATGTGATTAAGAAATTCGTAAGACAAACGAAAAAAATAAACACAAATGCTTTAAAAGAAAGTAGACAGCGCGTCGGTAAACTTAGTGAGGGACCAACGATACTTCCCATGTCACGTGGCTTTGGAACAACGGCTTTGACTGCGCTCAAGACCAGATACTGAAAATTAAGAGTTTGGGTTTGGCTGACTTAATAAAGTCCTATACAGCCTAGTGGTCAGCGTCTCGGTCTCGGGGTCGGAAGGTCCTGCGATCGAGTCCCGGTACCACTGAAGACCTACCGAGTATATGCGGAGTACGTGCTCGTTAAATCTGTTGGGTCCGAAAGTCCTCTAAGTTCCCATACCAAATCAATACCTCTGGGGGTGACAAGCCAATTCTGGGGATCCTCTAGTTGGCCTATGTCTCTAAAAATTAGATGGATCCACTTATGTCTGTTGTGTCTGTCTTACTTGACGAAGGTTTATAAGCGGGTCGCTGACCAAGCACACAAACCTGATATATATATGTCTACCAACCAACCAACCAAAGTCCTATACAACTCAATATAGTCTATACTTAATATCCCAGAGCCCACGAAAAGCAAAAACATGATTGTTATTTTGGTAATTAATTTAAAATAGTTTTTACATTATATTGTAATTAAATTACAAAGTCAATGGATATTGCCGACGATAACTTTCAGAAATTAGATTTTAGTTGATTGACAGAATAATATTTTCACCAAAAGCAGAAATAAGATGCCAAAAATAGCAACCTTTTGTTGTCAGTTTAGCTATTCATGTTGATCTTCTAAATATGTTCTTTTACTATAAGGTTTCCAGGCTACTTTGTCCATGTCGTTGAAAGCCCCTTTCTATTGTTGTCTTGAAAAAGCGATTACGGACCGACATAAACATTTGCGTGGTAGCAACCCACATGAAGGGGACAATTATGTCTTGAGCTTTTACAAGTTGTACGATAAACACAAATTTGATGCTTTTATAAGGTACCTTATATTCATTGAAAAAATAACTTTAAATTTTGATTTGCGGATATCGTGCAAATAATATTTTTTTTCTCTGGAGATTGTTAAATTAAAGTATCAACACATTGTGAACTATTCATACTTTTAAACTCTTTATAATTTGGAAGCACAGGTTTTTTAATTATAAATTAATATAAGCTGGTTAAACTGTTAGTAAAATATTTAAACTTTTAAAATAAATAAGTGCAGCAATTTCTAACTTTTTTTTAATTTAATGCTAAAATTCTATAGTAGATTCATAGGCCCAAAACGGTATCCCCATATCGTGAAAAAGATGGCAAACATGTTTTTGTTGAAGCTTACTCAAAATATAAATTTCAAAAAACAAGTGAGGACTAGGCTAAATATTTTTTCTTCGAAAATAACTTTAACAGACATACTTTTCTTTCAAAAAAAGTATCAAACGTTTTTTTTTTTTCAAAAAACTATTCAATTTCATATATTTCGCTAAATAAATTGAAATCTTAAGCGAAAAAAGTTTCGATATAAGTTTACTTTATAAAAGGTTGTACATATAAATTCACTAATATTCACACAATCAAAATATTGTTGTTCCATTTTTATAGATGTGCCGATTCTTCAAAACTCTTATTTTGTATCAAACATCAATTATAGTAAAAGAAAGACACGATTCACATTTCGATTTCTTTAAAAAATGATTTTTAGATCAAACCATTTCAGTGCTTAAAGTTTAAAATAAATGGTGCAGTTACAGGAACGCAACACAAAACATCTATTTAAATAGATGCCAGGTCTCGGGAGGATGTGAAAAAAATGTCTCCTATATATCACTTAAGAACATAAAATTCTTGTCCAAAAATTTAAAACCTCAGTTGCTAGAAAAATTCTACACATATTTAAGTTTAACAAATTAAAACATGTAATTTTTCTTTTAAGAATTACATTCTTTCTCTACTTGTTAGTAATTTATGTGTTATTTTTTATAGTGAATGTGTGATATATTATATATAATAAAAAATGATTGTGATATATATATATATATATATATATATATATTATATATATATATATATATATATAAAATATATATATAATATAATATATAAATAATATATATATATAATATATATATATATATAATAATTTATATTTATATATATATATATATATATATATTATATATATATATATATATAATATATTATATATATATATATATATATATATATATATATATATATATATATATATATATATATAATTTATATATAAAATTATATATATATATATATATATTATATAAATATATAATATATATATGATATTGATTGAAAAAGTATCTATTTTTGTTTTAAATATATTAACACAATTGACTAATACAAAACTCTTGTCCAAATATTTAAAACCTCTGTTGTCCCAAAATTCTACTCATTTACCTTAAACAAATTTAAGCATGTAATTTTCTTCTTTAAGAAATAAATACTTTTTCTACTCGTTAGTGATTCACGTGTTATTTTTTATAGTGAATATGTGATATTCCTAAAACATCCTGTAATATTTAATTCTAGAAAGCATATTTTTGTTTTAAATTGATATATTTTATTGTACAAACACTTGCCATAATATTTAAAACCTCTGTTGTTCCAAACATCAACCTTTAACACACAACAGATTTCAATGACAGATCCAACAACTCCTAATATAAGGAAGAGCCAATCCTTGTCTGATGTTGAGATAATGCAAATATTAATTCGATTTGGGATTTAGCTTCCACCATATGCCAAAAGCATGCGGATTTCGTTATCCAAGTAATTAGTTTGTGACATGCATGGATCTGTCATGTCTGTACGTGTATTTTGGGAATTCTATTTACTAGAATGGCCAGGTGATTCAACTCAGCCAATTGTGCCTCGTCTCTTAGAGAAGCTATGGGGAATTGCACTGCAAGAGTAAAAGTTTTTAAAAACTCTTAGTTGTTAACAAATGAAGAGTATAGGGGAAGAATCGCTTGATTAAGAGTCCTACCGTAATTGTGTCTGCTTGGCGGACATTGGTGACAGGAAACCGGTTTTCTTTTCGGTTCTTCATTGGCGGTACAAACGTGTGACTCATGTCCTCTGATCTCTGGCGTGAATCAGGGTTGCCGCGAGAGAAAAACAAAGGCGCATACTCGCTTTCATCGCCAAAGAGGCCTGATGAAGAAGGTTTTCTACGAAATTAAGCGGTTTTTACCCTGTACTCTTCAAATATAAAAGCAAAATAAGGCCACCTTTACTTTCAAGAATAAAACATTTTCTATTTGTTTGTAAATCGTGTTCTATTTTAGCAATTATTGAAATATTCAATGTTATTGATAGATCCTTTTGAGAACTCCAGCAAAATATCACAAATGTATGTTCTTTATATATAAGCATATTTTTTAAACAATTATTTGTTGAAAAACTGTTTTGGAAGTACTTTATCAAATAAACAAATATCAGGAACGATAATATCTTTAAAATAATATTTACTGTTAAGTACTATTTTAAATTGGATCCAATGTACTGAAAATGTATAAGATATTTGATAAAAATGTGTATAAAAATAAAATATAAAACTTTATATTTTTAACGAGAATCCTCGTTTTTCAAAAACCATTTACTTTTCCAAAAGAAAAGTATGTGAAAATCTATATTTAGTTTCATTACATAAGAAAATCATTTCAATCCCCAGTTGAAATTCAAATTTAAAGAGGTTGATGATATCTCTTCCCCACTTGAATAGAAAAACACTTCAGTTCACATTTATTAAAATAGTCGCATTATATGAATAAAGAATGTGATTATATTATTTCTAATGAACAATTGCTCTTTGTATATGTTTATTTTTAACTCGGTAATTAATACTGAAGCTTAGACTTTCTTGAAATGTACAAAAAAAAAATCATGAAAAATCTTTTTTATTAGATAAAATGTATATATTATTGAAAATATATCTTATAATTGTAAAATGGAATTTTTAAAAAAAAAATTACTTCGTTCTTCTTTGGAACAGCCGACACTCCGAACAGGACGGAAAGAGTGACGTCACGGTAGGCTTCTATGGTCTTGTTAAGTTAAGGTAAGGTAATTGCTTGAGCACTGAATTTTCAACTTCCAATGCTAGAAAAGCCCTCTCAAACACGTGCGTGGATAGAAAGAGTGTCGGTGTTCCAAAATTGACGAAACCTGCTCTTGAAACCTATTCGGAACTGCTTGTTCACAGATGACCGTATATTTTGTATTACAAGTGATTTTGAACAGGTTTCTTCATCTTTGAAACATGGACTTCAAATTCTTTGTCCACCCGCGTGATTAGGACAGTTTCTCTGGGTTTGTTGGTTGGCTGGTTGGTAGACATATATTTCCAGGCTTGTGTGCTTGGTCACAGAGACTCGCTTATAAACCTTCGTCAAGAAGAACGGACGCGACATACATACACATACAAGACAGATGCTGCCATCTATCGCCACCTCCACAATTTAGACATGTCCCTGAAGGGGAGGGAAATAGTCTCCAGGGGCCTGTACCCGTGGTAAACTGCGCATGACCGACCACAGGACTTTCGGACCCAACAGATTTAACGAGCACGTACTCCGCATATACTCGGTGGGTCTTCAGTGGTACCCGGTCTCGATCGCGGGACCTTCCGATCTCGAGACCGAGACGCTGACCACTAGGCTCGCCACAGCCCTAAGGCTTTGTAAATTGAGTAGACCATACCCTACCCCGTCGGAAATTAAAAGTGAATCGAATAACAAAAGTTTCATACACATATTACAACTACAAGGAGTTATTTTCTTCAGCATTTCTAAGATGAATTTTACTCTGGTATTAACAAAACAACGGACGATGCCAGGTAAAACGACTCTCTCACACTTACAATGATAAAAGGAAGACATCTCCGTCGACAAGGGAATTGGAATTTACAATTCAGCGAAAGTGAGACTTGCAATTTAAAGCGCGATACGCGAAACCATCAGAGCAACAAAGACACAAGTCAGCTCCCAAGTTTATGTTCTGAAGCACTCAACATGATGATGATACAAGTTGATGGGGCCCGGATGGCCGAGGGGTTTGGACCATTACGCTAGCAGTCTGCGCGCTGTAACGGGTGCGGGTTCGATTCTCGCCTTCGCCCTGGGTGTATTTTCCTTTCTCTGTGACAGTAAAAATTCTTTCTGTGTCTGTCTTACTTGACGAAGGCTTCATAAGCGGGTCTCTGATCAAGCACAAAAGCCGGAATATATATGTAATAGTAGTAGTAGTAGTACAAGTTGATTTGGATACCGGCTCATGTGTCCGACCACGGGTGAAATTGAAATGCCCCATCGTCGATAGCCATTTTACATCTTTGGTGTGATATAAATTCAATCAAGACCAAATCAACACCAAATCATTATAATAAAGTAAACTTCAATAACTTTAAAATCCAAAATATTCCATGGCAGCTACCGTCTGCGCATGCTTGATTCTCCCGAAGACATTAGCGTTATGTCCAACAGGTACTGGGAACTTGTGTATCAAATTTGAATTCTGTATATCTCTTCGTGTTTTAACAATACCTTTAAAAGCAAAAAGTTCTCTCAACAGGTACTGAGAACTCGTGAAACAAATTTGAAGTTTGTATATCTTTATGTTCACGTTGTAAAATGGTTTCAGGTAAGAAAGACGGTTCAATATTCAAATACATTTTTTTCAGAATTAGTACAAAACGTGTAGAAAAAACAAACTCTCCATTTCGGATTATTGGCCCTATCTAAATACTTTCACTACCTTATATTTAATGTTAGGTAATTAAAAGTTATTAAAGAATATTTTTTTAAATAAACGTCACGATAAAGCTACACTTGAAATATTGCCAGAGGACATTCTACTTTTGTACTTCGGTCAAGTGACGAGTCTAGCTCATGACATTAAATGGCCTTGAAGCGGTATCATACGCATCATTAGGATATTGGGAGACATCATGCACCAATTCTACAAGAAGAATATTTCATTTGAATTTCGGATGCACAGTCCGTTTACCGGAGGCAATGTTGAGCTATATTTAATTTCATGCCTTCTGGGATCATAAGGTTCGAAGGCAACCGGTTCTCCAAATTTCAGCAAGGTAGGGTAGGGTAGTGTAGGCTACATTTATATTCCGGCTTGTATGCTTGATCAGAGACCCGCTTATAAGCCTTCGTCAAGTAAGACAGACACATAAATAATTTTTACTGTCACAGAGAAAGGAAAGTACACCCAGAACGAAGGCGGGAATTGAACCCGCACCCGTTACAGAGCGCAGACTGTTAGATTAATGCTCCAAACCACTCCTTCAGCAAGGTAAAGGGACAGTTGCATAGATGATTCCAATCAAAATTAGAGTTCAGTTGAAATATAGTTGCACTAGAGCTATCAGAGAGCTATTGGCGACGCCATCGTAAATAAGAGACACAGTCAAGTGACGAGCCGACACTTAAGGGGACAGGAAACATATCGAAGCTTCAAAATATCAAATTTTCATTTTAACTTTCAATCACTGAAATTAATATTTACGAAATTTTTTTATATAATACGCACCTGAATACGGTGTTGAAGTTCGCAAATTTGGTAGTTAATTTCAATATATTGTTAAAGCTTCATACGTCATTATTTTAAAACATCGATTTTTAGCTTTTAGGTACACTTTCCAGAACAACTTTTGCGTGTATCTTAAAATAATTTTTTATAGAAATAAAACAAATGTCTATTCAACGCAATGAATCTCAAGTTTGACGATAAAACATTCATAATTTTAAGTTTTTAACATAAATAGACATTTTGGCGCATTTCCTAAATTAGAAAAATCCTCTTATTTATACTCACTTAATATATTTTTGGAATATTTTTTTGGTTCACTGTGCTAAATAGACATGTATACGACATCACAGAAAATTTCAAGTAAAATACAAAAAGAGAAAAGTGTACCTTAAGGCTGAAAATTGGTGTTATGGAATAATGACATTTAAAGCTGGCAACAAAGTTATATATTGAAATTAACTACCAAATTTGCAAACTCCAGCCCCATATTCAAATGTGCATCATAGAAGTTTTTTCGTAAAGGCACGATTCAGTAACTATAGTTGAAATAAAAATTTGATATTTTGAGTGGTCGTTTTGTTCCCTGTTACCGTAAGTAGGCACCCTAAGCAACTTTCCTAGGAGTGACATCGTACGCTGAGTCGGGATTTCGGAGCATAATTATAGGTAACAGAGAGCAATTGGCGACGGCCATCGTGATTTAGAACCCCAGTCAAGTGACGAGCCGACACCTGATTAGGCCTTACCCAACTTTCCTGAGGAGTGACATCGTCACTGAGTCGGTACTTCGGAGCATATTTTACATGCACATCTTCTACA
Organism: Oedothorax gibbosus; assembly: GCA_019343175.1. Lineage (NCBI taxonomy): Eukaryota > Metazoa > Arthropoda > Arachnida > Araneae > Linyphiidae > Oedothorax > Oedothorax gibbosus. The sequence continues at coordinate 35,936,268 of CM033274.1, read as the reverse complement.
CGAGGTATTATTCGTCATACTTTTTAGCTACACAGACCTTTCATTGCCGTTCAAAATTCAATTCTAAATACGAAATTGACTTAGATCATTTTTCTCTTAAATACATGCAGTTTCCTTTGTCTGTAAGGTGAGAGTCTCATTCTTGTTTTAATATGGTATCTCAAGTTTTTGTAAATGCGTCTTTTAATGAAAAGTTTAAAATTTAAATTCTTGCTTGAAACTTCGGAATTTTCTATGAGTTTCTGAATGTGTTTGATGCTTTAAAAATTTAATAAAACTGAATGATGTTTTTATTTTATATTTAAGGATATGATTTTTCATTCGAGATAGTTTTATTATTTCTAGTCCAGACCAGACCATTTTTTTTTATTTACGGAACTAAATTTAAACTTTACTGTGTGCGTTAAAACATTCGAAACATCGAAATATAAAAAAATCAAAAATATATTTAAAAAGGTACATCTAGTTATGAAAAAGTTGAATTATACAAAACTAATGAAAATTGCATGAAAAAAAACACTTTTTAAATACTTAAACGTGAATGTTAATCCACAGTAAATGTTCAGTAAAACAAATGTAAGTATTATTTATCAAACCTTTTGTAATCCGTTCACCAATTTTACTACGCAACGAAAATCTTGTTCAAATTAATAAAAGACTGACTATTTGAAAAAGTTGAAGTTTAAATTGTAATTTTTTTGTTTGCTTACTTCCAAAATTTAAAAAGTGTGGATTTGGTTATTCATGTAACTAAATATATATATATATATCAATAGTTTTTACTCAATTTAAGTATGCAAAATTAATATAATACACGTAATTTTTAAAATAAAATGTTATGATCTAGTTTATTTCAAAGCGATTGAATAATCTGTATAAATCATTTAAATGCGGACATATTTTTTATATAATTGAAGAGCTTAGTGGAAGAACGTGCTATAAGTGACATTTTTGAAAAAATTGAGATTTTTGTGTCAATGTACACGTTATTAACTTCTTTAAAGATGACAAATTTCTCCTTTATCATTAACTAGAAATTAAGTATGTTTATATCGTTTGCAAGTTCCTTTTTTAACGGATCTAAATGCAAATTAAAAACTTAAAAGTTAATTTTCTCGGTTTCATCTTTTTGTCACTTAGCACGTTCTTCCACTAAGCTCTTCAATTCAGCTAAAATAAAACTCGTTTAATTAAAAAAAATTAACCTTTTTTAATACTTTCGGTAACTAATATCCATTCGTTGTTGAAATAGAAAATTAGTTACGTGGATCGTGCAATTATAAAACCTCTTCTATTAATTATTATCAATTATATCGTGAATAAATTTAATAATTACTACTCGGTAACTAAAAATTCAGCATGGTAGAAGGACGTGAGCCTTTCAAAATTAAATTCCAACTAAGAAATAGACTCGAATCTTTTCGCTGTAGTTTCTTTTACAAAGTAGAGATGTAGAGTAGAAGTGAGGGTATCATTTTTATTTTAACCATTTCAATCCTAACTTCTAATCTTCTTCTTCCTATTCTAAAAATTCAAAATTTGTGAAATAGCCACAATACGCATTCAGACTAAAAGGCTGAAAGTCATCGGGAAAAATCTTAATTTTTTAACGGAAATTTAAGGATCTTGTATGGTAACAGATCTCTATACAATTCCAAACTTTGGCCCCTGTTTTCAAATAAAGTTTACGACATGTACTCACGAAAACTTACCAAAATTCACAGAAGAAAATTATTTGTCCATTAAAATAATTAATAAGTATAATTTTAATGATATTAATTAGTTATAATTAAAGCAAAATTATTGTAATTATTCACAAAGTACAGATGGCAGCACTAATGGCATGTAAATATCTAAACAAAAATTTTTGTTTCAATTATAAATAATTAATAGCTTTAAAATTATACTTAGTAATTATTTTAAAGGAAAAAAAACTTTCTTCTGTATTTTTTGGTAAGTTTTCGTGAGTACATGTTGTATACTTTATTTAAAAACAGGGGCCAAAAATTCCTCATTGGAATTGTATAGAGATCTGTTTCCATACAAGACCCTTAAGGGGAAAAATGGAATCATTGCGTTTAAATAAATTATAACAGTAATTTTTCGAAACTTTATTTTTTAAAAACGCTTCAAATTAAAATTTTAAACATTTAAAAATGAAAGTATGAAGAATTTAAGGCCAATTTATTTAACACAAATTGTTTCAGAGTGAATTTTATTTTTAACCCCAGTTTTTTATATTTTCATTTAACTACAACACACATTATTTAATTCTTCAAAAGATCTGATTCTCCCATCGAACGATAAGAAAAGAAAATCTAACTTCATGGAATAATGTATTAGAAATTAATAAAATGTATTTGAATTAAGTGCGAGTTTAACTTAGTGAGAAAAACAAATCGCAAGTTTGATGATTCCAAATAGAACCATTGGAAGCGAACGGGTTAATATAGTATCCCAAGCTTTCGGAAATGTGTTTCAATGAAAAGTTAAAATTTTTAATGAAACTTTCCTGAAACTTTGGAATATTCCATGAGCTGTCTAAGTTTCTGAATCTGCTTGATGCTTTAAAATTTAATAAAACTGATTTTTTATTGGAGGATGTCATTTTGAATTCAGATTAATTTCATTTATTTACTAAAACCTTTTAATTTACTAAACTAAATTTAAACTTTACTGTGTGATACGATATTAGTTTATACATTAACACATTCGTAACTTCAATATATTTGGAAATACATTCTTTCAAAAAATTTCTGTTTTAAAATATACATCTACTTAATTTTTTTTAAAATTGTATAACACTAATGAAAACTACATTATAAATACTTTTTTAATACTTAAAAGGAAATGTTAATCCATAGTAAATGTTTAATAAAAAAGGTATGTATTTTTTTTAACGAACCTCATTTGCCAATTTTAAGATACGAGGGAAATATTTGCCAAATTTATAGAAAATTAACTTTTTTTTAAAAAGCTAAGGAATTAATTTATTAATTAATTGATAAATTACTTTTAAAATTAATAAATTGTTGATTTGGTTATTTATGTAACTGATTTATTTAAAGAAAAATAGTGTTTACTCAATTTAAATACACGAATTTAATATAAAAAAAATATTTTTTGTTAATATGTATTATAATCTAGTTTATCTTAATGTGAGTAATGTAAAGCTTTCCATTATTTATGAATATTATTAATGAATCATTTAATTGGGGACATGTATTATGCATCACTATATAATAAACATAAAACACCGCATTTAACTGAAAGACATTAATCATCATTAAAACTAAGAATATTCTTATAATACTTTCATTAACTAATGTTCATTCGTTGTTGAAATAGTAAGTTAGTTAAGTGCAAATTAGTTATGCAATTATAAAAGCACTTTGGTTAATTAATATTACCATTATTAAGCAATTTAATGACTACAATTAAAAGCAGATCTGATCCAGAATAAAAACGAGTTTTTTACACGCTTGATATTGTTTAATTTTTGTTCAAAAAAACTAAGAATAAATGACAAAATTTAGCAACTTTAAACAAACGTAGTTTATGATGCTATGTTAAAAGGTAATCCAAAATTAAAGTTAACTGCTTTAGGTAACAGGGAACAAAACGGCCACTCACATTATCGAATTTTTCATTTAAACTTTAGTTACTGAATCGTGCCTTTACAAAAAATTTTTTATGGTGCACAGTTGAATATGGGGCTGGAGTTTGCAAATTTGGTAGATAATTTCAATATAACTTTGTTGCCAGCTTTAAATGTCGTTATTCCAAAACACCAATTTTCAACCTTAAGGTACACTTTTCTCTTTTTCTAGAAGGGTTGAAATTTTCTGTAATTTCGCATACATGTTTATTTAACACAGTGAACCAAAACTATTAAAAAAAATATATTAAGTGAGTAAAAATAAGACGATTTTTCTGATTTAAGAAATGCGTAAAATTTCTATTTAGGTTAGTAACTTAAAATTATGAATGTTTTATTGCTAAACTTGAAGTTCACTGTATTGACTAGACTTTTGTTATTTCTATAAAAAATTATTTTCAGATACACGCAATAGTTGTGCTGGAAAGTGTACCTAAAAGCTAAAAATTGTTGTTTTAAAATAATGACATATGAAGCTGGAAACAAATTTATATTGAAATTAACTACCAAATTTGTGAACTCCAACCCCATATTCAGATGCGTATTATACAAAAAATTTCGTAAATATTAATTTTAGTGATTGAAAGTTAAAATGAAAATCTGATATTTTGAAGCGACGTTATGTTCCTTGTCCCCTTAATACTACGAAGCTTTGAGTGGGTATCATTATTTTTGGATCCCCCTCTAGTTATTGGCTAGTGTTCTTACAATAAATTTAACCAAATAATTCTTTATCATATAAAAATTTGAATCTCGCAGTTAAATTTGTGCAATAGCATGACAAATATGCAAATTTTTTTTTCCAAAGTATATTGTTGTATAATGCTGTTTATAGCGTTTTAGATAAAATTGCTAATGAACAGCTTGCTGTGTTTTATCTTGTGTGTTAATTATTTAGTTTTTGAAATTATTTATTTTATTTTATACCTAGTTTTCTTTCTTTAAGGGGACGCATTACCTAAAATTTAGGGCTGCCCAGAAAAAAAAATAAACATGCTCGAATGCTGTGAGCTACGGATATTGCAAAAAAGGATTATTTTATAATGGTGGATGTTTATTGAAAATAATATAGTGGTTTGGTAAAATGGGTTTTGAAATTTTATGTTGATTTTTTAGATTTTGAATTTTTTCAGCTTGTGAATGGTTAAAACCCTAAGGCGTTTAGGTAAATTAATGTAGAGCTCCAAATTTTTTTTCCTGTGTTGAAACATATGCGTTTAACAAAAGTTGGTATGGGATAAGGTCTAGTGTGAATAAATTTTAAAAAAAAGGTGAAGGTGAAAATTTACAAAAAATCTTATTTTTTGGCCATTTTTATACATAAAGCTACATAACTTTTTTTTGTTTAACTGATAGCTCAATATCCCTACCAACTTTTATTAATAGATGTTGTGGGAACATTTTGAAAAAAAAATCCATTACAAAATTCTTTAAATTGTAGGAGGAGTAGCATTTTGAAAAAACGTAAATTTTTTAATTTTTTTCAATTAAAAAAAACTTACGTTTTAATGTTTATCATATTTCGTATATGTTTATTGAATGTTAGTTATTTGTAAAAATAGTTTAATTTGAATGCTAGCGATAAAAAAAACTGGATTTAATATTTTGGGTACTGCGTCCCCTTAAATTTCACCTGTATTAGATTCTATAAAAAAAGCTGAATAATTTTTATTTGTATAAGTAGTACAAGAAATAACGAAGAATTAAAATACATGAATATCAAACTTTTTAGTTCTCAAAAAAGGTATTTAAACACAAAACTATAATTTAAAAATATTTTTATTAGTGAATTTTGTGTGCGAAAAAAGCATCTCATATTCTATTCACGAGATTGTTGCATTTAAACCATACTTACTCTCGAAAATTTTTACAAAAATATAAACACACTCCAATAATACAAACCAATATTTTTACATTAAGTTGATAATTTTTGAAACTTTAATCATCATAAATTTGGTAAGGTCCTACATATTAGTAGTTAAAGGCTGATTAATAATATTGATACCATGATATACCCATCATATACCATGATATTGGTTCCTAGTAGCTGTAACGGCTGTGTGGTGAAATGTTTCACCTTTTTTTCGGTGTATGGTTGAACCATTTTTCTGGATTGGGAAACAAAAACCTGAGAAATGGTTCAACCGAATACCAAAAATATGGTTTAACGTTTTACCCCACAGCCGTTGCAGCTACTAGGAACCATATTTTTGGTGAAACAAAGTGCCTAATTTTTAACAGTGTATTCTTGTATGCCTTGTAGTTGTTCGTAGATAGGTTGTGCGTTTTTCGTCTATCTATTTCTAGCCTTCTATGAAGATTTAAATCATTATACATTATAAAAATTACTGCTGTAATATTATAATAAATTATTAAGAATTGCTGTTATAGTATTATAATTAATATTATAAATTATAAGAAACAAATTGGATTTTTAATAAATATTGGTAGAGGAGATATTTTTAATAATAATAGTAATAATAATAAGAAGAAATATATTTATAATGTTAATGATAGTAATGATAATGACGATAAAAATAAAACAAAAATGGTGATGAAAGTAATTAATCCTTAGTACTCTGAAGTTGCTCAAAATATGAAATTATCATTCGGAGATATAAGCCACTAATTTCCTTTTACCATTATGGGAAGACTAAGTTAGTGAAACAAATTTCTCATAGCTCCTTTAGTAATCTGATTTTTTTTTGCATGTTTCGCTGCGAATTGTAAAAAAAAAAGAAAGATCTTAATGTATATTCATGCTTCCTACCTAAATCAAGTACAATTTTTAGGTATCGGATCCCTTTAAGGAAATAAAAATTTACTAAGAAATCGAATTTTAAAATTATTTAAAACCTTACCACTTTGTTTCCCATTTTTTTTATTCATAATGTATCTGTTTATGTTTTTATATTATGAAAATGTATGTGTATTATGAAATGTATTATTTTATGTTTAACGGGAACGAATTTGTGTTTTTGGTGAAAATACCTACTTGAAATTTCTTTCTCAAGCAATGTATGTGACCAATGTTAATTCCCTATCATTAAACACAATGTATAACGACTAGGAAAAATGTAATCGAAATGTAAACGATTTAAACAAAATGATATTATTGAAACTATGGGTATATTTAAAAATAATACTATATCGTTCTGCTAATTTATAAGCAATTAAAAATAACATTTCAAATGTGAATATAAGTTTATTTTTAATATTTTTTATAAAATTATCATAATGCTTTCTTAAAGAGATAATAAACTAAAATATTTTATCTTTAGCATTTGAAGTTTTAGGAATTAATATGCCATACGTAAAAATAAGTATAACACAATTTCCATAGACACATTAATAATGAATTAATTAAAAAAAATTAAATTTTTTATATTTTAAAAAAATTAAATTTTTTTTAATATAAAAAAAATTTCAAAAAAAAAAATAATTGCCTATTTTATGCATTGAGACATTACTTATAATTTAAATATTCGTATTGAATTTTTTATGCTTTCTAGGTAATTTTAATTTTAAAAAAAAGACTCATTCACTTTTAAGGATTATTATTTTTTTATATTAATTAAGAAAGCTGTTTTTTGTTCAATATTGAAAAATTAGTCCATATTATGGCTTTTATTTATTTAAAAAAAGATATTGTTTTAAAATAAATGTACAAACGAAATAAAAATACTGCGGAAAAGTAAAACTTAAAGATTGCAATACATTATTTTATTTTATTCTATTATTTTACAAGTTTCTTCAAGAAACTGTGGGTTTTTAATTCGTTATATAATTAACAAAAAAACATACATAATGTTTCAAAATGAAAAAAAAATATTTGAATAAAAATATGTAATGAAATAAAAATATTTTGAAAATAAATAATGAATTTTAAAAAAATGAATATTTGTGTATTATATTTTTTTTATCGTATTACCTTTTCTTCTGGAGAATACGAAGTTTAATACAAACCTTTTTTTAAAGCATTTTTTTTCCTTTCAGTGAAATAAAAGATTTGTTTACTTTGTAAAATCATTTTTTAATAAATTACTGTTAAAAAGTTCGCATTTTCTATCTTAAAGATAGGTGGTTTTTTAAAATGAGAAAAATTATTCTAATTGTATTTAAACTATTTTTTTTAACATTATTTATTATTTTTTGTTACACTCGTGGCACATTAGTTTAAAAGTTAATTTTTTTAGCTGTTTATGTTATTAACTAAAGTTTCGAAAATATTTTTAATCGCTTTGATCAAATGTTTGTTTAATATTGAGCTTTTAATTAAAAAACATTTCTATATTCACGACACATATATTATATAATTCGAGAAATAATTCCTACTTTTGAAGATTAATAACTTTAACTATTTTTTTTAATTTTACAGTCTATTAACTTTAACTAACCCTAAAGTTACCGTTCAGCATCTAATTATATACATGTTTTTCAAATACACTACTTTTAATAATACGTAGAACACATGAATAACTCTACTGATATATTTTGAATATTTTTGAAATAACAACACTGACTTATTATAGCCTCAACTCATTGTAAAACACTATAAAACACTGAATTATTCAATTTAAAAACTTACATAACTTTATACAAACAAATATAAATTATTGTAGCATCAGTAAATTTTTAGGTACGTTTAACTATTTTGGTCAAAGTCGACTCAGAATCTTTAAACCTTCGCCATTATTTTAGGAAACAAACGTGCACTTATACACAACTATACCGTAAAAACATTTTATAAGAATGCAGCACATTTTTTGCATATTCTCATCGCATTCTGCTGTATTTTTGCAACTTTAAACTCAATTTTATAGCATCCTTTGCAATAGTTTCTCAGCATGCGCACACGCCCACACTGTGGTCTTGGTTCCTTTGAAAATAACAGCACACATTAAAAACGTTCGAATACAGTGCACGTGATGATGAATGTGACTGCATTTTTTTTAAACAGTGCATCATTAAATCTAGAAATTGATCTAAAATTGCATTATCGCAGATCTTCCAAACTACAAAAACTTTAATCCCAATTTGCTAGAGATGAATTCTATCATATAACGTGAAGGGCAATAAAAGTCTATTTTGACATTAATTGAAGTTAACCCTGTCACGGTACAGAAATTAAAACTTCTACTAAATGCCCTCACCTTTTCTTTGTCAAAAGTGTAAACGGTTATTTATTAAAATGGATATATATATACGAAGTATATTATAATCATATCAAGAGTTTCTGATAAAACTTAAGGGGACAGGGAACAAAACGACCCTTCAAAATGTCAAATTTTCATTTTAACTTTCAATCACCAAAATGAATATTTACGAAATTTTTTTTATATAATACGCATCTGAATATGGGGTTGGAGTTCGCAAATTTGGTAGTTAATTTCAATATAACTTTGTTTCCAGCTTCATGCCATTATTTTAAAACACCGATTTTTAGTACACTTTCCAGCACAACTATTGAGTGTATCCGAAAATAATTTTTTATAGAAATAAAAAAAAAATCAATTCAACCAAATGAACCTCTACTTATTAATCTTAATAGAAATTTTGCGCATTTCTTAAATGAGAAAAATCGTCTTATTTTTACTCACTTAATATTTTTTTGGAATATTTTGGTTCACTGTGTTAAATTGACATGTATACGACATCACAGAAAATTTCAACCCTTCTAGTAAAATAGAAAAAGAGAAAAGTGTACCTTAAGGCTGAAAATTGGTGTTTTGGAATAAGGACATTAAAAGTTGGCAACAAAGTTATATTGAAACTAACTACCAAGTTCGCAAACTCCAGCCCTATATTCAAATGTGCATTATAGAAGTTTTTTCGTAAAGGCACGATTTAGTAACTAAAGTTTAAATGAAAATTCGATATTTTGAGTGGTCGTTTTGTTCCCTGTTACCTTAAATATTCTGAATTTTGAATAATTGCAAAAATTATTAAACCACCGGCATACAATCTTGCCAATAAAGAGTGAAAAAGGAAAAGTTTATAATTTAATGCCTTTCAAACAAAAATTTATTTGAAAAATCTGACTCTTAGAAGGAAAATTGTAAGGCAGAAAGACTAGGGTCGGGTGGGGTAAAATGGGTCATTTTTTAGCTATTTTAACTTTTAAAGTTCTCTGGCAATAAAACCATCATTTTTTTCAGATTTTTTAAAATTGCCTCTTAACATTGCATTACTTCAGTATTTTTTTTTCCTTTTTTTTAAAAATTAAATCGATGGAACTTAGTTCCATAAGTTGTGACCCATTTTACCCCACTATGGGGGTAAAATGGGTCATAATGTAAAATTATGACTATACAGTCCCTGGACAAATTATTAGAAGCACTGTATTTTTTTAGTAATGATGAAAACATACCAAAGAATGCCATATCATTAAAAAAAGATGTCGATATATGTATTAAGTATAGCAGATAGTATTTTCTATTCAATAGCTTAAGTTTAGGAACACAAATGTCCTTCTAAAGGTATTTTGTTCATCATTGTTTGATACATGATATCTTGCAGTGCGTCTAATAATTTGTCCAGGGACTGCATAATAATCCATTTATTAGGAAATACACTAAATAAGGAGGGTAGGTCAAGAACACATAAACTAAATTTAAAGATACATAAATACCAGGATAAGTTTTCAAAATAATATTATTTGTGGTTGCTGCTACAAAACGGCTCTTCCAAGACTCTTATAACATCTGATATTTCTAAAATATCCACGTCCTCTTTATCGGAAAACATAAATGTTTTCTATACTAGATTTTTTTAACATATTTTACATGTACGTCATCCGCATCAATAAGTGTAATTTGACCAACAAATTATTTGATTTTTTTTCTTTGTATTTCAACTACCACCATTTTCCAGCCAAAAGCTGTTGGCTATCGTCAACAATCTTGGGTTTAGGTGGCTCTGTTTTTGACTCTGGTTTCTTTCGTTTAGCTTTTGAAAGAAAATCAAAATTCTTAAAATCCCTGTTTTTTTACCATTCGTCGAAGTTCTTCTTGTAAACGTTTCATCACATATGCTTCCGTCATTACTTCACAAACTTTATGTAGAACTCTCTTCTCTTCTTTTTAGAGTTTTCTATCACTGAATTCGTAATACTTGATGGCATAGGTGACAGAATTGTCAGGATAGCACATTTGAGATCTCTAAACGGAGAAGATAAAAGATTGGCTCATTGAATTGAACTAAGCGCTGCTAGAGTATCCAACATAGCTGGTGATGAACAGGAAGGCAGGGTGGAAATTGAGTTTGGTGTAGCTGGTATTGAACAAGATGGCAGGGTGGCAAATGTATTTGATGTAGCTGGTGACAAGATGGAACGGCTTCATCATCTGAAATAACTGGATCATGTAATATAATACTGATAATATGATGAGACATGCGGCTGATTAGAAACTATTTCAGTCAACACAATCCTGTGGTATGCTGCTTTTAAAGAGTAAACAATCTTGCACCTTTAAAGACATTCACAGCATGATCTGCTCTTAAACTTTCAAAAACTTGCTTCAAAAGAGCTAAGCTTAACTATGGCCATTTTACCCCATCCAAAGTAAATTGAAATAATAAAAAGGAAAATCAATATTTTTCTTAACTGATTGGCCCGGGGTGTTGCCAAGTAAGTACTTCTATAATATAAATAAATTACAGTGCAAGATTGAAGTGCTTTCTTAGTTTTTTTCAGAAGTTAGAAAGTCATATGGTTTGCTCACCACATTTTACTGCTCCTAAAAGGATTCTTTTTGGTTGCCAGATTCATTAAAATAAACTTTTATCTTATGAAATATGTTTCAAACACCTATTTAAATATTATTACAAAAATTGGCTCAGAAAAACAAATTCTATAATAAGTTACATTGGGGTATTCATAAAGTGACCCATTTTACCCCAAGAAAAAGTTTACCCCATTACAAATTTTACCCCACCGTACCCTAACTAAGAGCATAGAAATAGGTCTTTGATGTTATACCTGTCAAACAAAATTTTTTGGGAAAATCTGATAACGGGAAACGCGTTACGGGAGATTTGAGTACGGCTTGAAATAGACGGACGACACAACATACGAACAAAAACTATAAAAAGTAGGTCCTTGTAGATTGTGTTATAACCTAGTAACATTTTTTAATTTGATGTTTAGAACTAAAGTTTAAAGTGGTTACGTACAGACAGACAGCCGGAAATATTCACGACGTCAATGCTCAATTTTACTTTTTCTTTTTAAATTCGAATTAAATTTTAAAAATAGACAAAATATATTTTAGATATACATATTTATTCTACATATTAATTTAATGTGAAAAAAGTTTATCTTAAGCAGGTTTGGTTCATTTAAATAAATCATGCCATGTTGAACATAGCTGGTTTTGAATTGAAACGACGGAATCATAAATTTGATGAGAGAATAAAGTGACAGTGTTACAAACTATTTTCCTAAACTACTTAAACAATTTTACATAAATAATGTTTAACTCTTTGTATCCCATTTGTGAATGCAATTATTATCTTCCTTACCGAGCAAAAAATTTTAATTTAGTTTTTAAATTCGTTTTAACGTGTCACTAATTATGCTACATAAATTGATCAATACCTAGCCTTCTTCGTTATATATTTTGTTTATTTAGATAAATGAAAGCAAAAGCTTATTTTCCCATGGCGAGTTTTCTACCAATCGTCGTTAATGTGTTAAGGGGACACTGTACCACTTTCATTTTTTTGTTAATTTTGACATATTCACTATAAAATTGGTGTTTTATTAGTTCAACCTATATATGAAAACAATATATGACAAAAAACTTAAAAACTATTTTAATTTTTTAAGTTATTTAAAAAAAATATTTTTTGAACTTTTTTAAAATCCTAAGGCTTTTTTAAATACAAATATTTTAACCCAATTTTTTTTCCTCGTGTACTTTAAACTGTTTCACATAAGAATTGGTATCCAAATTTGATTTATCTTCAGTAGTTGTTTCATAAAAATATTTATCTAGGAAATCCCAATTTCTTTTAGCATATTTGGAAATTTCGACTTGAGTATTTTTTTTTATAAAAAAGTATTACTTTTGAAAACAATTTTGATACCAATTCTTAATGTCAACATATTTGACAGACTGCATACAAAATTCCTTTGACTTTTATAAATAATTGAAAAAGCCTTAGCGTTTTGAAAACCTTGTCATCAAGGAAAAATGAACACCGAGAAAACACGTTCTACCTTGAGGGGTCTAATTTTTTAATGTTTTAACAAATGTAAATATTTTAATAAATGTAAAACAAAATTGTGAAAATTGTCAAAATTTGCCGTTTTCAAGGTAGGGAGATACCTTAAAGTTTTCATTCGTTTGAATTTTTATCCTACCTTTCCGCATAATAAGTGGAATAACTTTTTTTTTAAAATATGGTCGCTGAATGAAAGTCGATTATTTAGACAAACCTTAACTTTAACTAGCGTCCTACATTTCAGCTACTTGGCTTAAATGAGCTAATGAATCCGCTTAAAATGAAATTATCTTCCACATTAAATATAAGTACCACTATTAACAAACTAACACTGTGTGGCGTTAGCAAGCAGATAATTCAATTATGCTGCACTGGTAGAGTGGAAACAGCAAGTAATTATGCCTAGCTTTTGCATTAAAGCCCCGAGTATTATCCACTCAAAAGTGTCTAGTTGTGGGACGAAGTTGCCATCACACACGGCTTTACTTCTAGAATGTTTTGATGTGGAATATTAATTTTTATCTCATCCTAAAAGTTTGTTAGTGTTCGAACATGAAATGTTCTTTTTATTTGTTAAATTGTTCCATCTACGTGACAGTACTGATCTTTAAACATTAAAAGCGGGCGAAAATTTCGATCCACTGAAATGACATTTTTCGGTTTTACGTGATTTTTAGATGATTAAGTTTTTTTTTATTTATGTACTTTTAAACCACATACTTATTTTTGGAAAATTTCTGCTTATGACATTTCTAAAATTATCATGTTCATTGCGATAAAACCACTAGTGAGCCGTATTGAATTTTGCATCAAATTGTAAAAAAAAATGAAGTTATTATTGGGTTGTCCATAGTTTACGATTGTATTTTTTTACTGAATAACTAATTGAACAAGACATAAAAGTCTAAAACACAGAATATTTTTGGCAATCTTTTATTATTCGAAATATTATTGTTCGGTTTCCATAAAATTAGAATTGCATTTATTCATTTTGACAACATACAGTGATTGCATTAAAAAATTCGAAAGCAGCTTTTATCACGCAAATCGCTATATATCTTCATGATATATCACGAAAGATATGATTTTAAGTTAGCGCAAACAATTTTATAAGTGCTTATAATGTTTGGAAGCAGCAGTCAATCTACTTCTCAAAAAACATTTAAAAATGTACAAACGTACCACAACAGTACTCGCAAAAGTAATGAAACTGATAAAACTGTCTTTTTAAATAAAATAATCAGACTAATATTGTGTATAATGACACATCTCCAAAAATGAAACTTTTTGGATAAAAAAAATAAACTTAAAATATGTAAAAGCAAACAATAGTATAGTCTCATTTTAAATAACCGAAACAAAACATTCACCTCGGCATATTTCAGGCCTTGACTGGCAACAGAAATGTGTTTGTAAAAATGAATTCTTCCTTAGCCTTGATTCATGAATCTCTGACACTTGGGAATTTAGGACCAATACACTGTTAAAAATTTTGTGCTTGGTTCCACCATGATATTGGTTCCTAGTAGCTGCAACGGCTGTGTGGTGAAATGTTTCGCCATTTTTTTTCGGTGTTTGGTTAAACCATTTTTCAGGATTTGGAAACAAAAACCTGAGAATTGGTTTAACCGAATACCATAACTATGGTTTAACGTTTCACCAGACAGCCGTTGCAGCTACTAGGAACCATATTTTTGGTGAAACAAACTGCATAATTTTTAACAGTGTAGGAACACCGATCACAAGAAGAAAACTGGAAGAAATTTCGTCACCTGCAACAAACCAATTACTAATATCATAAAGAAAGGATGAACGAAAGGATATTCGTTTGTGAAAAGTTCTTCTTAAAAGTTCTATCATTCTTAAAAATGTTATTAATGATTGAAACGAAATTGAAAATAATTAAACTTTAAGACATTTTTATTCTATTACTTGAATTTTTTTTAAAAATAAATCCATTCCTCCAATGCCTAAGAAAATGGTTTTACTATTTAGCCACATAAGAAGATACGCATCTGTTCCCCATCTACAATAAAATGGTAACTAAACACTCAAATACAATTCTTCCGGAACATTTTCTATTTTTTGCCAATACATCACTTTTCTGCCACACCATGCGATATTCAATTCCGCCTGTTGATCGCGCAGTTCACCGAAATTCCGATAGATGTCGCTTTAAAAGATGACATCTCCCATCTGTTATCTAGTGCTGATGATAATTAAATCGTAAATGACGTGTTTCGGGTGATTGCTTTTACGCTAAGATGAAATCCTTTTGTGGAAGAACATTTCATCTTATTTTTATGGAAATGCCTTAGGGTATTAATCTTTAGGGTTTAATAAGGTTTGTTGATCGATTGTGTGTGATGTTGCGGGGCACATAAATTAACTTATATTAGAATGAACGTTATTAAAGCATTTTTTATTTTATTTTGTTTATTGTTAATTGTATTTTGAATTAGAAGAATCGTTAACTATCATAAATAATTTGAAATTTATTTTATGCAAGTTTAATGAATTTGTTGAAAAAAATGCTTAAGAACTACCATTTTATTATTCCGAATAATTATAGAAAGCTGATAATGATGCATTTCATGTATTGCAATTGTTCTGTCATAGGTCATTAAATTGTGAATACAAATTTTTTTAAACTTAAATTGCTTTCATAAAATTAATTACTTTATGTTATTAAAATTAAACAAAGGAAGATGATTTATCTAACAATAAGTTTTGTCATGGTGGACAAGAAATACTGCGCCCTGGATTTTAATGGAAGACATTTTAATTTAAAAAAAATAATTCTGTAAAAAAAATCAACTGCATCGATTCAGCTGGAAAATAAGTTGCAAATTTTGTGATTTGATCCAGGATAAACCGACGTTATAACAAACAACATTAATTGTTGTTAAAAATTATCCAATAGTAGTAAGACAGCTGGCAAAACTAGCAAAAATTTCATTTCTTCATATTAATGCTAAAAAGGGGTGTGGTTTTTTTTCGTGGCCCTTTTTTTTTGTAGAAAACAGAAAATATAATAGAGAACCGCCAAATGTTTCCATTCTGTTTTTTTTAAATCTAAAAATCGGTTGATTATTTCCCTTATAATACAAAAGGCTTTCCATAAACTTCGCAAACCTTTGATAATTGCATTTTGTTAAAATATTGCATTTTGTAAAATATTTAAATGCCTATTGTTAAAATATCAGAAATAAATAAATTTCCTATGAAAATGGGAAATGATAGAGTTCTTAGCCTATATTATTATTGAAAAATTGCCATATTATTATTGAAAAATACATTTTTAAAAAATATTTTTTTTAAAAATTTAAAGCAAGTCTTTGTAACACAAACAAAACAAAGCTCCTCTAAAAAAGTCCAAATCCAAAACTTTTCAAAATGCTCCTTCCAGCACGACATTCACTTTTAAACTTAACGTAACACAATCACTAGCCACAAGAATTTCTCTTGCCAAACACAAACCACAACCCTACAAAGAGACGACGAAATCTTTTCTGGTGAAACTAAGTATTTCCAAGCAGGAAACAACACAAAAACCAATCAATTATTGCGGAGAGTGGCCCAGGAAATCTCCGTTCGTGTCTTGCATTAACCAGGATAAACATACACTAATGAAAGGAACCAGAGAGTCTGGAGAAAGCCATGGATTTAGCTAGTTTAATAGTTTTGGGGCTGAGTTGTAAATAGTTTTATTTGAAAAGTGGTGCCATCAAATGAAAATATTTTAATTATTAATATATTTAATAATAATAATAATAATAATAATAATGATAATGATAATGGTAATGGTAATGGTAATGGTAATAGTAATAATAATAATAATAATAATAATAATAATAATAATAATAATAATAATAATAATAATAATAATAATAGTAATAACAGTAATAATAGTAGTAATAGTAGTAATAATAGTAATAATAATAATAATAATAGTAATAGTAGTAATAGTATTAATAATAATAATAATAGTAATAGTAGTAATAGTAATAGTAGAAATAATAATAGTAATAGTAGTAATAGTAATAGTAGAAATAATAATAATAATAATAATAATAATAATAATAATAAAATATAATAATAATAATAATAATAATAATAATAATAATAATAATAATAATAATAATAATAATAATAGTAGTAGTAATAGTAGTAATAGTAGTAATAATAATAATCTTCCTGTTCCTGTCAGCAAGAAAGATTCGGTGCCCGACTATCTTTGACAATTGGCACTTCTAACATTTGGCACTGGTAGTCATAAATAATATCTCCGCAAATAACATCAAATTTTTACCGACGGCAGCAAAATTAACAACTTCACAGGCAGCGGTATCTACATCGCAACCCCGCAAGACAAACTTAAACTCAGTCTCCGTAACCCAGATCATTGTTCTGTTTTTAGAAGTGAACTTATAGCAATCGATGCAGGTCTGGACGGGGGGGGGGGGGGGGGGGGGGGGGGGGGGGGGGGGGGGGGGGGGGGGGGGGGGGGGGGGGGGGGGGGGGGGGGGGGGGGGGGGGGGGGGGGGGGGGGGGGGGGGGGGGGGGGGGGGGGGGGGGGGGGGGGGGGGGGGGGGGGGGGGGGGGGGGGGGGGGGGGGGGGGGGGGGGGGGGGGGGGGGGGGGGGGGGGGGGGGGGGGGGGGGGGGGGGGGGGGAAAAAATATCAAATGATTGGCTTGTCCCTCCTCCCATCACTGGTACAAAGGTGACAAGCCGGGACTATCTCTTAACCTTCCATGTGACAGAAAGTCAAGTACTAGCCTACTCGCCTTGCCAGTGGTCACCTTAAATGCCTGGAATTTATCAAACGGTGAAGACTATACCCCATTTGTCCGAAATGCACCAGTACCAGGCCTCTCCCGTTCATATCCTGGACTGTTTGGGTCTTCTTTGGGAGGAATTTACTCCTTCTTTTTTGGGAGGAATTTACTCCTCTCCTCTTCTTTGGGAGGATATTTATCCTCTCCTCTTCTTGTCTCCGACTTTATTCATGTCAACGATTCTCTGATTAGTCTGACTTCGTCAGACTGGTGGAGGATTAAGTAACAACAACAAAACATAATAATAATAATAATAAATAATAATATAATAATAATAATAATAATAATAATAATAATAATAATAATAATAATAATAATAGTAATAGTAATAATAATAATAATAATAATATAATAATAATAATAATAATAATATAATAATAATAATAATAATAATAATAATAATAATAATAATAATAATAATAATAATAATATAATAATAATAATAATAATAATAATAATAATAATAATAATAATAATAATATAGTAGAAAATAGTAGTAATAGTAGTAATAATAATAATCTTCCTGTTCCTGTCAGCAAGAAAGATTCGGTGCCCGACTATCTTTGACAATTGCACTTCTAACATTTGGCACTGGTAGTCATAAATAATATCTCCGCAAATAACATCAAGATTTTTACCGACGGCAGCAAAATTAACAACTTCACAGGCAGCGGTATCTACATCGCAACCCCGCAAGACAAACTTAAACTCAGTCTCCGTAACCCAGATCATTGTTCTGTTTTTAGAAGTGAACTTATAGCAATCGATGCAGGTCTGGACGCTATCCTGAGCTATAATAACTTCGACGACCTATGGATCTTTACTGACAGTCGCAGTTCAATGCAACATATCTACAACTAGACCCTTATTGGAGATAAAACAAGTTTTTCTATCTTACACAAACTGCAGCTCATTTCTCTTCATCATGAAATTCATTTCCAATGGATACCATCCCATTTTCGGAAATGAAATGGCTGATAGTCTTGCAAAGGAGGGCTGCAGTCACTCAGATCCCTCTTCCTCCGAACTCACTTATCTTGAAATATACTCAAAGAAAAAATATCAAATGATTGGCTTGTCCCTCCCTCCCATCACTGGTACAAGGGTGACAAGCCGGGACTATCTCTTAACCTTCCATGTGACAGAAAGTCAAGTACTAGCCTTACTCGCCTTGCCAGTGGTCACCTTAAATGCCTGGAATTTATCAACGGTTGAAAGACTTATCCCCTTTGTCCGAAATGCCACCAGTACCAGGCCTCTCCCGTTCATATCCTGGACTGTTTGGGTCTTCTTTGGGAGGATATTTACTCCTCTCCTCTTCTTTGGGAGGATATTTACTCCTCTCCTCTTCTTGTCTCCGACTTTCTTCATGTCAACGGATTCTCTGATCTAGTCTGACTTCGTCAGACTGGTGGAGGATTAGTAACAACAACAACAACATAATAATAATAATAATAATAATAATAATAATAATAATAATAATAATAATAATAATAATAATAATAATAATAATAATAATAATAATAATAATAATAATAATAATAATAATAATAATAATAATAATAATAATAATAATAATAATAATAATAATAATAATAATAATAATATAATAATAGTAATAGTATAATAGTAATAATAATAATAATAATAATAATAATAATAATAATAATAATAATAATAATAATAATAATAATAATAATAGTAGTAATAGTAGTAATAATAATAATCTTCCTGTTCCTGTCAGCAAGAAAGATTCGGTGCCCGACTATCTTTGACAATTGGCACTTCTAACATTTGGCACTGGAAGTCATAAATAATATCTCCGCAAATAACATCAAGATTTTTACCGACGGCAGCAAAATTAACAACTTCACAGGCAGCGGTATCTACATCGCAACCCCGCAAGACAAACTTAAACTCAGTCTCCGTAACCCAGATCATTGTTCTGTTTTTAGAAGTGAACTTATAGCAATCGATGCAGGTCTGGACGCTATCCTGAGCTACAATAACTTCGACGACCTATGGATCTTTACTGACAGTCGCAGCTCAATGCAACATCTCTACAACTGGACCCTTATTGGAGATAAAACAAGTTTTTCTATCTTACACAAACTGCAGCTCATTTCTCTTCATCATGAAATTCATTTCCAATGGATACCATCCCATGTGGACATTTTCGGAAATGAAATGGCTGATAGTCTTGCAAAGGAGGGCTGCAGTCACTCAGATCCCTCTTCCTCCGAACTCACTTATCTTGAAATATACTCAAAGATAAAATCTCAAATCATAAATGATTGGCTTGTCCCTCCCTCCCATCACTGGTACAAGGGTGACAAGCCGGGACTATCTCTTAACCTTCCATGTGACAGAAAGTCAAGTCCTAGCCTTACTCGCCTCGCCAGTGGTCACCTTAAATGCCTGGAATTTATCAACGGTTGTAAGACTTATCCCCTTTGTCCGAAATGCCACCAGTACCAGGCCTCTCCTGTTCATATCCTGGACTGTTTGGGTCTTCTTTGGGAGGATATTTACTCCTCTCCTCTTCTTGTCTCCGACTTTCTTCATGTCAACGGATTCTCTGATCTAGTCTAACTTCAGACTGGTGGAGGATTAGTAACAACAACAACAACAACAACAACAACATAATAATAAAATAATAATAATAATAATAATAATAATAATAATAATAATAATAATAATAATAATAATAATAATAATAATAATAATAATAATAATAATAATAATAATAATAATAATAATAATAATAATAATAATAATAATAATAATAATAATAATAAATATAATAATAATAATAATAATAATAATAATAATAATAATAATAATAATAATAATAATAATAATAATAATAATAATATAATAATAATAATAATAATAATAATAATTTTTATTGCACAAAAATAACAAATATTAATTTGAAGGAAAAAACAAATACAAAAGCAATTAAACAGTAGACAGAACACCAAGGGTCACAAGGACCATATTGGCGAACATAAAGAAGTATATGATGTAAATTTACAAACACAAAAAAAAGAACAAATATTAAATCACAAGTAAAAAAATATTATTATGGCAACAGAAGTGTCGGGGGTATATTTAAGATGGTTAGTCAATACAAATGATTTACTGTACAGTTATTTTATTCCAATAATTGTGAAGTATGCATAATCAAAAATAGTTCTCTAAATCGGGAATATCAAACGAAAGATTTTTCAATTGGTATTTGAAGCGGAAGACTATTAAAAAACTTTGGTGCAAGATAAATAAAATTTTTGCAGAAAATGTTTTTAAATTTATATTTAATATTATAATATATATTTACGGGAATTACCATGAAATAACGATGATTTGTTATATTTTGCCACTTTAGAAATGCGACTAGAATATTTTTTAACTTTTTTGAATATAAATAACGTTTGTGTAATTTAAAATGATTAAATCAATAAAAATTTATAACATATTTATGTCATTTTATTCATCAAATCAAAAATAAATTTCAGACTTTTCCTATTTGATTACTTTCTTACACTGTAAAACCGTGGTAGGTTTTACCAAAAATGTGGTTTCTAGTAGCTGCAACGGCTATTTGGTCAAATGTTACACCATATTTTTTTTTAATTCGGCTGAACCATTTTTCAAATTTCGTAAACCTAAACCTGGAAAATGGTTTAACCGAATCGCAAATATGTGGTGAAACCAAGTACGATATTTTTAGCAGTGAATATAAGTATGTGAACACATATTATTTATGGGTTATTAGTACACTCTTAAAACAAACGAGCGGTTTTAACTCGGTCTGAGTTAATTTCCACTCCTTTCCGTGCCGAAAATGAACTTCCCCTATAGGAGTGGATTTCACTCGTTTTGCGGAGTGGGTAAAAGAAATAACAGAAAACAATCTACGTCCTACACTCTTAAAACGACCGGTTTTAACTCCGTCTGAGTTAATTTCCACTCCTTTCCGGTGCCGAAAATGCACTGATTGCATTGATTTCACTCTTTTGTTTTAAGAGTGTAAGTTAAATTATCTGTCACTTAATTAGCTTGATTGTAGTAGTAAGATAATTGCACTAACGTAGCAAAATCATCATGGAATTAAAAAAAATACTTTTGGTACAGATTAAACAACAATTAGTTAAAAATTACATTTTTGTCCCTTTGGGTACTTTTTTTTTCTAAAACTAAAAATAATTTTTACAGAAACCCCTAAAAACTAAGTCTGTCTTTGTAACAAGAGTTTATTCTGCATAGTAACTATCTTATTCAAAATTTTAATATATTCATATATCATTAATACATATTTTAATATCTTAAGATACTGAAGCTGTATTTAAGAAACTCTATCCACAAATCAGTATAATTTTCCCATTATAGTCGTGTATAATAAGAAATGATGCTCTGAAATTACCGCTGGTTGCTTGGATACGGGCGCACTTATTTAGTTACTGTCCCATGTTCGTGTTACACATTGTCTCCCCATGTGATGCTTCTTTCTTTATTAAACAGATTATTGTTATTAAGATGAATATTTTACGGTACTTTTTGGTCTATGAACTTTTTTTGTGTGTGCAAAAACGTAGACGAATTGATTTTTTTTTAGAAAATGTTTCTTTTTTACCAGACTGTTTTACTATTAGAAGATTGAAGAAGGTTCGTATTATAATAGTAAGTAAATTCTCAAAGATATATTTTTTGTCGCTTTCAATACGTTTATGGTAATTTGAAAAACTGTGAATAAAAACTATTCGATTTATTTCGTAAGGTCAAGGTAATTTAGGTCGTAAAATACAGTTCGAATGCATAATTCAGTTCTTCAAGTTCATAAAACAGGGAGACATGGAGGGCTTAGATTTTACTTTAAGTAGCCGGACCAGAGGTCATGATCAGAAATTGAATAAATCGAGCTTTAGAAGGGAGGTAAGAAAACATTATTTTTACAATAGAGTTGTCAATGAGTGGAATGCTTTACCAGATTATGTTGTGCATTCGAAGAGAGTAGAAGATTTTAAGAAGAAACTTGACGGACATTGGAAACTGGTAATGTATTAGATTTATTTTGGACCAACCTTGCTGGGCCTCTGGCCTGTTGTTAGTCGACAAATTTTGTATTTGTATTTGTATAATTATAATTACTAAGAAATGTGATTTTTTCTTACGTATGCGTGCATGGAAGAACAACTTAACAGCATTATTTTCGAAAATTCAATGAAAACGTAGGGTAACGAGTACAGTGATTGGCACCCTCACAGTGATTGACCCCCTCATTCATTATTGAAATTAATAAGATGTTAAAGCCCAAAATGTTGTTGCCAACATGACAAAGGTTTTTAAAATTCCCTCCATTAACGTTTGTCATGTTGGCAACAACATTTTGGGCTTTAACATCTTATTAATTTCAATAATGAATGAGGGGGCCAATCACTGCGAGGGTGCCAATCACTGTACTCGTTACCCTAACGCGTCATATTGGAAAACTGGTCTTCAGTTGTGAACAATAAACGTTAAATCTCTCATTTTCCTAAAGAATGATGTTGATAATGTAGTGGTTCAAAATGATGGCTAAAAGTCATTCTTTTGAAATTAGTTTAATTATGAAACTCTGCAGTGTTACATGAATGTCTAAAGGGCATATTACATTAAGGGGGAATGAGGGCGCTGGACCAGGGGGTCTCCAAAGCAAAGTGCCTCACTGTTAATCAAATGGAGAAAAAAAACTATTTTCTCTGCCACATTTCTCCGGCTGTATTGAATATTTTTACAAGCGGATTTTTTATGTGATAAATGTAGCTGGCTTACAGGTCCCGACCTTCCCACTTTCTGAAATGGGTTCGAATATTTTTTTTTAATATTCAATAAATAATTGTACACAAAATATTCGAAGCCATTTCAAAAAGTGGGAAGATAGAGACCTGTAAGTTATCTACATTTATTATTTAAAAAAAAAAAAACGTTTGTAAAAATATTCAATACAGCCGGAGAAATGTGGCAGAGAAAATAGTTTTTTCGCCATTGGATTAACACTGAGGCACTTGAGTATGGAGACCCGGGATCCAGCGCGCCCATTCCCCCTTAACGCCCATTCATTCGACCCAACTCTCAACGCAACTCGATCTTCAACTTTTATCTCAATTTCGACTTCACGAAGTTGGACCTAGGGTTGCCAGGGTTGAATAAACGGTTGGTCGCATATTTATATTTGGTCAACAATATTCGCTGAATGCTTTAAAATTATGCAGCATCTCTTCGCTGGGGCCCGGATGGCCGAGTGGTTTGGACCATTACTCTAGCAGTCTGCGCGCTGCGCTGTAACGGGTGCGGGTTCGATTCCCGCCTTCGGCTGGGTGTATATTCCTTTATCTGTGACAATAAAAAATTCTTTCTGTGTCTGTCTTACTTGACGAAGGCTTAAAGGCGGGTCTCTGATCAAGCACACAAGCCGGAATATATATGTACTTACACCCCACCCCCCATCTATTCGCTGTGACGAAAGCAATAATCTGCGCATCTGATTGGTTCAACTTCTAGGTTGGATCAACTAGGTCGTGTGGCGTTGAAGATACTTTTTTCAACATCGACTTCCATAGATGACGGCAGATTACACCCAACTATTGAGTTGTGTGTTGAAGAAATGGTTGACTTGAGGAATGGGGTTAAAATATTTCGCTCGTGTCATGTGCCGAATGTTTTAAAAATTATTGTAGAAATTATCTGGTACAATCATTTTTTATCACATCTCAAATGTATATCGCACCGTACGCGGAAAAGAGACCTATCGGCCAAAATTGACTTTTTAAGATAATACTACTATAGGATGCAAAATTTTGATATCTTTCGATTGGTGCAATCGGCATAGCGATCCGAGCCCTAGTTCGGCTGCAGTTAATAGATAGGTATTTCTTTCGCGTTTGTTTTTGGAAGAAACTGAGCGGCAAAGAAAGACCTATCGCACCTGGCGTTTTTTCGTTAATCGTTTTGAAGCTGCGGCGCCGGCGATGAAGTTAAGTTTGAAGTGCTTAAATGGAAAGGTTGAAGTCGGTTATTTATTTTTTTCTTTGTTTCTTTATTTGAAATACTCATTCGAAAGCTCTGTTTTGTGGTATTTAGTACAATAAATGTATATAAAAAAATTCATGTAATATGTGTAAATTGCAAAATGATATGTCAATATGTACAGATATATTTTTTTCAAATTTATATTTTAGCAAACTATAAATAGTTTTAAATCGTTTTCAACGTCGGTATTTTACTATAAATCTAAACTCAATTGCTACAACTTGACAGTTTGCGATATAAAGTCAGTGAATTCAACTGTATAATTAAGGTATGAAGTATCCTTACAACTTACTTTTTAAATTTGATTTTTTTAAAAAATATTTTCATGAGTTTTAACATGATTTTAAAATTTTAATAATGCTTCAAAATTTATTTTTGTTTTAATTTTAAACATGATACATAGTAAATATTCAGATTGAAAGGTTTTTGTAGAAAAATGTGGATATCATTTCTTATATCTTGTAAGTCCTGATTTTATAAAAGTGATTCGTTTCATAACATCTATTTTTTATATAAACAAACTATTATGATTTCAATCATTGAATATATGAAATTATAAAATTAAACATGACTTTAAATAATATCGTTATTACATGATAACAGATAAACCTTATTACATAAACTTCATTAAATTGGTTAAACAAGCTTTTTGTTAAATTTAATTTTTTTAAAAATTCTTATTGTTGATCAATATATTATTAGATTATAAAATGCATTAAGTAAACGAGTATTCTGCATAAGTATGTTTCCTTAATATTTAGATTGAATTTAGCAGCAAACTTTTTAGGACCGGTCTTCTAAGAGCCGTTTAAAGTTTTGGTAAAAATTCGAATTATTACAAAATCGTTCCAAATGAACCTATATCAAAAATATTTTTCATGGATATCAGTTTTATCAGTATCAAAAGGTATGCATAGTCATTTTTTACTTTAAATTTGCCTTTGCTGAGATTTTTTCAGATAGGTCTTTCTTTCGCGAACAAAATCTTTCAAATTTGTACGCGAAAGAAAGACCTATCTGAAAATATCTCAGCAAAGGCAAATTTAAAGTAAAAAATGACTCTGCATACCTTTTGATACTCATAAAACGCATATCCATGCCAAATATTTTTGATCTAGGTTCATTTGGAACGATTTTGTGATAATTTGAAAATTTACTAAAACTTTAAACGGCTCTCCTGAAGAATGGTCTTTTTCGCGATAGGTCTCTTTTCCGCGTACGGTGCGATATGGTGCCGAATTTTTTTTTAATGCAAGCAATTTGATTTTGTCATGAAATTCATCAAACTGCATTAACGGTCCTTGTATTTTTATTCGTGAATTCAAATTATTTTCTAGCAAACTTCTACAAAAGAGATTGTAACACCATTTTTTTTACTATTGGTTTCTTAGTTCGCTATTCAGACAAATGCATTTCATAAAATCTTTCTTATTAAAAATTCAAAAGTATTCATACATCAAAGATTAGTCTTAAAAATAATAATCAATATAAAAAACTAATTTTTTTTATATTGATTTGACTTTAAATGACTTCATTTACATGCATTTTCATATGAAGAGGTTAGTGGAAGAACGTTCTAAGTGACATTTAAAAAAAAATGAGATTTTTTGTCAATGGACATTTTACTACTTTCTTTAACCATAACAAGTACCCCTTTTTCATAAAATTTAAGTTTAGCACAGTTTTTACAATTTCCAAGTACAGTTTTTAACAGATCTGAGCTCAAACGAAAAACTTTAAAGCTGATTTTCTCGTTTTCGCGATTTTGTCACTTAGCACGTTCTTCCACTAAGCTTTCCATATTATTTATCTTCGTGAGCGTTTTTACTTTATTTGTAACATAAAGCTTTCGCATTGTGTACTTCACATTAGGTTCTTAATGACTCACAAACGATAATAGTTCAAAATCATCTATAAGAAAGAAAAGTTTCGTTGAAAGTGTTTTGGGTAACTAATTTACATATAAAATAAAATTTACTGAGTGAATAGATTTTCAGAAATGCATGAATATGAATTTTACTCCATTCGTTTGTATAACAACAAAGTTTTTATACTACTGCTATGGAATTTCACTTATTTTGGGTAAATCGGTACGAAAAAAGAACTTAATTTTCTTGATTTCTTGTTTGTTTAGATATCGAGTATGTTTTCAGGTTGAATCAATTAGCTTTCTTATTCGCAGGAAATAAACAATTTAAAGAAACATAATTTTCCTAAAAGTATATCTACAGGAAAATTTTTTTGATGATGTATAATTTATGGTACTATTTTACATAAAATTAAAATTAGTAATTTCTTATTAAACGTTAATATATTTTCTCTTAGCTCTGTAAATATCCTACACACGTATTTTTTTTAGATAAGATTATTTTTAAAACATTTATGCATTTAAATATATGTCTTGAAAGCAATTTGAAAAAAAAAATAACGTTTGTTTAAAGGCATGTCAATTTAATGGATTTTTAAGGCGTAAAAATATCAATTTTTTTTGTGTGCAGCTTATTAAGCATGTATCTGGCTTTCCAAAATCTGTAAATCATACGGATTGTTGTAAGGACCGAGCAAACTGATAAATGTTATTTGTTTATGTGTTCTCTGTTGAGACACATAGAGATTTTCAGCATTCATGGCTACACCACTGCGGCAGAGATTGTAGGAGCAGGGCTTTATCCTAACAGGAGCGTTTTGTGAAGATGAGCAAAGAGGCATATTCATAATACAGGGTAGAGCAAATGAAAGTGGCCCCGACATGGAGCTACGAATGCAGGGAGATGCTTGGCAAGAAAAACTATTGAAAACCTCCCCCAAGTCGAACTGATAAAATTTTCAAGGCTTCTCCTAGCAAACCTGTTTTTCCCCATTTTTTGGTTTGGTTGTTATTAGACTAGAGCTGCACATGGACTATTGGCAAGTTCGATCTTAGTGCGAGCTGTGTAAGTGTGCGTTGATCAGATCAGTGCAAAGGTGAAGATGGAATAGTTACCGGCAAATAATTGGCCAAGCGTCTGTCTGGGCTTAATATGGAAGAGATCGATGGCTTCACCTGGCAAACCTGTTTTTGCATTGGTGTTTGGCTTGGCGGCATTTCCTGTCTTATCCCTACTTCCTGGCCGGCCACTTTTACTTGCACCATCTCTGTATATCTACAACTTTGCACATGATACATGAAGATCCATGACAGAAACAACTTGATTCTTCGCGCAAATAGTTTTATTATGAAAAAAAATCGGAAAGTTCGTATTTATTGTGTAGACACGTTTCGAAAGACATATGTATGACATATTATAACTTAACCCCCTCAAAATCTTATATTTTGTACACCAATTAAACTTAATAACTTAAATTATCTTTTTCATATATCCTTAATATCACTTAGTACTTTAGCATCCCAACCACACCCTGTCGGCGACAAACAGTCGCCTAGATCAATCGTTCCCACACAAACTGTTTAGTCATCACATTTTTAAAGTTGATCTTTCAAACTTTCTCATGACTCTGATTGGTCAGTGGAGCGGGGCTCGGGATTTTTCACCATTTTTTGAGCATTCGGTCTCACTCTCTCGTCGACTGCAGACGACAAATCAAACTTCTCCCGATGTCTAACTGTTAAATAAAGAGTCTTTACTACATCCAATTTTCCCTGTCGACTTATTTTACATGTATAATATGCTTCACCAGAATAGTACTAACATCAATAAGTGCAATTTCTGTATTTCAGCGTGGTAAAAAACTTTTGGTTCATGTTTTTGATCTATTTCTTTCGTTGTTTTTACTTTTTGCAGCATTGGGTTTTAAACATTCTTTTGTTTTTTATAATCGGTGCGTTATAGTTTTCTGCTTTTTACTCACCGTTTTAGGTGATGTCCATTGATCACATGATATGATTTTAAAGGGTTTTGGACCCCCCCCCCCTTTCTTTGGTGATATTTCGTGTGATATTTAGCTCGATCCCTCGAGCCAAATCCCCCCTCCCCTCGTAATCTCACGTGGCATTTTTTAAAAATTCTATTTATTATTATATGATTCCTCTTTTGAATTTTAAATCGTTTTTTTAAGTTCTAATATTTTGAAATATGTTTAGGGAAGTCGCGATAAATATTATCATGTGAGATTTTGTCAGATTTAACCCTCTGAGGGATAAGCAAATTGGCTGAAGTGTAAACTTGTTTTCACTGCAAGATATTTAAATTAAAATGTTTAATTAAAATGTAATTTCTTAAATTTTTAAAATATTATATTTCTGTTGTAGATGGTTATTAATGGCTTTTTCATGCTTTAAATTTTAAACTTTAATAAAATTATTAAATTTATAATTTTTTAAAAATTATGTGTGTTGCTGGAAAACCTGACAGCCACGTGACGGATTTATACGTCTGTATCCCTCAGAGGGGTCAACAGACATATTTTACTGAAATATAACTATATCTTCTATTTTTTGTTTGAAAAAATTACGTGATATTTGATGAGACTCCCCCTCCCCCAAGTGATATTTGGTGATAGTCAGCACGACCCCTCCTTCCCCCTCTAAACGCATCACATAATTTATGGACGTTCCCTTATGCACTAAAGACGTTAATTCGTTTTAGTCCTGAAACGGCTATATGTTTTTTAAGATCGTTTACCTTATTTCATTTGAGTTTGTATATCCGCTGCTTTTTTTAAAGTCGTAAAGTGAAAAAGCAAATCTAAAACATTCTATATGAAAGGGATTCAATACACCAATTTTATCTATAAAGATGTACACTCTTAAAACAAACGAGCGATTTTAACTCTGTCTGAGTTAATTTCCACTCCTTTCCGTGCCGAAAATGCAATTCTCCTATAGGAGTGAATTTCACTCTTTTTCGGAGTGGGTAAAAGAAATAAAAGAAAACAATCTGCGTCCTTCACTCTTAAAACGAGCGGTTTTAACTCAGTCTGAGTTAATTTCCACTCCTTTCCGGTGCCGAAAATGCACTTCTCCTATAGGAGTGAATTTCACTCTTTTGTTTTAAGAGTGTACTGCCCATATTTGAGAATAATAGAATTACTTTCGAAACTTTAAAGACTTTCCCTAGAATTTATAGGGATTAACTCAGTCTAAAACATTCCCTCTAAATCCCGCTTTAAGTTCCATCAGAAGTTGTTGTTTTCATGGATTAAGAATCGAACTAGACAGACAAAAAAAACGAAGATTAAAGCCGTAAAAAGCGGAGAAAGTAAAAAGGAGATTGGGACGTGAACGAGAGCTTAACTCTTAACAAGGGTGGATTGAGAATCATGTAACCAACATTTATGTGGAAATAATTTCTCAATTTGTATTGCTATTTTTAACATTAAATTTCAAATTTTATAAATTTGGTGTTTATGCATTAAAAAATGCACTCCACTATAGGAGTGGATTTCACTCTTTTTGCGGAGTCTGTAAAAGAAATAAAAGAAAACAATCTACGTCCTACACCTTAAAACGAGCGTTTAACCCGTCGGAGTTAATTTCCAACTTCTTTCGTGCGAAATGCACTTCCCTATAGGAGTGGATTTCACTTTTTGCGGAGTCTGTAAAGAAATAAAAGAAACAATCTACGTCTACACTCTTAAAACGAGCGGTTTTAACTCAGTCTGAGTTAATTTACACTCCTTTCCGTGCCGAAAATGCACTTCCCCTATAGGAGTGGATTTCACTCTTTTTGCGGAGTCTGTAAAAGAAATAAAAGAAAACAATCTACGTCCTACACTCTTAAAACGAGCGGTTTTAACTCAGTCGGAGTTAATTTCCACTCCTTTCCGTGCCGAAAATGCACTTCCCCTATAGGAGTGGATTTCACTCTTTTTGCTGAGTCTGTAAAAGAAATAAAAGAAAACAATCTACGTCCCACACTCTTAAAACGAGCGGTTTTAACTCAATCTGAGTTAATTGCCACTCCTTTCCGGTGCCGAAAACGCACTTCCCCTATAGGAGTGGATTTAACTCTTTTGTTTTAAGAGTGTACAATCATGAGTTAGTACGAGATATTTATATACACTGTGTAAAAATATTCATGTTATATTACAGAAAATTTCTGGCAGCAAAGTTTCTAGAAAATATATGTAATGCTACGGAAAAAATATGTTGACAAAATTTTCTTGTAGCCAAGCAGTACAAGAGTTGGCCTAACATATATCTTTTGTGATGCTGGGTACGTTAAAACGCCAAGCCATAACCCGTATACGAATTATCGTCGCTAGTATAGGAGACAGGCACACACACTACACCATCGCTGCCACGGAAGTACTTTGTCTATATAAAATTTTCTTTTCTAAATGATACAGAAAGAATCTGTACTCAACAGGTACATCTGCATGGTTACATATTTTATCTGTGTACAGAGAAATTGTGTCTTTTGACAAATTGAAATGTTATTTTACGCTATAACTTTTTGTAGTTTTAGAAAACAGAGTTTTTCTGTCGGAAACTGATTCTGATTACTTCTTTCTGATTAGAAAGATCATCTATAATGACCAATTTTTTTTACAGTGTAACTCGGACTAGCACACCATATTCAAGTGTGTATTCTGTATATCAATCGTACTTTATTCTAGTTGGTAACAAATGAACGATTACTTTAAATACACCGGGCTGAAATAGATTACTTGCCATATGCACGAAGTCTTTAGGAATTCGTTTAAAACAGCAAGACGTCGTCTAATTTGTCCTAGTGTAGCGAAGTACAGACCCCAGAGGAGTCTGGGACATAATTCCGGCAACTAAAATGTCGACAAGCCAGAATCCCGACAGCAAAAAAATTGAAAAAAAAATTAAATTGACCTTTATTAAGCAAAACTGCATTAATTTATTGATTTGTCAGGATTTCGACCCTATCGCAATTATTTCTTTGTAGGAATTATGTCCTATCGGGCTTTCTGATGTCGGATTTCGGCTGTCGGTATTACGTCCGGAACCGACCCTAGTCAACTAAATCCAAATAACTCTATTTGTTTCAAACCATTATACTAATAATCAATAAGGTTGATTACAACCGTTTTAACCCATCACAGCGTTTTTGCTCGAAAGAGTTAAACGATAAAAGCGGATAAAGTAGGGGAAAACGTGGATGCACTTGTTTTATCGTTATTATAGATGATAACTATACGCTATTCGAAAATAATGGATTTTATTGATACATGAAAAAGCTTAAACGGTCTTTTGAATGATTTTAAAATGTATAAGGCAAATATGCATGATTAGATATCAAGAATTTTACTGGAACAATATAATTATGTTTAGATTTCTACTATTATTTACTTTAGTTTATTTGTAGTACACTAGTATGTTCTTTCCTGCTTAAGGATTATTTATTCATATCCTACTGGTTAAAATCTTAGCATAAAAAGTTTTGTCCTATGTTAATTCCATAAAACCTTTTAACTCATTTGTTTGCGTTCATTGTTTGTTTGAAAAGTACACTGATAAAAATTAGGCACTTTGTTTCACCAAAAATATGGTTCCTAGTAGCTGCAACGGCTGTGTGGTGAAACGTTAAACCATATTTTTGGTATTCGGTTGAACCATTTCTCAGGTTTTTGTTTCCAAATCCAGAAAAATGGTTCAACCAAACACCGAAAAAAAGGTGAAACATTTCACCACACAGCCGTTGCAGCTACTAGGAACCAATATCATGGTGAAACCAAGCAAAATTTTTTTAACAGTGTAGGGTTAGTTTTTATAAGCTACATAAGTTCAAAAAATGAAGAAGTTAAAGATATTTTGAATGTGTGACACAATGAATATATAAAATTGGAAATTTAACAAAATACATTACTCAAAATTTTATTTTTTGTTCAAAATCTTTACAATAAACATTTTTTTTTCAAATCTGACAATTTTGAACCCAAAGATAATTTTTACCCGAGTGTTACTAAATACCAATGTTCATTTATAAAAAAAGGCATATTTTTAATAAACTACTATGCATTATTTGCAAACTTCAATAAGTATCACCTCAGAAGGTGCAAAAGTCGCATTCTTAGGCAAAAAGGCCAAATTTTTTTGCGCAAGTGTTTACCTGGTAATTGTATTTCTTCGACGGCTAACTTATTCAAACATTCCGACAAGAGATACATTATTAAAAATTGGCGAGTCAAAATGCAGCATCGTGCTGGTAAACCAAACGCCTACACGAGTGCTGTAAATTTCAAGCACATTTCAAAATGTACTCTTACTTCTAAATCACCGCGTCTGATCATGCGCAAGGTAAGAAATTACAGCCAAGTTCTGTAAAATTGTGTTTACAGCAACAGATACAATCAATTATACCTTGTGAATCCGGAGCAAATTTGTGGTATTTTTACAGAATTTTTTAAACAGTGCCTCAATATCCAAGTTTATTAACATTTAAAACGTGCAGCTTTTTTTTAAATAAAAAAGCCCGTGTGTAAAAACTATTCTCATCAACATTAAATTTAGAAAATAGTTTTTATAGATTTATTGGATAAAAATGTTTAAAAAAACGGATTGTGTCACGCAGAAAATTCCTTTAAAATAAACTACATAACGTTTGAAGCTAAACTAGTGACAAAAAAGAGGAAAAAACCAAAGTTTTATTCAAAAATAAAACGAAACATTTTACTTAACAAAATCTTTGCAGCGTTCGGGAAATTCCGATACATACAAAGTTAAGTAATTCAATAATGTGGATTATCTAAACATTTCATTGAAAGGAATGGTGGAAAGTCAAACATTTTATCGAACATAAAAACAAAATCACTTTACATTGAAACGAGTTAAAAATGAAACTCAGTAAGAGTTAAGAAATAAGCGGTTTGGGTTAAGAAGGTTAAAAAAATACTAAATTAATCAAATTTAGAATGTTTTCTCGAACACTTTATAACGTAATTTGATTTGTTTAAACTTATTTCTTTCGCTAAAATATTACTTTAAACAGTTACCAACAATGTTGAATTTCAGAAGAAATATTAGGCTTTAATAAATAAAATGAACCTAAGGTTCAAATATTTTTAGGTGAAAATAGGAATTTATTTGGTGTGTTTTAATGAAAATGGTGAAATTTCAGAATTGTTGCCAAAGGTTACCATACTTGTAGTGGTTAGTACTAACTTCGTGTTTGGAATGAACAAGCACCAGTTTGCAAATCAAGATTAATGATTTATTTATGAGTTAAGCATGTGAATTACAGATGCACGAGGGGTGACCCAACTTGGTAAATGGATGCTACACATGAGAGGGAAAAATGAAAGGATACCTGAGGTCGAAGTCAGAGTTCGCGGGGTGGCCGAGAGGTGTAAGCGACGAGCCTCTCACCGAGAAGGTTCTTGGTTCTGTCCTTATCCTAGCCATACTATAGACGTATTCGTGCTGGTGAAATAAAATCCTCTAAAAATCACCGGGGTGCCCGAGTACACGGCGATATACGTGCTCGTTAAATCTGTAGAGTCGAAAGTCCCGGCGGGCGGCGTTAGCGTACAATGTCGCTCGAAGTTCCGTTGGGTGCCCGCACAGGTGTCAACTTCGTCCCTTGACCAGGGCTCTAAATTACGAGGCGGGATTTGGCTGTGTTAAAGCTCTTAAAGAAGGCTAGAAATAGGCAGCCGAAAACGGTTACATTACTTCGCGGGATACTGTATGTAGGGCCCGTCCGTGGCCGAGTGGTTAAGGCATCAGCCTAGAGGTTCAACCTTCTCAGGAGTGCGGGGGTTCGAATCCCACTTACTGACATCATCCTATAAATCGGATCTGTGCTTGAAATAGTAGAAAATCCTCATCACGGATGGGCCCGAGTACACAGGGACAGACGTGCTCGTTAAATCTGTGGAGTCCAAAGTGTCGACGGCGTTAGCGTACGATGTCGCTCGAAGTTCCGTTGGGTGCCCGCTCAGGTGTCGACCTCGTCACTTGACCAGGGTTCTAAAATACGAGGCGTTATTGGCTGTGTTAAAGCTCCTGAAGGAGGCTAGAAATAGGCAGCCGGAAGCGATTACCTTACCTGTATGTAGCGCCGACCCGGCGGCGCAACGGTTAGGGAGCTAGCCTTTGGAGCCTCAGGGTTCGGGTTCGAATCCCGGTAATTCATGGATGTTTATGTTTGTCGAGTATATGCGGAGTACGTGCTCGTTAAATCAGTTGGGTCCGAAAGTCCTGTGGGCGGTCATTGCGCAGTTTCCCACGGGTACAGGTCCCTGGAGACTATTTCCCTCCCCTTCAGGGACATGTCTAAATTGTGGAGGTGGCGATAGATGGCAGCATCTCTCTTGTATGCGTGTGCATGTCGTGTCCGTCCTTGACGAAGGTTTATAAGCGGGTCTTTGTGACCAAGCACACAAGCCTGAAAATATATGTCTTCCAACCAACCAACCTACTGTATGTAGCCGGTGACTGTGATCATCTTTGGCGTAGGACGCTCAGAGCTAGCTTGGATTCGCTCCCGGGCTAGGAGCACAGTGAGTCGGACATTTAAGTGTAAGGGGCACCGTACTGATGTTGGGGCTCTCTCAGGGGACAGAGACAGGAAGACCGCTGACAGAGATAGGATTTCTCGTAGGATGGGAAGTAGGTTTCCCGGGGATGAGGATGGAGATAGCCCGCGACCGGAGTCGGAGCTCGGGATGAAAGATGGACCCGCGGATCGTAGTTTTTGCAGACCGCGGAGCCAGAGGGATAAGTCATAATTAAAACTTTCCAAGTCCCCGGACGTTTCCCGTCAATCAAGGGATGAAGAGTTCCTCATTAGTTGATTCTACGCCCTGAACGCTCCCCTTTTCCGCATAGATTAAAACAATATCCAGTAGCGACACTCTGACCTCCCACATACTATTCCCAGACATGGCGACGCATGTTGTCCTGTCACTCAAACTAAGGGGTCAAGATGTCAAGTGGGGAATATGACCCTTGGAAAATGTCAAAAACTGTTTCGAACATGGCCAACTTCAATAACAAGGCCAGAGAAGCTCTCCCAAACATGAGCGTAGACGGAAATTTTGACGTCACTGTTCCCAGTGCCGAAGATCGAGAAACTAGTTCGGACGCATTCAGAACATTAAAATTGTGGTCAGCCGTGAACGAGTGGTTCCAAACAGGTTTCGAGACAGGTTGTCTTCATCTACGGAACAACGTCACTCGGAACTATGACGTCAGAATTTCCGTCCCAGAGCGTGTTTGGGAAAGCTTCTTCGGCCTTAGTAGTTGAGTAGGCCGTGTTTTGAACCGTTTTACTTTTAAAATCTGCCTTATTTTATAACTTGGCTCTGCTTTTGTTTTTCAATGAGGGACAAAGGAATTTCACCATAAGCCATAATCAGCCATATGAAAAGGAAATGGAATAAATCATAAAACCATACAGATGGGGGCTCCGCAGCCCAGTCGTCAGAACATCGGCCACTCATACAGAGAGTCCTGCGTTCAAAACCCGACCACATCCTATAGACGGATACTTGTTGCGAGAATAAAAGAAAATCGATTTAATTACTCGAGTACTCTGGGACAGACGTGCTCGTTAAATCTGTGGAGTCCAAAGTCTCCACGGCCGGTGTTAGCTTACGATGTCGCCTGAAGTCCAGTTGGGTGCCAGATCAGGTGTCAACTTCGTCACTTCACCGTGGATCTAAATTACGAGGCGTAATTGGCTGTGGTAAATCTCATAAAGGAGACTAGAAATAGACAGCCGAAAATGATTAAATTACCAAATTACCATACTCTTGCGCAATAACTAAGATGGACTGAAACCAATTTTACCCTCCTCATCGTTTGAACTTATCGGACGTATTCTTTGTGTTATTTGTTGTGTTTTTAGTCAACTTGTCTGCCCTTTTCCACATACTAAAAAATAAAAAGCAGGTATTAATATCGTGCGCTTTTGACTGCTTCCCCCCTCCCTTTTCACAGAATTTATTTACATCCTTTATAATGATTATATTTTGTGCTTCATATGTTCTCTAGTAAAGGAAATTCAATTTAATGACAATATTTATTAACAAGAATGGGGTTTAATTGAGATTTATCAACCAAAACAGTCTACGGACATCACAGTGAGACAGCCCACCGACATGATTTGTCATAGTCTGTAGACACAAATTTTTCCACAGAATGCTTAATTTTTTCAAATTTTTCAACGTTAGTAAGTTGATAAAATATTCATTGTCTTAAATTAATTCAAGTGTTCAAGTGAACGATATCTTGCGGGGACATATGGTTTACATTCAGAAATACATCACTCTTTTCAGCAAAATATAAACCCTTCTTATTCAAACCGCCAAGCAACTGCCAACAGTTTACAACAGCCTAAAATTAGGCCGTAGGGAGCCTAGTGGTCAGCGTCTCGGTCTCGAGATCGGAAGGTCCCGCGATCGAGTCCCGGTACCACTGAAGACCCACCGAGTATATAGTATATGCGGAGAGTATATAAGTATATATACTATATATCCGCATATACTATATACCGAGTATATAGTATATGCGGTACAAAGTATATGCGGAGTACGTGCTCGTTAAATCTGTTGGGTCCCAAAGTCCTGTGGTCGGTCATTGCGCAGTTTACCTAGGTCCCTGGAGACTATTTCCCTCCCTTTCAGGGATATGTCTAAATTGTGGAGGTGGCGATATATGGCAGCATCTGTCTTGTATGTGTATGTATGTCGTGTCCGTCCTTCTTGACGAAAGCTTATAAGTGGGTCTCTGTGACCAAGCACACAAGCCAGAAAATATATGTCTACCAACCAAGCATAAAACTACAAATGCCATATCCTCACAATAAGAGTATGTGACAAGTCATAGGCTTATTCATCTCTAGAGGGTATACTGTAACAAATAGTATGTTGTTTTTACATAAATGAAACTATCAGCTGATGTGCCAGAAAAATACCTATACATTTACATGGTTAATCGGTTTATTTTATACGAATAATTTGTAATTTTAAGTCTAAATCTGTTTTTAAACAGACTAACTAAACTAAACTCCTCGGCGCAACAGCCCATTAGTGGGCCAAGGCCTACAGTGCCCATTTCAGCTTTCGTGACCACGGGCGCTGGGGTGCTAGACATATGTCCCGGTAAGATGGTCAGCCTCGCGCGGTACCCCCCAGTGTTTAGTTCCCAAGCATGCTTGGTACCCATTTCATCGACTCACTTAAGGGATGAAAGGATGGGTCAACCTATCGCCCAATCAGGGATTCAATCCCCGGACCTGTGGCGTGGCAATGCGAAGCACTACCACTGAGCCACTGGGCTTCTTTTAAACAGACAAATTATAAAAAATAAACAAACTTTACTTCCCCTAGCCAACCCAGTGAAAAGCGGGGCTACGAACCACAGTAATAACGAGGATTAATAATGTGCCTACCCCGGACTCGAACCATGGACTTTTAGCTCTCAAGTTCAACGCTCTCCCAACTAAGCAAGTTCAGCATGGCAGAGTTTCCACAAACAGTTGCAATGCTTCTTTGGTTATAGTGTAATAACATTTACTTGTTTAAAAAATGAAAAAAATGTTTTCATTTTAAATAGATTATTTTTTACAGATAATACTTTAAAAAGAAAATAACAGATTTGTTCTGCAAAAATATAATATTTTTCTGTAAAATTAACAGATATTTTTACAGTGCATTGGTATGCCATCAATTTGGAAACAATCAGAAAGACATCACTTTATTTTGAGCCAAATATACTCACCTTATCCAATCCTCCATGTTTACAACAGCCTAAAACTATAATTGCTATTTCCTCAAAAAATAGAAGCAAAAGTTCCGGACAAACTCATTAGTTCCACACAAGGAAGGATATCCGATTTCTCCGTACAATGGCGGGCTTTCAGGATTAGAAATAAAATGTTCCGGAACAGCGTTGTTTCTTTGCTGTCATTATCAGAGGAACTTCGTTAAATCTTACTTGTATAATTTCCAGTAACGAAACTTTATTCGTTTGGTAGTTTCTCTTAAGTTTTGTTAGCATGCATGGTAACAGAAATGTCTTTAGAAGTTTGCTTAAAATTGTTTAGAATAAAATAAAAGGAAATTTTTACTTTTGTATACTTTTTCTTACACTGTTAAAAATTGTGTGCTTGATTTCACCATGACATTGGTTCCTTTCACCATGATATTGGTTCCTAGTAGCTGTAACGGCTGTGTGGTGAAATGTTTCACCTTTTTTTCGGTGTTTGGTTGAACCATTTTTCTGGATTTGGAAACAAAAACCTGAGAAATGG
The DNA here is from genome assembly GCA_019343175.1 of Oedothorax gibbosus. Lineage (NCBI taxonomy): Eukaryota > Metazoa > Arthropoda > Arachnida > Araneae > Linyphiidae > Oedothorax > Oedothorax gibbosus. The sequence goes on along the minus strand of CM033274.1, from coordinate 35,897,304 downwards.
TTCAACCGAATACCAAAAATATGGTTTAATGTTTCACCACACAGCCGTTGCAGCTACTAGGAACCATATTTTTGGTGAAACAAAGTGCCTAATTTTTAACAGTGTAAAATTATTTTTAAGTCGTAGGTTCTCAAAATAGTATTTTGAACGTTTAGAAATTTTATAAAGTACAAGAAACGTAAACTATATCTATAAAAAAAATCGCATGTTTAAAGTTAAGTTGTCTGTCAGAATATAGATACCAGCTTCTTCTCAAAATAGTAAAGGTTTTGAACACGTCCGTAATTCAAACACATTCGGCCTCGTTCAGTTGGGTGCCAGATCAGAGTCGACCGCGACACTTTACCGCGGTTCTTAATTACGAGATGTAGTTGGCTGTGTTAAAGTTGTTCACGGAGGCTAGAAATCGTCCACAGGAAACGATCAAACAAAATCAAGTTTTTGGGCCGTAGTGAGCCTAGTGGTCAGCCTCTCGGTCTCGGGATCGGAAGGTCCTGCGATCGAGTCCCGGTACCACTGAAGACCTACCGAGTGTATGCGGAGTACGTGCTCGTTAAATCTGTTGGGTCCGAAAGTCCTCTAAGTTCCCATACCAAATCAATACCTCTGGGGGTGACAAGCCAATTCTGGGGATCCTCTAGTTGGCCTCTGTCTCTAAAAATTAGATGGATCCACTTATGTGTGTGTGTGGTCTGTTGTGTCTGTCTTACTTGACGAAGGTTTATAAGCGGGTCGCTGACCAAGCACACAAACCTGAATATATATGTCTACAAACCAACCAACCAACCAATCAAGGTTTTTCCCTAACATTTATGTTGAGTAGAAAAGTAGGTTGTGGGAATTCGTTTAAAACTGTTGCTACCTGAAGAATACTTTTTATGGTATTATTTACTTTTACATTGCACCTTCACAACACTAATTAATATTTTTTTAATAAAAATTTTGAAGAAGAAACTTGTTTTTAGTTGTACTTATAATACAGTTGCCCACCCTCGATTTTAATATCATACTTTTAAATCATATAATTTTTATGCAATATGAAGTATCTCTTTTACATTATTTTTATTTATCGTGCAAAATAGTAAATGTTTGTAACTTTGTGAAATGAATTTATTTAGAAATATTTAAATTGGACATTAAATCACCTGTAATATCAATTAAATTTAATCATCGGTTGTCAAAAAAATTAAACAACTTTGCATCTAAAAATCCCATATAAACTTATTTCACAAAGTTTACAAAAAACTTTCATTTAGCCCTACGTCCTTTTCATTTAAAAATATTCATTTGCCCTGTGGAAGACTTCCTAACGTGTAGCATTGGTGAAAGAGAAAAACCAGGAAACCACACAATTTATAAAACACGACGTCTCTCATTTATAAAGGCCAAAATGTTTGTGAACGCGATTTTCCTGGGAACACTCTCACTTCTTCCGCTAAATTCTGGATTTCTAGGATTAAAAAAAACCTTTTTGTACACTGAGAGTTACGGCATATGGTTAAGTCTGTTTCTCTTATTTTTTTTCGTAATGTGTCTTAAAGAATAATATTATTTTGGTAATATCTACTGTTACTTTGTATCACACAGCATTATTTTAATATTTTTAATAAAAATTTCGAAACACTAGTTTGGTTTTAGATCTGTATGTAATACAGTTGGTCACCGTGAATTTTCATGTGTCGTCCTTTTAAATTATTTAAAATATAATTATTTTTCCTTGAAATGTATTATCTTTCTTACATTACTTTCCTTTATCGAGAAAATAGTAATGTTTTGTAAACTTTGTGAAACAGTTTATTTGGAATTATTTAATTTAGTCATTCATTGAATCACAATCAGTATCAATTAAATTTAATTAACGATTATCAAACAAAGTTCTCTCAAAGTTAAACATTTCTGCATCTGAAAATACCAACACAAAAGACCTTATTTCAAAAAGTTTAGAATTTTTTTTTCAGTTCGCCATGTATCCTTTTTATAGTAATAGTAATTTTTTGTAAACTTTGTGAAACAGTTTATTTGGAATTATTTAATTTAGTCATTCATTGAATCACCATCAGTACCAATTAAAAATTTAATTAACGATTATCAAACAAAGTTCTTTCAAAGTTAAACATTTTTGCATCTGAAAATACCAACAAAAAAGACCTTATTTCAAAAAGTTTACAATTTTTTTCAGTTCGCCATGTATCCTTTTTATTTATAAATATTCAATATCTCTACCTAAAGCTTCCTAACATATGGCATTGGTGAAAGAAGTAAAACTGGAAACCACACTATTTATAAAACATGATGGCTTTCATTTTAAAATCCCAAACTGTTTGTGAACGGATTTCTCTGGGAAGATTCGCACACTGCCTCTGAAAAATTCTGCTTGTCTGGGATTAAAGAAAATATTTGGGTAAACTGAGAGTTACGACAGATGGTTTGAAATGAGTCTGGTTCTCTTTTTATTTTTCGTGGTGTGTCCTAAATAATAATATTCTCGGAATATTCTTGGAATATGAGAATTTGAATCTTCCAAAAATATTTTTTTATTTGGTATTCTAGATTGAACCTTCATATTCTTGGAATATAAGAATTAGAATCTAAGAAAAATCTTTTTTATTTGGTACTTTCTTATTCTAAATTGTACCTTCACAATATTATTTTAATATATTTAATAAATAGTTAGAAGAAAACATTTGCTTTTAGTTCTATATATAATTCAGCAGTTCATTGGGAATTTTACCATCGCACTATAAAAATACAGCTATTTTTAAGTAACATATTGTTATATGTTATACATTATTTTCATTTATTGTGTAAAGAGTAAATTTTTCTTTAAATAATTTCGGATTTCACGTTCCTCCTTAATAAGTCTTGTTCATTTCGCTTCTTCTTCGTTTTGTATCCAAAAGAGCACAGAAAAAAATGTTTTGTTGGGAGAACCAAATTTTTTTTGTTGACGTGTTTTGTTGACTAATTTTGTTGACTTAACAATATTTTACTTGTCCCAACAAAGCGTCATTTCCACCACAACAAAACCCGTTTGGTTGAGGTAAGCTCGGCTTGCTATTGGCTGTTTCTAACTGTGACGTCATGGTGCCTGTCATCAACAGCAAATCGAAGAAAATTAAGGGCACCATTCGGCCATTATCGTCGCGGAAGGATTTGATTGCTATTTTCAAAGGTAACTTGGGGCCGTAGTGAGCCTAGTGGTCAGCGTCTTGGTCTCGAGATCGGAAGGTCCCGCGATCGAGTCCCGGTCCCACTGAAGACCTACCGAGTATATGCGGAGTACGTGCTCGTTAAATCTGTTGGGTCCGAAAGTCCTGTGGTCGGTCATTGCGCATTTTCGGTTTGGCGCATTTTTGGTTGAATCAACAAAACCATTTGGTTGAATCAAAAAAATAATTTCAACAAAAAAATTTGGTACTGACAACAAAATTTTTGTTGGCGCTATATTGACCAAAAAATTTTGTTGAAACAACAAATTTTTTGTTCTTTCAACAAAATATTTTTTTCTGTGAGTAATATTCTCTTGGCGCTATTATCCCAGGTCGAAAAGTCAGTAAACATCAGTTAAACAGATGCGTTATAAGAATGCAGTTTAACAAACCACTGTATTACGAAATATAAGTGGATAATACCTCTTCAACTATTCTACTGATATAACCTGCTATTAATGTCGCATTACTTTGTAAAAGTATCGATTGAAATGCACATCTCTAAGGCATAAATTCGTTTCTAGTGATATTACTTACTCTCTTACTGACGTCAATTTGATGCGATATTGGTTGCAAGCGATATCAGTAGAACACTAGGTTGGTTGGTAGACATATATATTCAGGTTTGTGTGCTTGGTCAGCGACCCGCTTATAAACCTTCGTCAAGTAAGACAGACACAACAGACAACACACACACATAAGTGGATCCATCTAATTTTTAGAGACAGAGGCCAACTAGAGGATCCCCAGAATTGGCTTGTCACCCCCAGAGGTATGGATTTGGTATGGGAACTTAGAGGACTTTCGGACCCAACAGATTTAACGAGCACGTACTCCGCATATACTCGGTAGGTCTTCAGTGGTACCGGGATTCGATCGCAGGACCTTCCGATCCCGAGACCGAGACGTTGACCACTAGGCTCACTACGGCCCTCAGTAGAACACTAGTTTCTTCAATTAATGTCACTAGACATCTTACTAATGTCTGTCTGATGCGATATAAATTGCAAGCTACATCAGTTGGGCACCAGTTCATTTCTATTGACATCACTTGCCCACTTACTGATATCAGTTCGACTCTACTGATATCTGTTCAAAATTCTATTAATATCACATCATCTTCTACCGACTTTTCGACCAGGGATCAACTTCTATATTGCACATTTCCTTCACAACATAATTTTTATAATTTATAAAAAGATTATGAAGGAATAATTTGTTTTTATTTTTGTGTATTTTGTTTTAATAATAAAGTTGTTCACCGTGAATCATATCGTATTTTAAAATACAATTATTTTTAAGTAAAATATATTGTTATTTGTATTAAATTATTTTCATTTATTGTACAAATATTAAATTTTTCATAAAATATTTTTGGATTCGACGTTTCACCTTAATTTAATTTATCAATTTTTAGAAATACTTCAACAAAAAAAAAATTCTATTTCTATAAATAATCATATTTGTTTTTGTAAATTCTTACAATTTTTTTAGGTATATATTTGAATTCAATTTTAGTTTCGGAATTCAATGCACATCAAATTAGATCATCAAAAGAGAATACATTTATTTTGTAAAATAATCTAGAAATATATATATTCTTTAAAATTCAAATAATTTTGGCAAAGACTATATTTTTAACTATCAAATTAGTTACAAAATGCTTAGATATTTTTCAAACACTTAATTAAAGTAATTTTCTTCGGTTATTAAAAAAATATATAGTAATTAAATTAGTATTATCGATGGATTTTAGGTAATTAATCATTATCTCCGGGCTTAAAAATAATTAATTACTATCCGTAGGATATAAAATTTAAACATAATAATTACCTGAACTTAAAAAAAATCTTAATTGATCTCTTGATTTTCCCTAGAGAATGTTGTGTAAATGTAGCTGCGTTATGGGTAGGAGAACGATTTAATTTTTAATATCAAGAAGCAACCGAAGTGAAATAATTGGTATTGACAAAACTACAAGCTGCGTGAACATAATTAACCAGCACTTTCAATGAAAGAAAATGTGAGAAAGAATAAAAATGCAACATCACGATACACTCAACTAAATCCAGGAATAAGTAACAATCCTACTGCAGTATCCAAAGGGCTCGTTTCAGTTTAAATTAGTTTGAATTATCGTCGCACTAGAGCTACACGAAGGCTATTGGCGACGGGCGTCGTATTTTAGAATCACAGTCAAGTGACGAGCCGACACCTGAGTAGGCACCCAAAACGCAACCGTTAAGGGCTACATCGTACGCAGCGTTGTGACTTTGGAACATATTTAACGTGCACTCGCTCTACACGGGGCATTATTCGTCGGACATTTTTGGCGGCGTTTATGGGCTCGTTTCAAGGACCCATGAAAAGAGTCATGCATTCAAACTCGGTTGTTTGATCAAGCACACAAACCGGAATATATATGTATGTATATTATATATCGTACAAATCTTTATAAAGTTATAATATTAACCACACAAATATCTATACTATTCTAATATTCAGTTATTTCCTAATAACTCTCAGTTAATGTCTTGCCGATCTATCGAACAATTCCCACGTTTAAATAGGCGTCATTACATTCTTTCCCACAGAAATTGCAGACGCAGCAGACTTTGTTTTGGCTTCCGATCCACTCTTCTCATGACCGTTAAAAATAGCCACTTTTTAATTGGACTTCGAGATGTAAGGTTGTGTGTTTTTTGGCGTGCCGAGCTACATCTCCTGCCCCGTTCTTTACAAACTCTAAAATATGCTTTCTTTACAATAAACCACTCTTTGGACGTCCAGTATTCCTTCATTTCAGATTAACTAAATAAGAATTATACTCTCATGTGTAGTAGATGTTATTCTATTACATGTATAGGTCAAACTCGGTTACAATGACGTTACTTACAACGGCAACTCGTTTATAAAGCAATGAATGATCGGTTCATTGAACCACCCATAGACCTTAATGGTATAATACCTTGCTTACAACGAAAATTTTTAATTAACTACTCGGTTATAATGCAAATACGTGCTCATATGATCTACAAAAATTATTTCTTAAAAAAAAAAATATTACAAAAGAAATGCGTTATCACTGTTAAAAAATTATTCTATTTTCCATTGATGCGTAAAGTCGCCAAATTTGAAATTGATTTCCCACATAATAAAAATTATTGACCATAGCTCTCTGAAAGTCTGAGGTAAGCAAATTGAGTGATGTGTAGTCTTTTTTCTTTAGGCCAGTTCTTAGTGTGGTGCTTCGCAATGCCCGACACAGTCCGGGGATCGAATCGGATTGGGCAGGTTACCCATCCTTTCATCCCTTAGGGGTTGATAATGGATCAAGCAGCTTGCTAACTAAACACTGGGGGTTCCGCGTGAGGCTGACCACCTAACGGGAATATGCTTGCACCCCAGAACCCTTGATCACGTAAGCTGAAATGGCACGGCAGGCCTGGCCACTAACGGCTGTTGCGCTGAGGAATTTTATGTAAACTTGTTTTCACTGCATGAGATTGAAATTACAATTTTTAAATTTTTAAAAAATTATATTTGTATGATAGATGATTAAAAACGGCCCCTCCATACTTTAAATTTTAAAATGTAATATAAATATTTCATTTATAATCTATTAAAAATTATGTGTGGTGCTGGAAAACCTGATAGCCAGGTGACGGGTTTATACGTCTGTATCCCTCAAGAGGGATAAGGGAAGTGAAAAGGCTGGTGGATTTGATGGCGGTCAAGATTAATGGACGATTTGAACGGGATGGAGCGGTGTTTGTCTATAGGAAAAAAGATAATGCTTAGCGTAACTGTGACGTCAATGCAGGATTAGTTGTTCCAGTCGTCCATTGTTGAGAAATGCTTCAATCTCTGATATTAGCTTGAGCGTTAAAAAATAAACCTTTATACTATTTTAAAGAGGAAGTAAGTTTTTTTTCTTTTCAAGTTATATTAGTTAGTAGGTCGTTTAAAATAACTTTTAAGTATTCTTTATTAAACTCTGTGTGTCGAAATAGCTCAGTTGGGAGCATCAGATAAAATAGCCTTAGTTCCATCTAGGTTTTTTTTAGTCTCCTTATTTTCTCCTTCGGTTGTAAAATGGTCTGTATCCCCTTTGATATGTGGTAGACAGGGGCTCGATTTCGAGGATTAAAACTTTTGATTTTCTCTTTCAAACGAAAAACTTAGTAGCTCGTATTCAGTATTTTCCAGCTAATAATTATATTTCACCTTAACATTAAACCGGTTTTTTTTCGACAAAAACAAGTATTTGTCTATAAACAACAAATTGTTCGTAAAAAAACTTATTTTCTCTATAATTTAAACTCAAACTTAACGGCCCACCAGCAGAGTTTTTTTCCTTTAAGGGGGACCAGACCCCCAAAAATTTTCAAAAATGACATTTCAATGTTTTTAGTGTTTCTTAAAATACGAAATCTTAGCTTTTCAACGATATCTTACATAAAAGTTTCGAGTACTGGAAGTATTTTTAATATTTTTTTAAACAAACGTTGTTTAGGTAAAATCCAGTCATGTTTTATAGGTAAGAAACCACTATTGTTACTATACCGTTTGGTTATATCTCAAAACTTACTTTTTCAATGTTCATGTACCTTTTTCTCAAAATCTACTGTAGGTATCAGCCTGAAATTTTTTATACGTATTTAAGATGTTTGTTTCTAAACACCGCTGGAGGGATTTGAGTATAAATATCTTACTTTTTTTCTTTTAAATATTATTGATGTTTTTTAGGTAAAAAAAATATGTAGTTTCACTTAAAAAATTATAATTTAAAAACTAAACAATTTTTTTTTAAATTCCTCCAATAAAGTATTGTTAAACATCCATTTAACAACTGGTAAAAATTTCATTAAAAAATATCGAATAGATTCTGAGAAAAAGGTACATAAAATAGGTCATTTTAACATGGGCTTCAATGGAGGGCTCCGGTCCTCCTTAAAACAATAGTTTTTTTTTTCAAATGTAGTAGTAAAATGTTTAGGTTAAGGTTACGGCAATATATTCCAACTTTTTCATATTTTATTCCAATAATTAATTTTATTCAATACTGAAATACTAAAACTTTTTTATTAAATCTTAGTAATTTAAGCTTTACAATGGAACTTTTATTACACATAAATGTTTGCTTAAAACAATTATAAATAATTCTGGTGACATTAAAAAAAAATAATTTTTTAAACCTATTTTAAGTTAATAGTCATTTTAGTAATTAGTTTTGATTCAAAGTCATTTGAAACATATATGCAAACCTAAACTCTACAATGAAAACTGCTTCTGTTTTATCCTATGGTGAGACTGGTTTTTAAGCCTGTAACCGTTCTACTATGTGATCCTTTTCACTTCTTTCCATTTGGGAAAATAAGTGGCTCGTAATCAGTGCGGTGGCATGGATAAAGAAAGTTTGACAAATATTCGCTTCTCAGTCTTGTTTGCAAAATTGATGAGGAACAACTAAACTCCATTTTGAAAACCTCAGTTCAATTGAGTGCGCGGTAATTAACATTCCCTATTTAGACGACATTATCTTTTTTTAGAACGGTTTGTTTGTACTGGAATTTTGGCATTTCATTTTATTGTGATCTGAATTAAATTCTGGTTTTGAACTTCCATTAACTGCAACCGCAAACAATTGTATAAAGACGTTGTTTTAGGGAGGCATGGTAGTTATGATTAAAGTTCCATTTTATTTGTCCGAAAACGAAGATTAAAGTTTAGAATGATATTAAATTGACAACAACAATTGTGAAGCATTGGAAATTTGTTTGACAAAAAATGTGGAGAGCCATAGTAATTAACCAATACAGCAATAGCAATCGTTGATTGGTTTATTGTGTTAAATAATAAAAATAATTGTTAGTGAAACATGAACAATCAATGAAGTTACATTTGAAAAAAAGTTATTTGTTCAGTTAGCAATTGTACTCGATGCAACAAAAACTAGTGTGTTTGTAACAGAATCTCTCACTTAGCGCGCTTCCACACAACATTTGTGTTCAACTGGAAAAAAGGAGCCAAACACAGTATTAATACTATATTAAATATTTACACACTAAATTTAAATAGTTTTATTTATTTTCTTTCGAAAAATTATAAATTATTAGATAAAATTAAATAATATATATATTTTTAATATATATTTTTTTTGTAATTTTAGAATTATTCTAAAATTACATAAAAATATCGTAAAAATACTAGCTGCATTTTGGAATCTTTTTAGTGACTTTAAAAAAACGTGAAACGCTTTGCTAGTATTTTATGGTATGTTTTTATAATTTTAGAATTAAATGGTATTTTTTCGTAGTTTTTCTCCTAAAACTACTGGCAACACTGTTAAAAGACACCACCAAAGACATAAAAAACAAAACCGCAGAGCTATTGCCAGATCCTCCTTGAAACAACCCCATTAATTTATATTTCAAAGAATAAATATAAAATATTCCTCGCTTTTAAATACATAGAAGCAAAATATTTCATATCAACACATAAAGAATCTTTTTGTGAAATATATATGACGTCATTTCGAACTGATTTATGTCGTAAAAATTTATTTTTCAAAAGAATTAAAGTTTCTCGAGCGATTGTTGTGGATGGCAATGGTGATTTAATTCTAATTAAAATGGTTTCTTATGCTTTTTATATGAGCATTAAATATTGCAACTTTTTTTTAATAATTGAAGTACTTCGAATTCGCATTTTTTCTGAGATTTTAAATTTCGTCAATTTTGATGCGCTGAATTGTTTGACGAATTGCAGTGTATGTAGCATTTGTAATTTGGGCTAAGAAAGTGGGTGACAGACGGACAGACGGACTGAACGATTATAACACCTGCCACTTTTTACGTTATAAACGTAGCGTGGAAGCCAATAAGCAGAAAAGAGTTTATTTAGGAAAGAAAAAGAAGCATTATGTAAAAACACATCAATAAAATCTAAATGCTTAGCAATTAGTTGAATGTAGAGACGTAGGGAAGCCCGAGAATAGTTTTCTAGGTTTTTTTTATTCTTTTTGGATATCTATTGTTCAATGTTATCTATTTTGAGAAAACAAAATATGTTTAACTCCGTTGTACATTTATATAAAAAATTCTAATAATTATTTTTCAATAAAATAAATACAGTTTTTGACATAAAATAATTTCAGTTGGAAAATATGCCACATATGTAGGGGCAAGTTTATTGACCCCACATGCAAGCAAACAGGTGGAGGGTAAATTTATGGAGTAACTTTACACAAGAGAAGAAGTTTACTGAAATTTTGCGGTGAGGTTACATCGTAAACCTGGAGGCAATACATGTTAACAAAAATTATACTGTGTAACTCCCTAATTTGCGTAGCGTCGCTCCATATCTTTGGTGTTTTGGTTTAGCTTTTTAACTTTACGTCATGAATCTGGAGTAACGTTACATCAAAGTTTTAAAATGAATTAATAGTTTGACGACTTGAACCAACGATTTGAGCTGGTGATTTATATCTGAGATTTCTAAATCTGATATATAAATCACCAGTTCAAATCATTGGTGTGTTTTTCAAATGGTGTGGTCAAAGTTTTAAAATGAATTAATAGTTTGACGACTTCAACCAACGATTTTAACTTTTGATTTATATCTGAGATTTCTAAATATCAGATATAAATCACCAGTTCAAATCGTTGGTGTGTTTTTCAAATGGTGTGGTCAAAGTTTTAAAATGAATTAATAGTTTGACGACTTGAACCAACGATTTGAACTGGTGATTTATATCTGAGATTTAGAGTTCCGTGTTTTGTATGTATATACAGCTCTCCAAGAGTTCTATGGGTATTTACGAAAATAAATCCAAATTTGTGTACGTTATTATATGAAACTGGTGTAACGTTTTACCAAAGGCTACTTTTACCACTTACAAATGAAATAAGCAAAGTGAAATGCTATTAAATACTACACATTATATATTTTTTTATTATACATTATATAATTTTCTCCAAGAGTTCTATGGGTATTTACGAAGTTAAATCCAAATTTGTGTATGTTATTATATGAAACTGGTGTAACGTTTTACCAAAGTCTACTTTTACCACTTACAAATAAAATAAGCAAAGTGAAATACTATTAAATAACACACATTATATAATTTTTTTTGTGAAACTGGTAAATGACAAAAGAAATTATTGTTCCAAGTCCTATTCATTTATATTATAACTATCATATGCTACATGAAAACTATTTCTTTCTGTGAAATGTTGTTAACCTTCAAACTTTCTCACAATATAAATTATACCATTTTACTCAATGAAATTAAATCAAAACCCTTCAGAATTAACAATTGACATGAATTGGGGAAATGAGTTTCTTTAAACTATTTATTTGAAAATCGTTTTATTGTAGTTTAAAGTAGTCAAAGCTTAAAAACACATCCCGAGGCTCATTTGAGTAAAGTGGAATTAAAATCTTGGAATTGGATTTTAAATTGACACGCACTCTCTTGAATAAACAATGATTTAAACCGTTAAATTGACGTTTCTACTGGTTTTGAAAATTGGCATACTTCTAAATTTTCCTTGTGTATTTTAAAATTTCGCTTCAATGCGGCTTTTAGTTTTCTTAAAATTAGCATTTTGTCTTTCCCTAAAGTTTTTGTCAAATACCAATAATATGCTTTAATGTAAAGGCCACTGTAACTTTAAACTGTTTAAACAAATTTTTATGTAAATTTTATTCGTCTCTAAAGTTTACTTACATCAATATTTGTCAAGTATATAACATTGAAACAATTTATTTTTAACCAAAGATATTAACATAGATTATACCTAAACAATTATTTAATTTTTAAACGTTAAAAAAAAAAATTGTCTACCATTCTTTAATATACTTTTTCACAAGAATAAAAATTTAACAAATACAAAGTAGAAAAAACATAGAAGTATATTATTTTATCTTTAGATTAATAGTTTTGTAAAATCTTTATTGTAAATCCTTTCTGAGTTTTGGCTGAAAATTGTAACGGAGAATAACTTTAGATACGAAACCAAAAATTGGTCGTATCATACAGACTTTTGGTTATCAAAGACTATCATTTGTGGTTATATGAACCACAAATGATAGTAGCTACTAAATAACAGATGAACTAAAATACGAGCAAAAACATTGCATATCTTCTTTTTTACGTTGTAAACATGGTGAAGTAAATATAAATCATCTTTCTTTGGAATAAAATATTTGATTTGATGTATTACTTACTTTCATAACATCGCAGTATTCTATTTACAGATTGAAAAATCGTTGTTTACTTACCTGAAAAAGAAGATTAACGTAAGTTTAATATTTAAAACAATATGCATTTAAAAAGATTTTAATAAAATGACTACACTTCAAAAGCCATTTGAGTATGTGAATGATAGAACTTTTAAATATGTATTATTAACTATTCAAATACGTTAATAATAGTATATTATGTGTAAAAATAAGGACACTTATAAAATACTTTAGAAGTATAAGTTATTTTCTTAATTTAACAAATTGAAAAGAAATTTTAATTGTTTGTATCGAATTTCGTTAGTTTTAAATAGAAAATAAAACAATATAAGACAAAATATAAGCATAAAAATTTTGTAAGTAAACAAAAAAAACTAGTTTTGTATTTTTAAGCATTAAGATCCACAATAACTGATATTTTGTAATTTTAAACTTATGGTAACTTGTAAGCAATATTTAACAAAAAATTTTTACTTCAAATTTTTAATGGTTTTTTTATATAGTCAAAATGAAAAGTGATGTAACTATACATTTTTAGTGGCACAGAAAAGTAAAACTATTCATTTGTTTTTCTCTATTTTTACCAATCGTTTGAAAAAATTAAGAAAACTTTTAACTTATATACAGATCAGCAATGATCGATGCTTCGATTTGATTTACCAAAATGTGTTCAAGTTTTGTTCATTTGAAATAAATTCTCCTCCATGGAAATTTTTTCTATTGTTTAGATTTCATTTATTTACTATAAATAAAAATAGTTCATTTGTGATATGCAGATGTACGATACTATACTTCTGTGTAATGGATTTTAAAATGGTGAGTTAGTACACTCTTAAAACAAAAGAGTGAAATTCACTCCTTTAGGAGAAGTGCATTTTCGGCACCGGAAAGGAGTGGAAATTAACTCAGACTGAGTTAAAACCGCTCGTTTTAAGAGTGTAGGACGCAGATTGTTTTCTTTTATTTATTTTAGCCACTCCGAAAAAGAGTGAAATTCACTCCTATAGGAGAAGTGCATTTTCGACACGGAAAGGAGTGGAAATTAACTCAGACTGAGTTAAAACCGCTCGTTTTAAGAGTGTACGACGCAGATCGTGCTTCGATTTATTTACCAAAAAAGGATTTTAAAATTCACTCTATAGGAAATTGTTTCATTTTAGACACGGATAAGATAAAATTATGTAACTCAGATGAGTTTAACTCTGCTCGTTTGTTTTAAGAGTAGTAAACATAAATAACTTTTAGATGATAATAACACACAGCATATAACACATAGATATACTTATATAGGGATGACGGGTACATATTTCTCATATAAATAAAACATTTACTCAAAAAGAGGACGAATGCTTTTTCAATGAAGTAATGTAATATTTCATCGTTTAATTTCAAAAGTATGGAATATTTTATCGTCATTCTCAGTGAATTGAAGTCACATGTTAGTGTACACTGTAAAAAAAAATATGTAACGTTACAGCACATGTTAAGGTTGTTGTTTTTTTGCGTCACAGTGCAGTAATGTGGCAACAATTGATGAATTGAATTGATTGTAATTTGACAATGTTGTTGTGCTGGCAATAATAAAAAAACAGTATATTTGATCACATTGTCAGTGAATTGAGGTTTCATGTTAGTGCACTCTGTAAAATTACAGCACATTTTGCCATTGTGTTGTGAATTACAGTGTTACAAAGTTATTCGACACCAAATTTGGACTGGGGGACATTATGTTTTTTTTTTTTTTTTGGAGGGGGGGCATTTGTTCGCCTTCACTCATAATATAAAAAAGTAAAAGCTTATCTGATTTATAAGATCTTTTCTTAGAGTACGCTTTTCTTAAAATACCATCCGGTAATTAATTAAGCTATACAATTTTTTAGCAAAAAATCCAATTAATAAGAATCATTATCTGTATTTTTCCATTGAAAGGAGTCCTATTATTTTTAGAAGTACGCTTTTTCATTTAAAATACATACGTATTAATTAGCTATAGCAATTTTTAGCAAAAAATCAATTATGGAATCTTTGATTTCTCAAATGGAAAGGGTCCCAATTGGTTTGAATAATTGAATCAATTTAAATTTTATCAAGTTCTAATTTTGGTTTGGGCAATGATTCTGTAAGCTGGTTTGTAAGTTTTATTTCCTAGCTACTTTACTCTTATAGTTATTATATTGTACTAAATAAATGAAAAATGTTTTTATTAAGAAATATTTTACTGGATAGCGTTTAATACTTCACTAATAAATCTAACATTTTTATTTTTTAAATTCAAAGGTTAAGTCTATTTACGTTTAAACATATTGTACCATAACACAGTTTTACTTAATATATATTATTATTATACTATATACTAGTTATTACTATATATATTACTAGTTTTATTACTATATACTAGTATATATACTAGTTTTATTACTATATACTAGTATATATACTAGTATTATTACTATAACAAAAAATAAAAATATGTTATAACCATATAGTAACAAGGGCGTATCTCAAGTACCAGAGCCTAATAAATGCAGAGGGCAAATTAATTGAAACCTTAATTAAACTAAGCCGCGTCAAATGTGCTTTTTAGTGTTTCTCATACGTCATCAGCGAAGTGCCACTTGACACTGAATATGACATTTTGACAAGTGGAATTCATTTAATTAATCCCTAATGTGCAGTTATAAATATTTCGTGTTATTTCTACACTGCAAAATAATTCAGAAAAATTACAGCGCATTTTGCATTATTTTTTTTACATCACAGTTAAAGATTTTTATGTACTTTTTTCTTCTATTTATGATAGTAAGTGTTATAATTTCTGTAATAATGCTTTAAATTACTAGTCTGTAGTCAATTCTGTAAGATAATAGTATAAAAAATATGCACACAAAAATTTCAAAACATTCGGTTTAGTACTTTTTGAAAAATGTGGTTTGTCTAGACGACAATTTTCAAAAATTTTATTTTGCAGAAAATCAATTTAAAGTAAACAAACTGTATAGAGGAAACAACTACTACTACTATTACATATATATTCCGGCTTGTGTGCTTGATCAGACACCCGCTTATGAAGCCTTCGTCAAGTAACACAGACACAGAAAGAATTTTTACTGTCACAGAGAAAGGAATATACACCCAAGGCGAAGGCGGGAATCGAACCCTCACCCGTTACAGCGCGCAGACTGCTAGCGTAATGGTCCAAACCACTCGGCCATCCGGGCCCCATACAGGAAACAGATGTCGCTTGTTATTAAAACTGTCATAACTTCCGTTATATTTTATGCAAAGTCAATATCGAGACAGTTTTGGATTCTTAAATATCTCCGCTATAATTTAAAATAATAAAAGAAAAATGTTAAATTTCATCAAAAATTGTCATTTCAACGTAGTCGGGTACCATATTTTAAATAGCTAATGTAAAGTATGAAGCCTTTATTTAGAAGTTTTACATTAATATTTTCATTAATCACTAGTTAACAAATAATTGGTTTAAAAAATAAGTATATAAAAATGCAGAAACAATCTTTATGATGAAATTTCCGCTTCGAATTTAAAACAGAATAACTGACTTCGGGATTTTTATAAAACCCTTTTTCGAAATTTTAATTGATTTCACAAGTGATAATTGAACATAAAAAATGCATAACTCCACCACATTTAATAGAAGAAAATTGAATTTTACAAATTAGTAAAAAAATATTTTCGCTCGTTGACCAATTAAAGTAATCTAAAATAACCTTGGAAACGTTCATCCCTAAAACCGAAAAAATTCTTGTCTTGACGAATAATTAATTGTGACGATTTTAAAATAAAATGAGGTATTATGCAATTTTAATGAAATTCCAATCTATCATTATAATTTAAAAACTTAGGACTTTAGGACAAGAAGTTAAAGTTAAATTTTTAAGATATCAGACTACCTAAAAAAATTAAGAAATTATTTAAAAGATTTGATAAGTTTTATGTACGCTTCATGACAACAAAAAATGGGTAAAAATGAAAATTTGGCAAAATTTTCGAATTTTAAAATGAAATGCGGCACGAGTCACTGATATTCAAATTTGATAAAACTTCGTTTCTGAGTGCTATTTTACCTAAAAGAAAAAGAATAAGAGACTGCATATTTTTGAATTCGCAAATTCATAAAATAAGAAACACCCTAATATATATTATTTTGATTCCAAAACATGCTTGGATTTTACAAAAATATTACAGTTTATTACATTACTTTAAATTTCTTTTAAGATAACTGGTTTGAATTAAAAAAAAAATAAGGATACTATACATCTAAAATTGTCTTTATCAATACTTGTACATAAAGTGACATACATTATTCGACATTAAAATATGCATACATTTTATTATTTGTAGATTCGTATATTTTATGTTAAGACATAAAAATACTAATACGAAGTAAGGAAATGTGAATAATTTGAGTAAAGTAAAAGGAAATGTAGATATTGATTATTTCAAATGTTGTTGCTTCTAACAAAGGTAGGGGTGTGTGTAACACTACGAAATTTAATTAAAAATCAATAAATCAATATATTTAGAGGTAATTATATTATCTTTTATGCAATTTTAAGAACTGCTAAACCTAAAAAGTTTTATGGCAACCACCCCTTCGCGCATGCGTAATCTTCTCAAAAACCTTATTACAACATCTGACAGTTGAAGAGTACAGGGGAAGAACCGCTTAATTTTTTAGGAGTAGTCCCGTAATTGTATCTGCTTGGCGGACATTGGCGACAGAAAACCGGTTTTCCTTTCGGTTCTTCTTTCGCGGTACAAACGTGTGACTCGTGTCCGCTGATCTCTGGCGTAAATCAGTGTTGCCGCGAGAGAAAAACAAAGTGAGTAACCGATTTCCTCACACCAGTTTAGGCGATGACTCGCTTTCATCGCCAAAGAGGCCTGATGAGGAAAGTTTGCTACGAAATTAAGCGGTCCCTGTACTCTTCAGTTATAGGAAACTTGTGTACCAAATTTGAAGTTCGTAGTTGGTTTGGGCTGTAGAGTGGTTGGCCAATGTTCAAAAACCATTTATTTTTCGAGTAGTATCGAAAACATAAAATCTTAATTTAAGCTTTTCATCCCCATAGCAATACTTTCATTATTTTACCTTATCCATTAAACAATTGAAAGTAAAAAACCTGTTATCAATTCGAGTATATTGCATGCTTCCAAATTGCTTTTAAGTTCAAAAGATAGTGCAATAACCTAAATAAAAGGTTCTAAATTGCTACTTTACATTCAGACTTAAAAACATTATCGTTAAACCCTCTCAATTTGAATATTATACTCTCTATACATTAGATTGTTTTATAAAAAGTGTAAAAATTGAAAACAAAATCCAGTCGCTATATTTAAAAAATATATATAATGGAACAAATATACCAGAACACATTAATGCATGATACTGGCGACAAGAAAGCTTTTAGATCTCATTTGAATAATTGTTTTTGCATTTTCTTTATTTATTCCAGAGGGGTTTTATTAGTGAATCTGGATGCCACGATTGTTATGTAAAAAAACCCATTAAGAAGTAATGGATAAACTAATCAATTATACAAAAAGTATTCACTGCGTGACTGTGGTTTGAAAAAGTTGTATCATATCTCGGACAATTCGGGTCTTTATAAGAAACTTTGCGCAAAAACCCACTTACTTTCTACTTTAGTTATAAGAAGCAAACCTGGGGTCAAAGTTACCTTTAATAGGCGCAAAAATATCTCTAAGCTCCTTGCGAGAATGGTTCAGCGCAGTTGTGATTTAATAAAATAAGTAATACACGTTATGTTATTAGCTTCCACACTACGTTTATAACGTAAAAAGTGGAAGGTTTTATAATCGTTCAGTCCGTCTGTCTGTCCGTCCGTCTGTCCGTCCGTCACCCACTTTCACAGAAAGAACCACAAGTCCCACAGACAAGTGGGATACGTCATTTTGAAGCAAAAAATCAGATTAGGCTACATTCCAAATTTCATTAAAAAATTTAAATTAGAAGTTTATTTAAAATTTAAATAACTAAAAATTTAATCTACATTGAAATAACATGCAAATTCCATTTTTATTCAATATTTTCACTGTTGCCATTTCGTTAAACGTACGAGAAACTTTATTTGAAAAAAAATAATAATATTTATTTATGTGATATAATTCAGTTTGGATTGTTGTAATATCACAATAGAGTTCTTTTGATGGTTCATTATATATATGTATGAAGAAAGATGCATAGAAAATTCTAACTTGGCATAAAAATGTGCAGGAATGTGCGAGGAATATTACATATTTATTCTTTGAAATATAAATTAATTTTTGAAAACGATAAGTAATAATTATTGAATTTTCGAAATAAAATAAATGAAACTAGCCAAATTTGGCGTGTAAATGTTTAATATAGAATTAATGTTGTGTTTGGCGCGTTTATTCCTGTTAAACACAAATGTGTGGAAGCGGGTTAAGTGACAGATTCTGTTACAAACCTACTTGTTTTATATATACCATAACAAAAAAAATCAAAAGCAACAAATGTGTAGAAGAGACTTTTCTTGTCAATCTCCCCCCAAAATTTTTTTCATTTTCCACACATTTAATTATTGTTACTGATGTTTAGTGGTTAAACACTGTAAAAAAATCTGTTATTTTTACAGAAAATAACTGTCAACTGGGGTGCCGAAAAAATACCGTATAACTTATGGAGATGATATGTTTTTTTATTGAATAACAACACATTTCTACTTCTATTGATGACTCAAAGTTAGTGTTGTGAAGCATAGTACCAACACCTAATTAAACCAAATTTACCACATTGTCAGACACTAAAATATTTTTTACTTTGTAATGCTGATGTGTTTGGGTTTCTGCACTCTTAAAACAAAAGAGTGAAATCCACTCCTATAGGGGAAGTACATTTTCGGCACGGAAAGGAGTGGAAATTAACTCAGACTGAGTTTGTTTTAAGAGTGTGAATGTGTTTTAAAAAGAATAAAATGTATGAGCGTTTGAATTGACAGTGTAATGTTTTTTAATCATCTTAAACGCTCTAACTAAATACTAATAAATAATTACAAATATGAAAATGCGTTAATTATAAACTAAGCTACCGAACAAACTTTCGAAAATATACTAAAGTTTACAAATAGACTACAGTTCAAATATCTTCCAGCAGATTAACGTTTCGATAAACACACCCTTTAGAACTTTAATTTGTTCGAATAAACAATTGTTTCCTCTCCACTTCATTAAACGCATTCGATTGAGAACTAATTGAATTCGTTTGGCGCCCATGTCGATTCTAAAATAGGAAATCCGACACTAAACCCGATTAATTCTCATTTGAAGGATACGGGAAAAATTTATTATTCAAAGACTTTTATGGGGTGAAGGGTAAACTTAAAATGGTTCAGCATCACTATTTACAAGTCATGAGGGACATTCGCAATGACCTGGTGTGTATTCTGGACTAGACACTTTAAAAAATTGGATAGTTCCTGCATATATTTATGCAATTACCTACATTTTTACATTTTTATGAAAACGTATTGTGGCGTTCCGCAGTTACTACCAGTTTACTGGTAGCAACTGTTAGATACCGTTACTACCAGAGATATCTAGATTAAAACTTATTATCATCTTTCAAGTATGTTGTTTTCTTATATTGTTGTCCCACTGTCTTGGGGCATACCCCCCCTTTTCCCCCTCCCAGAACATCCTAAAATATCGTCAGTTAGGATTCGATTTCCGAATCCTTCACATTAATATACCTTTTGGTGGACACGGGGTGTTGTAATATCTTCATCCAACACGTATTTATGTATATAAAATATAATTTTTATTACTAATAATAACTTCAAAAAATGGGCCGTAGTGAGCCTAGTGGTCAGCGTCTCGGTCTCGGGATCGGAAGGTCTTGCGATCGAGTCCCGGTACCACTGAAGACCTACCGAGTATATGCGGAGTACGTGCTCGTTAAATCTGTTGGGTCTGAAAGTCCTCTAAGTTCCCATACCAAATCAATACCTCTGGGGGTGACAAGCCAATTCTGGGGATCCTCTAGCTGGCCTCTGTCTCTAAAAATTAGATGGATCCACTTGTATGTGTGTGTTGTCTGATGTGTCTGTCTTACTTGACGAAGGTTTATAAGCGGGTCGCTGACCAAGCACACAAACCTGAATATATATGTCTACCAACCAACCAACTAACTTCAAAAATAATTTGACTGAATGTTTAAGATATCACCAAAAGTAGCAAGCTGTCTCGCCAAATAATTACTTCAGCAATTTATTATGACCATCTTCTCAACCAATCGTTTTAGTATGCATATATCAATTGTTTATTTTCTTAAGGGGATACGGTACCCAAAACATTATTTTAAAAAATAATAACATAAACTTGTAAATTATAGGGGTTTTACATAATGTGCGCTCTAAATAAACATTTTCTAGCAATAAAAACAAATATTTACAAGTAGTTTATCATTTTTTTTAAATAAAAATTTTGAACTTTTTTAAAACGCTACTCCTATTTCAATTTTAGTAATAACTCCACCAAACTTTTATAGTTTGTTTTTAGAACTATTTGTTCAAGAACTGTGCATGGATTTTAAAATGTGAGCTACAGTTAAAAAGTAACATGCATTTATACTGAAAATCTCAAAAAATCACAAAAAATTACAAATTATTGAATTGAACATTAAAAAAAAACTACTACACAAGTAGACTTTGTTCCATGCACAAATTTGTGCACCATATACGTAAGAACACAAGTTAAAAATTTCAAAATTCTAACTTAATTAGAAAAAAAGTCTTAGGGATTTATTGAACTCAAGAATTGAAAAACGCGAAACAGATAAAAAAAAAAAAGGTTGAAAGCAGACGAAATACATATTCAAACTTATAGGAATGACTCCAGAAAATATTTAATAACTTTTTTTTCTATAGAAGATATCATTATGAAACTTTCAGTAAATGTTCAGAAAAATATTGTGAATAATAAAAAGTAAAAACTGAAAAATCGATATTTAAACGAATTTTTAGGTACCGTATCCCCTTAAAATATTGAAGTTGTATGCTTTGGTATCGTGCTGCTAGGAAATGCGTGGTTATTAAATATACAGTGCCCGAGTTTGTGAAAGTTTTGTAACAAATAGGTTTGTTTTCGAAACTGCGTGTTTGTTAATTATATCTTAAATTACAAAATTCTTAATAGATTCGGTATTTTGAATCAATCAATAAATAAATAGGAATCACATGCATTAGAATGCAAGAATTATTTAAGTAATCTAAGTAAAAATCCCTTTGCAATGGTTATTTATAGATTTAAACTATCATTTGTTGTATTGATGTAAACTTTTTAAGGTATTTATTTTGAAATTAGAGGATATAATATAAGCATTATATCCTCTAATTTCATATTAAACATAAATGCCTGTGCTGATCTTAATAGTATAGTGTGAAATACTTATAAGTTTCTAGTTTAACTAAATTTCATTAACTGTTTTTTGTATTTTATGCTTATGGTAAAACAGATTTTTTCGAAAAACTAAGTCGTAAAAATCATACATTGATATAAAGTATCTTGTAGGTAAAAACAATTTCTAAATTTTAAAAAAAATTGATTTATTTACTGTATTGAAATTTTTAAAAAAATACTGCCATAAAGCATTTAAATTCACATTGCATAAGGAGGAATATTTGCTGTTTTTAAACTTCATTTTGATTTTCACAATGCTCAATACTCAAAAAGAAAAATGTTGAATAACCACTCTCCAGTACTATAAATCTGATAATAAATTTAGAGAGATTTTACATTTTTTACAGCATATTCTATTATTTTTTGCGTGAAAATGTGTAACGTAAGACTTCTTACAAGTCATCAAAAGAGTTTTGCATATTTTGTAACAGTCTATGAGAAATGCGATATAAAAAGTAAAAATTTCAAAGTGCTAAAATCATTTTGTCCAACCCCTGGGTCAGATAACAATTTTTTACTTTCGTCTCTATGCTCATACTATAAGAATATCTAGGAATATTTAAGTAACACGAAAAAAGGTTATTGTAATTCTAACTTCTTTGTGTATATTTAATAAATATTGTTCAAATAATATATTTCCAACAGAAATTGGGCATTTAAAAGATTTCTTGGCAGGGAATTTTGTGTATAAGTTAAATTCGATTGACCTAAAAAATGCGTTAGCACGTTCAGGATTGAGACTTAAGAAATTAAGATGGCAGTAAAAACCTACTTTTTTTCGACACGCTAACTTTACAAAAAAAAACGTCTCTATTTTTTTTAATGGGATCAATTTCCAAATAGATAGAATTAATACCACGCAAATGAACAATTTTCGAAAAAAAAATTTGAAAAAATCTTTGAATCCCATTATTTAATATAAGTTATCTGTATAATTAATTCACAAAAGATTTATGTGAATAAAAAATTAACAAAAGTAACTTAAATGCTTTCTAACTTAAAATGCAGGAGCTCGTTCAAGATTATTAAGACATTAGAAACTAAGATGGCAAGTAAAAATTAACTTTTCTTTGACACGCTAACTTAAAAAAAACAACATCTCTATTTTCTTATTGGGATCAATTTCCAATTTTTTTTTTTAATCTTTGAATCCCATTATTTAATATAAGTTATATGTATATAATTAATTCACAAAAGATTTATGTGAATAATAAATTCACAAAAGTAACTTAAATGCTTTCTAACTTAAAATGCGGGAGCTCGTTCAAGATTAATAAGACATTGGAAATTAAGATGGCAAGTATATAAAAACCCTCTTTTCTTCGACAAGCTGTCTTTGAAAAAATTCCAATCTATATATTTTAATAGGATCAATTTCCAAATAGATTGAATTTATACCATACAACAAACAATTATCTACATTTTTAAAAAAATATTTGAATCAATTTTTTCTATAAATTATGTGAATCCCATTTTTTCTATAAATTATGTGAATAATAAATTCACAGAAGATTAAGTCAATACGAGGAATGCCTAAGCCTCTTAAGTCTTTTATCCATGAATCCTGTGAACGAAAAAAGGATATTCACACAGCTTCGTGGAAATGCATCCGATAGAATGAGATTCGACTAAATTATTCAGAATCTCATGGATAAAAACAATCGTAAGCCTCAAATGAGTTTTCTTTTTACTGCAATCCCTTTGTTTCGTTTTCCAATGTTTGTTTTCTTTGTGTGTTTTGTTTCTTTTTAACCCTGTTGAGTTTCCTTACGAGGGTGGGGAATTCGCGAGAAAAAGAACTTTAACTTCAATCTGTTGCAGCTTTCGCTTTCTTTCGTAGAGGTAAGAATAAGAAAAAAGTGGGGTTTGATCATTGGTCTGACAGTTTATCTAAAACCACTCTACAGTTCAATCTAAAAGAGATACGGACTTCAAATTTGGTATACGCGTCCTAGTACCGGTTGCCCGTCATAATAAGGTTTTCGAGAAAATGTGCGTGGGAAAGTGGTATCTGCCATATAAATTTTTGGTTTTAAGGGTAATGCTAAAAAATTACAGTTTTCAAATAAATTACTTCGAAATTGGAGTTTCCAGTATCTGTCGGACGTCATGATAAGGGTTTCGAGAAAATTGTGCATGCGCAAGGGATAGCTGGTATAAAACTTTTTATGTTTTAAAGTTAATAAAGTTATCTTATAAGGTATACAATTAGCCTTAAATGTGCTTGATGATTTATTGAGCATCAATTGAAAGTCATGCTTTCCTTCAAATATGCGGCCCAGATGGCCTAGTGGTTTGGACCATTACGCTAGCAGTCTGCGCATTGTAACGGGTGCGGGTTCGATTCCCGCCTTCGTCCTTATATTCCTTTCGCTGCGACAGTAAAAACTTCTTTCTGTGTCCGTCTTACTTGACGAAGGCTTCATAAGCGGGTCTCTGATCAAGCACACAAGCCGGAATATATATGTACCTACCACCCCCCCCCCCCTTGAATTATTCATTTTAAATAAATACAGTTTCTCATGCTATGTGTTTATGTAGCATCAGCAATTTAAATGATTGAAAAAAACTAGTTCTACATTGTATTGTTGCAAATAAGGTTATGGGACTGTTTCCGCGAAGTAGGCTTTCTCAGCTATAGGGTGTAATAGCAGAGCCGCTTGTTTGTGGCTGTAATAGTGATTTGGAAACTATCAGATGGCTTCACTTCCTTTTGATTACAAGCTTCTCCAATTTATTCCTACCTCCGTGGCTTTTCTTGCGTTTCCCATCTAAGTTTCATTTTAAAAATTAGAACAGTCTGTTGTACGAAAACAGCAGATGGTTTTAATCCGCAACTATTGAATTGGATGATTCGCTTTTGTTTTGGGCTTATTTTCAACAGTAGGCGAAAATAAATTATATATATTTTTATTTGGAATCGTTGTATCTATTGACCAGTAAAGGAATACAATAAGAATCTTTCAATTTATTAGAAATAAACATAAAGGAAATTGATAGATAAGTCACATTAAATAGTGTAATTATTTATAGTATTTTTCGAAAGCATTTTTTAGCCTACTTTCCTTTTTTTCCCTTCGGAAGAAGTTAAAATAATTGAAAACCAGGTATGGAGTTGTTTAAGATTATGTTGTTTTCTTTTTTTATTTGCATTTCCAGCAATTTCATTGGTTGTTTCGATTTAATCCTCAAAATGAGCTTCAAAATTTGCTAATAATATTAAATATTGCACACATTTTTGAATTTGCTGTGTTGGTGGATTTCAAGGCTGCATACGACAAGGTGTGGCGTGGCATGCTGATCCATAAATTGAGGAAACAGGGAGTGACCAGAAACATGTTGAACTTGGTAAGGAGTTTTCTCTCACAGCGTAACATCCTATGCAAATTCCTCAACGGCACCTCTTTCTGGAAACAGATTTGTCAGGGCTTGTCTCAAGGAGCAGTTCTTAGTTGCCTTCCATTCAACATCATGATAGATGACCTCAATATAGCCATCCAAAAAGTACCTGGAGTGTCATGCCTCTTCTTCGCTGATGATGTGGTTATTTGGGAAACGGGCAGTCATGTGCAATCCATGGAATACGCCCTGAACAAATCGCTTATGAATCTTGCAACTTGGGCCGACATGAATAAGCTAGAAGTTAGTGCCGAAAAGACAGTTTCCCAACTCTTCACTTTGTCTACCAAACAGCATCCTTTCAATCTGGAATACAATCTGGAATACAGGACTCCCTCTAACTCACCTTATCTAAATACCTTGGGGTCAACCTTGACAGTAAGTTCGCCTGGAGTACTAACATCTCACACATAACAGAAAAGTGCCTAAAACGTCTAAATCTTCTGAAAAGGCTGACAGCTACTAAATGGGGAGCTACCCAAGATGTACTGTCTACAGTTTACAAATCCCATGTTCGTCCAGTGCTGGATTATGGATGTGAAGTTGTAACTTTGGCCAGCACAGCCAACTACTATCGAACAACGATACCCCCCTATTGAATGGCTACACATCTGTAACAACAATTACCCATCTGACTGTCTAGGAATTATTCAATACCGTTCTAAACTGGCAGAACTCATTGTACAGGGTTGGATTGTGATCCTCCAATGGGTACCAAGCCATGTCGGAATTCCTGGGAACGAAAAAGCCGATAAAAACGCCAGACTAGGGTCTGAATGTGCTGAAGCAGCCGATGTTCCCTTGTCGCTTAGCAGGGAGAAGAACCTTATCAACATCTATGTTAGCAAATCTTCTCTAGCGGCCCAAAGAGATGAGAGTCTTGGGAAGCAATGGGAAACCCACTTTTGGCCCTATCCCGAGACACCTCGAGAGAACCGAGGCTGTTGCCCGCTTTCGCCTCACCACCGGGCATGACTTCTTGGGGGTCTACCTCCATCGACTTGGCCTGGCTGCCAACGAGACTTTCCCGCTCTGCGGTCATGTTAGGATGGATGCTGACCAGTGACCACCTACACTGTTAAAAATTAGGCACTCTGTTTCACCAAAAATATGGTTCCTAGTAGCTGCAACGGTTGTGTGGTGAAACGTTAAACCATATTTTTGGTATTCGGTTGAACCATTTCTCAGGTTTTTGTTTCCAAATCCAGAAAAATGGTTCAACCAAACATCGAAAAAAAGGTGAAACATTTCACCACACAGCCGTTGCAGCTACTAGGAACCAATATCATGGTGAAACCAAGCACACAATTTTTAACAGTGTACTGCATTGCGCTGCACTTTCACAACTTCCGACTGATGACGTCGTCAGTCGCTATTGGGAGGCTCGGCGTCAAATGGCCGAGAGGCCAAGAATGGGCGTTGGATAAAGTAAAGTAGTAAGTACATTTTAGAATATGATTACATTAAATAATCACTGCCATATAGGGATACTCTATTTAAATCCAAAATATTTTTTATTGTTTAAGAACAATAATACTTTTAATTCACTTTCAAATAAAAGTACATCCCAAATTAAAATCATTGTTGTGTTCGATAAAAACTACCGTCGTAGAGGGTATCTTTGGCCATGGAGGGTAACTTTGGTCCACGTGTCGGAAAAAGATTTGTTTCTTAATTTCTCTTCATAAAATGATTCCTTCATAAATTGTTTTACATTTTTGGAAAGGTGGAAACATTACCTTTCATTTCTAGTAAAAAAAATCTCATTATAACTCTGGCAATACTACAAATGACGTTTTCATTCTTACTAGCATTTAATGACAAAAATTTATTTCTTCCAACTTTTGTCTGGATCACCTAAAAAATACTGAAAATAGCTAGATAAAACTCTCTATACTATTTTTTTTATTTATGGGGATGAATATTATACCATTCGTTTTAATCTAAGTAGAATACTTTTTATACTATATTTAAATACTGTTCACTGGGAAACTTTTGCTGATGAATGCGGGTAACTTTGGTCCAAGATGTAAGGATTTCTTTATGGAAATTTACACTTTAAAAAATGTATGTAAAAGTAACTATTTTTGAAACAGTCTTACTTTTATGATTACCCTTTTTTAGATGATTTTTTTAAATTAAACGATTTCAAACATTAAAGAGATAAAGATAAAATGCAAGAAACGTACAACACTCAAAATCGCAAATGTCGAAATGTTAACATTTTCGAATTCCTAATTACGAATACATTATTTTTTTTTTTTACTTTTATAATAAAATCGTTTGCTTTTAATAAAAAATATTTGTTATTAAATCTTGCTTAAAATTAAGTTATTTTCCCTTATTAAAATAAAAGTTTACTTTTCTTTCAAGCGACAATCAATACTGGTATTCATAGTATAATGTCATTCTACGATGCACTGCAATGTAAATGTTAAGTTATATACCATTTTTAATAACTATGTATCTTATAACTTTGTTAATTTATGTTTAAACATTTTAATATTACTATTTAATTCGGTAACACAGCCTTTAAGGATATTAAAAAGTATGTTTCTTATGTATTTCATGCTTGGACCAAAGTTACCCGCCCGGATCCTTACCGTGTACTAATTTTTTTATTTAACGCAATTTTTTTCTTAATTTATAAAATTTAACAAAAATGCTAAGAAATTGTTCCAACAATACTTAGAATGCATAATGATTTTTAAGTCTTCAAATTGTTTTAGTAGTTCAATTTTTCTGCTTTTGTAAAAAAAATCTATGATTTTGGACCAAAGTTACCCGCACTGACGGTATTTTAAATTATAAAACAATAATAAGACATTAATACTTAAAATTAAAAAAAAATGCTAAGCAATTTGTTATTTTTCAATTACCTTTAAAGATTTGAATCAAGACTTTTACCCGTGCCTTTGTGAATAAATTTATACAATTAAAATCAAAATTGATCCACGCTTGATCTAAATTCAATCTTAATACAAAATTTCAATAAAAATGAAAAGTTTTACGTCTATTTGTGTTTTAATCCCTATTAAATCTTCTCCTGTTTCGAATCTTTAAAAATAAATTAAAATATTTTTTTTAATAAAATAATCCAACCGCCGATAAATAATTTCTCCGCTACCATGAGTGCTTTTACGCCTTAATCGTCTTTGTTATAAATACCGTTTTTCAATACGTAAATTTTTTAATGCAAAACATAATTAATTATACAGACTGAAGTTTCTTTTAGACATAATTACGTCATTTCTAGGCATTCAGTTTCTCACTAAGGTTAGTTTGACGAAATTGTAATTGCCAAATATGAGTTTTGTTTTTGTAAGTAAATTAACAGGTATATAAATTAATTTTTATAATTGCGTGAAAAAAATCCGATTTTTACTCTATAATTTTAATATCAGACGCGTGCGAAAAGTTATACTTTTTAGAAACAGTGATAAAAAACTACTTTTTTTCACCCAAAAGCAGTGAAAAAAAGTACTTTTTTTCACTCTTTTTATTAGATGCCAACATTTCAAGTAAAACTTTTATTTCGTAACATTGATGTTAATAGTGACATTGCAACCAGTGTTGTTATTAAGGCATATGTTTGGCACGCTAGTTGCATCGGAATTACTATATTGTTATGTTTGGCACTCTAGGTGAAAGGGTCTCTTGTATGGAAAACTCGATACTGCTTTCGTTGCGAATAACGGTAGTTGAATCTTCAAATATAGAAAGTTTATTACCCACTGCCATTTTACTTGCTATGGAATCTTTTATGTATCCTTCGACGACGTACGTCGATTTCCACCCTCCGTGTCTTTTTAAGCTTGTTTTTGTTATATCTTCCTCATTATCAATTAAAAGGGTTGCAGATGATCTTCGAATAAGTGGCCGGTGAGGATTTTCTAAATTAAGAAAAGATGCTATTTCTTTTGGAATTTTGCCGATCGTATTAAATCCTATTGGCTGAATGGTGCATTTCCCTTTTCTGTATAGCCAACAAAAAACCTTTTGTGGGCGGTTGCAGGCTCTCGAAGGGAAGCGTATTTTTTGCAAATGTCAACTGTGTTTATGTTTCCTATATTTCCGTGAGTCACAAAACTTCTTGGAGTATCATTTTTAGTAGCATTTAAGTGTACAATCCGTAGATTTTCTTGATCTTCTTTATTGTCAACTTCCATTTTACACAATTCATCTCTCTTCAAGCACCAAATATTCCGAAAATTGCGACAACTTTCTGCAAATTCGTATCAGTATCCATGTTCAAATGTTTGACTTTAACTAAAAAATAAGTTTGTCTTTTGTAGTTCCAGAGATTTATCGATGCTTATCTTCTTTACGTAAAAAAATAGCACGTGAATTATTTTTGAACCAATGATAATTGATTTTTTTCACGCATTTATAAAAATAGTGTATGAAACACGTGCGAAAAGTAAACTTTTTAGAACACGTGTCATTATTTCAATCGCTCGTACCTCGCTCGTGAAATAAAATCCACTAGTTTTAAAAAGTGTTACTTTTCACACTAGTTGCATAAATAACTATTTTATAATTGCGTGAAAAAATCCGATTTTTACACTATAATTTTAATATCAGACGCGTGCGAAAAGTTATACTTTTTAGAAACAGTGATAAAAAAATTACTTTTTTTCACCCAAAAGCAGTGAAAAAAAGTACTTTTTTTCACTCTTTTCATAAGATGCCAACATTTCAAGTAAAATTTCTATTTCATAATATTCATAAAATCCAGAAATTTATTGATTTGCTTTATTTATAAATATTACGTGCGTGAATGTTATTATTTTTTTATTTTTGCATCAGTATCCATGTTCAAACGTTTGACTTTAAACTCAAAAATAAGTTTGCCTTTTGTAGGGGAAAGAAGGGTAATCGCGCCCACTTAAGCAAAAGTGACTGCAAACACGCATATACCACTAATTATGTTTTATTACCATTTAACTGAACAAATATAAAACAGAATGCCGTATCGCTAAACATGAAAACAATAACAATTGTGCTGAAAAATTGAAAACAAGAAAATATTATATTGAGCGCCATTACCCGAACATGTTGGGTAATGCCGCTCATTGCGACGGGTACTGCCGCTCATTATTCAAAGCTTTTATACAACTTATTACACAACTGATTAAAGTAATTTTACAATTTGCAGCAGTCACCAATATAGTTTTCTGCATTATCTTCTCCTATCCTCTCCATTAAAGTAATTTTACAATTTGCAATAGTCACAAATATAGTTTTCTGCTTTATCCTCTCCACAGCAATCTTAGTGGTTCCACTTAGAACAGGATTTGAACCAAACCATAGTTCGTTGTCCTTTCCGAACTCCCCGCAAACATTACATATGCCATTGATTTCATTACTTATAATACCTTCGCCAGGTAAATCGTCCATTTCATCATCATCACATATCATGGTTTCATCGATGGTTTCCTCATCTGTACTGGCCAAATCCTCTCTCTTTGACGATTTTTTAAATTTTCTTGGTCTGGACTTTATTTCGGCTCCTGTTGTTTCACCAAATAAGTCCTTTTTCACCCTTATATTTTTCTTTGCTTCTTTGCCAGTAGATTTTACGTATTTGCAGAAAATAAGAGTCTGTCTTGGATTCCTTGAGACGGCGTCGTTCCTCTTTCTTTTCAAGCATAATTTTCATGGGTTTTCCTGTAAGGATGACAGATTTTTGTTTTGCTTAAAAAAAGTTGATAAAACAGTTTTGATTAGTTGTAATTCGACTTTTAAAAAAGTGGAGGGTAATACCGCCCATCTGAGCGTCATTACCCGATCGCGCCATATTTGATTTGAAGCGGTCTCTGTAGCGCACACAATGTATCCAATTAAATAAACTTAGTTACATTAGATAAAAAGATTATTATGCTTCGCAACTATACATTGATCATACTGTTAACAGTAATTATAGTTGACTTACCTCGAAATTAGCTTCAGAAGTTTTTTAGATGAAAATACATGATAAATTATTCACGGACGAAATACTATGTGCTTTTGCTGTGCCAGCCGCCTTCATCACACTGAGCATTGCACGTGCTTTCTGCTAGGTGTCAGTACTGTCAAATTAATTTAGAGGTTGCCCAGTTTGTCACAGCTGAGCTGAGCGCAATTGCCCTCTGAGCGCTATTACCCGTCTCTCCCCTAGCTCCAGAGATTTATCGATGCCGATCTTCTTTACGTAAAAAAATTAGCACGTGAATTATTTTTGAACCAATGAGATTTGATTTTTTTCACGTAATTATAAAAAAAATGTGTATGAAACACTTGTGAAAAGTAAACTTTTTAAAACACGTGTCCTTATTTCACGAGCGAGGTACGAGCGAGTGAAATAAAATCCACTAGTTTTAAAAAGTGTTACTTTTCGCACTTGTTGCATAAATAACTAATTTATATTAGAGTCAAACTCTGTTAGAACGACAGCTAGTAGGGCCATAAACGTTCTGTCCCTCGAAATGCCCTTAGACCTTAATGTTACACTGTCTTGCTTACAACGACAATTTATAATTAACTTCTCTGTTATAACGCTAAAAATATACGTTTAAAAAATATTTAAAAATCGTTTTTATTGCTATTTACAAATAATGTTGGTTAAACTATAGAAATGTTGATGCTGTTGTCGTACCCATGATATGTGCAAAAAATAGATATTTCCTAGACAGCTTTTGCGACCTTAACTGTTTTTTCAGAGAAAATTAAAACTTTGGGTCTTCAATGGTAATATTGAAGGGCCTATACTGGTTTGAATTGCTGGGCAGCCAAAGGTATGCTGGGGTTACAGTTGGACACCAGGGCAGTTTGAGAAATGGATCGAGTAGCTTCTTTGTCCTTCAGCTGAGATTGCCATTCCCTTTAAATGCTTTGTTCGCAGTCTGTCTATTATATTGAAGCTATTGTACGGTTACAATTAAGAGCAAGGATGGAATACTTAATTTTTTTTTTGATAAGTCTTCGGCAGGCAACTGCATTGGCGTTAACGAGAGTTGTGAGGTTCGATGATTGGGAGCAAGCTCTTTTGATTCTTTGGCAAGCTTATCGGTTTTTAGCTTCCACACTACGTTTATAACGTAAAAAGTGGAAGGTATTATAATCGTTCAGTCTGTCTGTCTGTCCGTCCCCCACTTTCATAGCCCAAACTACAAATGCTACGGACAAGTGTGATACGTCCAAAAATTCAGCGCATCGAAATTAGAGTACTTTGTAAATTTCAGAAAAGAATTCGAATTCGAAGTACTTCAATTATTTAAAAAACTGCTAAATTTAATGCTCATTTAAAAAGCATAGGAAGCCATTTTTATTAGAATTTAATCACCATTGCCATTCGCACCAATCGCTCGAGAAACTTTAATTCTTTTAGACAATAAATTAAAATAAATTGATTTTTGCGACATTGATCAGTTTGAAATGACGTCAAATATATTTCACTACGAGATTCTTTGTATGCTGATATGAACTATTTTAATTCTATTTAAAAGCGAGGAATATTACATATTTATTCTTTGAAATATAAATGGATTTTTGCAAACGATAAGTAATACTTATTGAAGTTTCGAAATAAAATAAATGAAACTAGCCAAATTTAGCATGTAAATGTTTAATATAGAATATTAATGCTGTGTTTGTAGCCTTTTTACCTGTTCAACATAACTGTTGTGTGGAAGCGGGTTAAGTGACAGATTATGTTACAAACCTACTTGTTTCATTTCCAAGGATACTTACGTTAGCTGATCCACTGTAACGTGCAGGTTCTCTTGGCTGAGATAACTTCATTGATATATTGGATTATTTCATGGCTAATAACTATATCAATGTTTAACCAATAGCAGATAGAGTTAAAATTTATTCAATAGATGTTATATTATAACTTTGGATAATGATATGAGTACATAATACGTATTTTACATGATTTCCAATACTTAATTGGTAACTTCTTTTTATAACTTTTTTGCGTCAGAAACATAATGGTAACTTAATTAACGCTATAACCTGGTTATACTGCATTTGAGTTAATTTTGATGTTGCCATTTCGCGAATAACATTAAGCGGTGTCCTTTTGGGTGATGTCGTTATCTTGAATGGCGCTATAACCTTATATTATACTGCACTTGATTAAATTCCGGAGTAAAATCGTAAGTACGTTTTCACTTTTGTCACATGCTAAAGATCCAATTGACCTAAGGGGACGCATTACCCAAAATTTCTGCGCACTGTAACGGGTGCGGGTTCGATTCCCGCCTTCGCCCTGGGTGTACTTTCCTTCCTCTGTGACAGTAAAAGTTCTTTCTGTTTCTGTCTTACTTGACGAAGGCTTATAAGCGGGTCTCTGATCAAGCACACAAGCCGGAATATATATGTACCTACCCTACCCTACCCTACCCAAAATTTAGGGCTACTCAGAAAATAATTAAACATGCTCGAATGCTGTGATGTAAGGATATTGCCAAAAAAGAAGGAATACTTAATAATGGTGGAGGTTTATTGAAAATGATATAGTGGTTTGGTAAAATGGTTTTTGAAACGTTATGTTGATTTTTTCAATTTTTAATTTTTTCAGCTTTTGAATGGTTAAAACCCTAAGGCTTTTAGGTAAATTAATGTAGAGCTCCAAAATTTTTTTTCCTGCGTTAAGACATGTATTATTAACAAAAGTTGGTACGGGATAAGTCTAGTGTGAATAGATTTTAAAAAAAATGATGAAGTTGAAAATTTATAAAAAATCTTATTTTTTGGCCATTTTATACATAAAGCTTTGTTCTTGTTTAACTGATAGCTCAATATCCATACCAACTTTTATTAATAGACGTTGTGGGACAGACATTTCTTAAAATTGTAGGAGGAGTAGCATTTTGAAAAAACGTTAAATTTGTCAATTTTTTTTCAATTTTTAAAAAAAAAAACTTATGTTTCAATTTTTATTATTTTTCGTGTATGTTTATTTAATGTTAGTTCTTTGTAAAAATAGTTTAATTTGAATGCTAGCGATAAAAATACAGGATTTAATTTTTTTGGGTACCGCGTCCCCTTAACATTGCAACTGCAATCATCCGGCACCGTAAGTACGGCAAAAATTACCGGAAGCGTTACGTGTGTAACGAGCCTAGTTTTCACCCCCCACTCGAAACCAGGAAAGAGTCATTTACAACATTGTCAAAGAGCAACTGCGACCTGAAAAAAGAAAGATTCGTGAAAACGCATTAAAAAGTTTATGCGTAGAAGAATAATTCGGTTTTCTCTCTGAGATAATTTCCACTTCAAAGGACACTCTTTTTTATCAGAGGATTTTCTTTATTTGCGCACCAGGTAATTAGAAAAAGTGAAAATCGACAGAATATTCTGACTACTCGTAGTTTTATTGTCGTAAATTCAAGTCACATCATATTCTTTAATAAGTACTTATAAGAAAGTTTAATGCATTTTAAATTCTACTTTAATAAAAATAATAAATTTATTTATTAAAACCATAATTCGAAAACCATTCAATAATTTTTAAATTAATTTTAGTCTATAAATCAAGATAAACTTAGTGTTATGTTTTATTAACGCTACTGGCAACACTATTGTTTATAGGCAAATCAAAATAAGGGTAAATTAAAAAAACTAAAGGAAAATTATTATATTTTTTTGATAATAAATATAAAAAAATATTGAGGTTAGCATTATATACAATGTGCATTTATCATTATGAAACGTATTTAAAAAATATTTTGCACTTTTTTACAAGGAATACAGAGATAAATGTATTACTTTACATATCAATTCATCATGGAGAATTGATATGGAAATTGATGATAAATAATTTTTGAAGAATTTCTATGAGGTCAGAGGAACCACAGCTGTGGCGATCATCGAGGAACTCGATAGACTTTCGCGTTTTTTCCCAGTGCATTTAGTTTGGATACCATCTCATGTCGGTTTAGCTGGGAATGAACTGGCTGACGGACTTGCAAGGGCAGGCTGTGACCAGATCTTAGAGGGTGACAACCTGTTGACTTATTCTGAAATTGGCTCCATTTACAAAAAGACAGCAATAGACTGGAGTCCCCCTCAGCACTCGTGGTATGGCGCTAGGAAACCAGGCGAAATTTCTAAATTGCAACTATGCAGGCAAGACCAAACTGCTCTCTCCAGATTCAGGACGAGACACACAAAGAGTTTGAAGTTTGAGGCCGGAACCAAGCTGTTCCCAGACTGCCCCAACTGTCGTGGAGGTGCTCAAGCCAGTCCCGAACACATACTCCATTGCCTCGGTTTGACGTGGAAGGACATCTACGACGACCCACTTTTATTTTTGGACTTTCTCAGGGTCGCAAACATCATGGAACTGGTCTAATTTTGACCCTCGGTATGTAAAAAAAAAAAAACTTTACATATCACTAAAATTCTAAAATTGCTATTTTAATGAACTTTAAAAATTTGTTTCAAAATTAAATTAGTTTAGTATCTTAGTATACCTTACGTACTTTATACACTGTTACAAATTTTGTGCTAGGTTTCACCATGATATTGGTTGGTTTCACCATGATATTGGTTCCTAGAAGTTGCAACGGCTGAATGGGGAAACGTTCCACCATATTTTTAGTATTCGGTTGAACCATTTCTCAGGTTTTTGTTTCCAAATCAAGAAAAATGGTTCAACCAAACACCGAAAAAAAGGTGAAACTTTTCACCACTCAGCCGTTGCAGCTACTAGGAACCAATATCATGGTGAAACCAACCAATATCATGGTGAAACCTAGCACAAAAATTTTAACAGTGTAGTCTCCAGGCACATGACCTGGAGACTATCATCACTATCAACCTGCATCATTATCAACACTTTTGGCCCTGTATAGAAATAGCTTTACATGGACACGAAAACAACAACAACATCTAACGGAAAACAAGAATATTTATTCATTTTATTCATTCCTACTTTTTAAAACATAACATTTAATTATAAAAATAAAATTGGTAAAATATATTTTTTCTGAGCCCAACAAAATTCCACAAACGAGTTTCCTGGAAGCCAAACATTCTCTTTCAACTTCGAAATACTTTTTCTTGCTTGATTCCATAGAAATTCCAAAATATCTATTTTTATATATTTTCGGCAAATCTTTTAAAGATCTTTCAAATCGTATTTACTTTTTTTGCCAAAGGATATCCATTTTGTTTTTCTTCTTTGTGTACAAACAGTTCTTTCTAAGGAATAGTTTCATAAGATCTAATAAAGTCAAAATAGTTATTTATGCAACAAGTGTGAAAAGTAACACTTTTTACGCTTCGGGAATATCTATTTTTTTGCACATATCATGGGTACGACGACAACAGCAACATTTCTAAAGTTTAATCAAAAATATTTGTAAATAGCAATAAAAACGATTTTTGAAATATTTTTTTTTAATTTATTATTTTAGCGTTATAACAGAGAAAGTTAATTATAAATTGTCGTTGTAAGCAAGATAGTATAACATTAAGGTCTAAGGGTAATTCAAGGGACAGAACGATTATGTGGTCCTAGCTGTCGTTCTAACAGAGTTTGACTCTAATATAAATTAGTTTTTTATGCAACAAGTGTGAAAAGTAACACTTTTTTAAACTAGTGGATTTTATTTCACGAGCGAGTGAAATAATGACAGGTGTTTTAAAATGTGTTACTTTTCACACGTGTTTCATACACTATTTTTTATAATTACGTGAAAAAAATCAAATCTCATTGGTTCAAAAATAATTCCCGTGCTAATTTTTTTACGTAAAGAAGATCGGCTTCGATAAATCTCTGGAACTACAAAAGGCAAACATATTTTTTAGTTTAAAGTCAAACATTTGAACATGGATACCGATTCAAAAATAAAAATAATAATAACATTCACGCTCATAATATTTATAAATAAAGCAGCTCAATAAATTTCTGGATTTTATGAATATTATGAAATAAAAATTTTACTTGAAATGTTGGCATCTTATGAAAAGAGTGAAAAAAAGTACTTTTTTTACTGCTTTTGGGTGAAAAAAAGTAATTTTGTATCACTGTTTCTAAAAAGTATAACTTTTCGCACGCGTCTGATATTAAAATTATAGTGTAAAAATCGGATTTTTTTCACGCAATTATAAAAAAATAATTGAAGGATATTCTATGGTTTAAATTTCTGTGAAACGTTATTTAAAAAAAAAAAAGGTCGAATGCATCAGGAGTTACGGGATACATAACGAGGTACAAATTAATCTAGATATTTAAAGGAAGAAGTTCTGACTGACTTACGCATGAACGCCCAGCCAAAACTATTAGAAGAACAGATTTTCAGTTTTAGGAGCTTATTCCTTTTTTTAAAGGCGTCTTTTAAGAAAAGATTCTTCGAAATTCGAACACTTACCAGTCTTGGAGGCAAAACGCGAGTCGATTTCTACATAAGAATAGCACTGTGCATTGCTGTGTGTTATTACTTAAAAATCCGTTTTTCAAACATTATTGAATTTAACTTAATTCACTTTGACTTTGTATTGTTTTGATATTAATTTATTTAAATTTTTTCGGACCATTATTAGTGAAATCAAATCTGTGCATATACATCCTATATGTTATAAAATTTAACTATAACAGCTTTTCGATTAAAATACACTTTCAATAAAATATAATTTTTTTTTAATCACGACTCTATAAAAAAATCAGTAAGTCCAGTGTATATATCTTATTTATTGAAATATGACCTAGGACAGCATTTAACATTGATTATGGTTGACCATTAACACGACATTTCTAATGATTACGCCTCCTTCAACTCCAATTTTCCATTAATGCGTCTTGTGTCACGTGCAATCAGTGCATTACTGAAATTAAGTGACACCTCTAACTACATTTAAGGATAATTTATGGCTATTAGTTTATGCTTAAGGGTTCCTAAACGTCTAGTTAAAGTGTTGGGATAGAGTAGCGATAATATGCATAAACGTATGGTACGTTTGAATAAACTTATGATTTCGTTACTTTGTTAACTGTATTTTTACTTTTTTATATTTTTGATTAATTGTATACTAATAAATAATACAACTTATGTACTTTCTCAAAAATATATTTGAAGAGGGCAGGGGGAAACCCCCTTCATCGACTGCAAATCTGTCCGCATTGAGATCAGCTTGGCGAGTAGTGGCGATTGAAAACCGGTTTCTTTTTTTGCGGTTCAAGCGTCAGACTAGTGTCTGGCGTGAATTTCGATTATAGAGATAGTAAACTCGTGCCGCGCCGATAAGAACCAAGGCAAAATTGGTTTATTCACGCCAGTTTAAGGGGAGTCGGATTTTTTTATCTCGCCCATGTTGATTTTTCTAACTTTAGGAACATTTTTCTCAGGAACTATATGAGATATCATTATGAACTTTTTATATTTTGTGCCTTACATATATCTCTGTGATTTAAACTAGGGATATTTCAAAGAATAAAAAAATACTTCGACAGTGATTTTTTTTAAATAAATATGTATTAAAAACACACACAAAAAAAATCATATTTAAGGTAATCATAAATTTTGAGCATGGATATTTAAAATTCCCCAGTTTAAATCAAAGATCTATTAATGGGGAAAAAGTAATAAAGCAAAATATGTTGATATCTTAAATATTTCCTGAGAAAAATGCTCCTAACTGTTGAAAACCCTTATATTTCAGTAAACGCAAAAGAAATGTAAGGTTTAGGTAAGAACTGGTGTTTAGAGTTTCTCAAAAATGCTTATAAAAAGGAAGCCACTAAACAGAAATATGTAATCTTGGTCTTAAATTAAAGCTAAAGATATGTAAAATAAAAAAATTAAAAAACGAAAATCGCCATTTTCGACCAAAACACCCATCCGACTCCCCTTAAGCGATGACTCGCTGTTGTCGCCAAAGAGATCTGATGCAGACAGATTTGGAGTCGATGAAAGAGTTCTTCCCCTGTAGTCCTCATTTCTGCTCCTTCCGTTTTATTATCCATTTAAATACCACTTATGATTATTAACATTTGTAGGACGTAGATTGTTTTCTTCTATTTCTTTTACCCACTCCGCAAAAAGAGTGAAATCCACTCCTATAGGGGAAGTGCATTTTCGGCACGGAAAGGAGTGGAAATTAACTCAGACTGAGTTAAAACCGCTCGTTTGTTTTAAGAGTGTATTTCGACAAAACCTAACTGTAACCTTAACCATGCAATGTTTAGTGACCATTCACCTTTAGGTTTAGTTTAAAATTTAATATGGGCTTCACAAACTCATTGTACTTAACTTATGCATAAATTTACAGA
This sequence comes from Oedothorax gibbosus, assembly GCA_019343175.1. Lineage (NCBI taxonomy): Eukaryota > Metazoa > Arthropoda > Arachnida > Araneae > Linyphiidae > Oedothorax > Oedothorax gibbosus. Next base: position 35,857,713 of record CM033274.1, on the reverse strand, counting down.
CCTTAGAATTCAAAATGAAACGTTAAAATAGAATGCAATGTTAATAAATCTTCGAAATTTTTATGATAAAAGGTAACATAAGTAGAGTTTATGAGTGTTCAAATCCTGTAAATGTCTGTAAAGCCCTAACGTTTGGGTTGTTCACATTTGTTACAATAAACCCTTTTAGAAAAATCGTTTAACCTTTGAACTATTATTGTACCATTATGAATTGTTTGATAACTACGCGATTTAGACATTTAGTTACTGTACGCATGCTTTGTGGTAGTTAATTTCTAATTAATCGTTATAATTATAATAATATTATTGGTATCAAAACCTTTTAATATTTTTACTTTTATATTTCAGTTTCGGTTAAAAATAAGGACAAATCCGTTAAAAAAGACATTCGCAAACGAAGTGCTTCGCATTGCCACGCCACAGGGGATTGAATCCCGGATTGGGCGATAGGTTGACCCATCCTTTCATCCCTTAAGTGGGTCGATGAAATGGGTACTAATAATGCTTGGGAACTAAACACTGGGGGTTCCGCATGAGGCTGACCACCTTACCGGGACATATGCCTAGCACCCCAGAGCCCTATGTCACGAAAGCTGAAATGGGCACGGCAAATGGCTTGGCCCGGTAATGGGCTGTTGCGCCGAGGAGCTTAGTTTTTAAAACAAATGTGTATAAATTGTTTCCCCCAGACCACAAAAATTTACAATCTCTATTAATTAATTCGTAATTTGTCGAAAGATTTGGAGATTTGGACATTTCTCAAACGTCAAAGAACATCCTTAAATAATCAAAGTATGAAAAAAGCATTTAGACAATAGTTTGTTAAGTTCAGAAGCAATTCTTTTTTAAGTTTAATAATCCTTTAAAAACATTAGATTCCATAGATATCTTTGAATTTGTAAAATAAAATCATGTAAATGTTTAAAAACAAAAATACACGTTTCATTTCTTATAAAACCAATCAATAGGAATCAAAGTAGCACTAATGTACTTAACTAATATAATCTTAACATAAAAATTAATTGTTTACAATCCACAAAAAAAGCCTTCACTCTAAAAACTAAATGCGTAAATTTACACACGAAAGCAGGTATTTTTTTGCCACTAGAATGATTTGTTTATGTGTGTAAAAAAGCGTGTAATTTCAGTTTACACACTTTAATGTGTAAGTGAGAATTACACACTTTACTGTGTAAGTGAGAATTACACACTTTATTGTGCAATCGAGAATTACACACTTTACTGTGCAATCGAGAATTACACACTTTACTGTGCAATCGAGAATTACACACTTTACTGTGCAATCGAGAATTACACACTTTACCGATTTAATTGAGAAATACACACTTTATTGAGTACTTGAGAAATACATACTTTATTGAGTAATTTAGAAATGCATACATACTATACATGCCTAATCAGATTACACTTAAAAAACATAATTTTAGGCAACACAAATTATGAGTTATAATATAATAAAAAAATAAAAATAATGTTGAATATTTTTTTTTAGATTTAATCACTTAGGAAATTACCATCCAATTTTAATAAACAATGAAAACACAATAATGCACACTTCTTATATATCAAGTAATTTTTAATTCATGATAGATTTTTATAACAAATATTTCATAATACAGAGTAGGGTGACCTGGAGTTTGGGGTTTACTTTCAGACACTTTTGATGTCTTAAGGAATGGGAGCGGTAGCCATGTCTCCCAACCGAAGTCGTACCTCTGTGTTAATCCAATAGAAAAAAAAATTTTCGAAGCCAAATTTCTACGACCGCAGGAGTAATTTGACGTAGAATTTTTTTTTACATTGGATTAACACAGAGAGAAGACTTCGGTTTGGAGACTTGGCTACCGCTCCCAGTTCCACCTAACCTAAAATATCTAAATACTACAAGACTTTAAAAAAAATGGTGGAACGTTACTCCATAAACACGTCAAAATGTGCTTCCACCGTGTTTACAGAGATAAAGTTCACTAAATTTTTTATAGTGAGCGACTTCAATGTTTATTAAATAAATATATAATTATGACAAATTCATTTCATGTTATTTTAATGTGGTAGACAAAATTATAAAATTTCTGTCGAATATTTTAGATAGAAATAACATTTACATTAAATTTGCCAAACATTCTATAAATTGAAACATAATCAAAACATTAATTTTACAGAATAGCTTTCAGAAATATTTTATCACAACTATAGGATATAAAATTTCATTTACAGCCGATCTACTACCACTTTAAAACATCACCATCACAATAACATATTTATTCTAAACCCAAAAGCAACTATACTTTAAAAGGAAACAAGGCTGCTAAAGATTAGACTTTAAAAATGTATTTTATTAACTGCTTTTCAGATTAAAAGTACCTTCAAATAAAAACAGTTATGGAAATATAATGCATCATTAACTAATTTGACTTTTGCATCACAAAACTAATTTTCTCTTTCCATATAAAATATTCTAAATTCTAAAAACCAAAATGTAAGAACATAAATCATGCATCGTCAAAATAATACTTTTAACTATTAAGAAAGATAGATTATAAATTATTCCAACAGTTTTTCTTTTTTATAAGTTCTTAACTAAATAATTTCTATATAATAATGCATTAGATGAATGAACATTTTTAGAATACATTTTTATTTTGACACAAAAAAATTACATAATTCTCAAACTTACCTTATTAATTTTTTAAAATAATCCAAAAATACTTTCTAACAAAATAATTTCTTTTCTCGATTTCTAACTCACACATTTTTAAAACACACATTACTTCGAAGTCCGAATTCATATAAAGGAGTTTTAAAAAATCTTGTCAAGGCCACAACTGTAAGCAACTGCAACTCGTCTATTTTTTTACAATTTTCCAGTGGTGAACCATAAATATTTGAATAAAGTAGCAAACAGTTAAGGAGGCACCTGGCGATGAGCACAGTTTGCTGCTAATTGCCGAATAAAAGCAACCGATAGCGAACTTCAAATTTCTTGTTTATTTTTCTGATCTTCCGAGCTTGCAGCTGTCCATTGCAATTATAACAAAGTATAATGTTATGAAATTGTCTTCTTTTTTTCAGTTGGCTCGAAACATTATGTGACAACTTTTTACTATTAATTTTATTATTTCTTCTAATCCATATATTCTAATCAACTTCATTCAGAGAAAATGAAAAAAAAAGAATTATTCTTTTTCAAAAAAGAGCAGTTGAGCTGTTTAACACATTCTTCTAACGCTTTTATTAACGATTTTAAATATTTAAAGTAGCTTTAAAATAGAATGTTTTATTATTTAATATGTTCGGTTTATATACTCATTATTTAATTTATTTTTTAAAATGCTGTTTGTATTTTTAATATGCGAATTTCGCCAAGTCTTTTAAGTCTCTCAACTGCAAAGCGTCTCTCAACTGCAAAGCGCTCTTTTAGTCTCTCAACTGCAAAGCGTTCCTTTAACTGCGTTAAAGCTCAATTCAAGAGTGTAGTATAAATTGGCAGTTGTAATAGTAAACAATAGCTATAATTTCGTTCTATCTTTATAATACTTATTCTAATAAAGGCAATCAGTTTTGCTCTTAAAAACATGCAATTTATTGTTCTGAAATGCCAAATTCGAGCTGCTTGTACGTACAATGGATTTTTATGTTAAGCCTAACTAAACTTGCAAGGAGCTACGATTAAGAAGCTACATAAAATTTAAATATACAAAGCGTGTATAAGCCGACCATCTAATTACAAAAATAACCTAAAACCAATCTAATTTTAGTTTAGTTTGAATTATCGTCGCACTAGAGCTACACAAGGGCTATTGGCGACGGGCGTCATAATTTAGAACCACGGTCAAGTGACGTGTCGACACCTGAGTAGGCACCCAACGCAACCGTTAAGGGCGACATAGTACGCAGCGATGGGACTTTGGAGCATATTTAACGTGCACTCCCCTACACGGGGCATTATTTGTCGGACATTTTTGGCTGCACGGGTCGTTTATAGGTCGGCAGTTATTTTGTTAGGAATATCCCTCATGTAGCTCTAGTGCGACGCCAATTCAAACTAACAGTGGATTGTTAGGGTTTCATGATGAAATATCGTCACACTAGAGCTACACGAGGGCTATTGGCGACGGGCGTCATAATTGAGAAACACAGTCAAGTGACGAGCCGACACCTGAGAAGGCATCCAACGCAATTTTTTAAGGTCATCATCTGCAGCTTTGTGACTTTCTAGCATATTTAAAGTGCACTTCCTCTACACGGGGTATTATTCCGAAGAATAATTTTTAACTGCACAGACCGTTTATAGGTCAGCAGTTATTTTAACAATACTCGATCCCGAACCTGGGATCGTTCGCATACAAAGTCAAGTGGCTTACTGACTGGGCTCTCCAGAATTTTGCTGAATTGTAAAATAGTTTTTAATGATGTTAAGCATGTGATTTTCTTAACACATGTATGTGTGTAAATTAAAAAAAACTCACCATACTAGGTAAAATGCTTGATATTTTCATGTTTACACATAAATATGTGTTTTTGACCATTTGTCAATTTACACACCTCTTGTTTACACATACAAATGCGTAATTTGGTGCCTCATATGTGTAATTCTTGAAATATACCCATAATCGTGTGTAAATTTTCAAGTTTACACATTTAGTTTTTAGAGTGTTCTTACAATTTTTTTTTCACTTATATACGCTTCATTAAATGTCCTCGGGCTATAAAGGGTTAATTTAATATTTTGAGAGCCGTTGAAATGTTCCACGTACATAAAAAATACTAAGATAATGGGCTGACGCTCTTGAAAAAGAAATAAAAATTAAAATATTTCCATATTAAAACTTTTGCTATTTATTAAAATTTGTAAAACAAGAAGTTCATAAAGAACTAAAATAGCCTACTTTCATGTTACTTAAATACTTACTGAAGTTCTAATCGGGAAAAAAACTAGGTTCCTAAAGTAAATATCATCAACAGCCGTTTCTACACTAGATTTATACACATTAGAAAAAAAATCGAAACACAGCACCCAGCTATAATTTAAACTTCTAAAAGCCAAAATCAACTATTTTCCTTAATATTCGTTCGCAAATTAATTAAATATTATTTATCATCTGCTCGTGATTTATTTGTAGTTCGAAGAATAAATATTTATTAATAACAATAGTAATGAAACTACTCCGAACTGCATTAAAAAACAAGAAATGTAAATTAAAACTAAGCATAATTGCATGCAAAAGTATGCCTTGCCGCTTTCTTGGTAGATAATTAATGAATAATCAAAGAATCAAATTGTTCTACATTTTATGACGTCATTCCAAACTGATTCATGAAAATATTATTTTGCTTCAAATATGTTTAAATAAAGTTTCTCATGCCATTGTTGATTTGGCAACAGTGATTTAAATGACTCAAAATTGAATTTCAATGCTAATTCAATGGGAAATTCGCCGACAGATAGTAGATTTATGTCCGTCCGTACGTACAGACAGACGGACAAAAAGTATGAAAGTTGGGTATCTGAGGTCATAGCTTTCTAACAAAAAAAGAATTTTTAAGATCCGATGATTAGAACCGATTTTGGAAGGGAGGTACAGACAGACAGACAAACGGACAGACAGGCGGACAGGCAGACGGACAGACATACGAACAGACAGACATACGAACAGACAGACAGATGGACAGACAGATGGACATCAACCGCATTTCAATACCTACAGTGATTTAAATGACTCAAAATTGAATTTCAATGCTAATTCAATGGGAAATTCGCCGACAGATAGTAGATTTATGTCCGTCCGGACGTACAGACAGACGGACAAAAAGTATGAAAGTTGGGTATCTGAGGTCATAGCTTTCTAACAAAAAAAGAATTTTTAAGATCCGATGATTAGAACCGATTTTGGAAGGGGGGTACAGACAGACAGACAAACGGACAGACAGGCGGACAGACAGACGGACAGACATACGAACAGACAGACAGATGGACAGACAGACAGTTGGACATCAACCGCATTTCAATACCTACAGTGATTTAAATGACTCAAAATTGAATTTCAATGCTAATTCAATGGGAAATTCGCCGACAGATAGTAGATTTATGTCCGTCCGGACGTACAGACAGACGGACAAAAGTATGAAAGTTGGGTATCTGAGGTTATAGCTTTCTAACAAAAAAAGAATTTTTAAGATCCGATGATTAGAACCGATTTTGAAAGGGGGTTACGGATGGACAGACGGACAGACGGACAGACGGACATCGACCGCATGTCAATACCTACTTTAATTCTTTCGAATTAAAAAAGAAAAGTAGGCTAAAAAATATATATTGTTTAAAGTAAAAAAAAGAATTGTTTCGAAATGTCATATCTGTCGCATAATTTTTGCATGATTACAGTCCCTAATATTAAGTATTAAAACAGATTAATATTTTTATAAGTAATTTGGCTTAGTAATAAAACTATTTTTTTTAAATAAAAATTTCGTTAGAGTAAAATGCATTTTCTTACAAGTAACTTTATCTTGAAACGATTTAATCAACTTTTTGTAATTGATATACTTCTATTTTTACTTCTTTTTTTCCGAAACTTTTTTTCACTAGTCAAACAAAACATATCGGTTGGTTTATAATAAAGAAACGTGACTTCTTAAATACATTAAGTTAAATTATCTTAGATGTTGTAACTTCAATTTTCATTCCAATATTCTGTCCTTTTGATTTTTAAAGAAGAAATATAGAAATAAGAAAAAAGTTACAAAATAGAATAGTTATAATTTGCAGAAAAAAAATTATTCTTTTATTTTAACACATTTAAAAGATAATTTATTGAACTATTTTAACTACATTGTTTTATTAAACTATAAGGAATTTTTGTCGCATCAGATTTCCGGAAAAAAAAGGTTTTTTAGTATGAAAAAGTTTATCAAATAAACCCTATCAAATTTTACAAAATAATAATTCTTTTCACGATCTGACGATTCACCACATTTAATTACTACTTAATTTAAGTAGACTGAACTGTTGGACACTTTTTCAAGGATCAAAGTTACAATCTTAGAAATAGAAAATCTTACTTTGGAGGATTATTCTTTCGTCAAAACGTGTTTCCCCATTTTTGACAACCCCTTCTTCACGAGGTTACTTGACTTTTGGCGATTTGCACACACTCTCATATTTACAACAACACATTTTTCTCCTTTTAAATCGCCAAGTAGCCTAGTTCATATTTAGCTCGAGATGAATAAGCATAAAGGGGAAAAATTAATTTTATGTAAAGAATCACATAAAAAAATACTATTTTTATGGTTTTTGAATATATTTCTTATAAACTATAAAAATACCTAGGAAGTACATACAATTCATATTGTAATGGTAGGGTAGATACATATATATTCCGGCTTGTGTGCTTGATCAGAGACCCGCTTATAAGCATTCGTCAAGTAAGACAGACACAGGAAGAATTTTTACTGTCACAGAGGGAAGTACACCCAGGGCGAAGGCGAGAATTGAACCCGCACCCGTTACAGCGTGCAGAGTGCTAGCGTAATGGTCTGCGATGCAAACCACTCGGCCATCCGGGCCCCATATAGTAATGTTGAGTCCCAATTTAGATAGTCAGGACGTTCGGTTCTCAACAGGAATTTTCCGAGTTTACCTATTCCTACCACCATTAAGTGGAATGTGTGTTGAAAAATGAAAACTACTGTGACGATTTACCACGCACGCAACCTCAATATGCCATCAACAACTAGGTGGCGCTGATTTACCATCTCGTTCCTACCACTATTCTTGATTACAACATTTATAGTAGTATATAAGACTAAGTAAGTCATCTCCACCTTGAGGATCCTTTTGGTAGATTGTGGGTTACTCAGGCAGCTACAGTGGTGACCCGAGGACGTGATCGGCACCCACTCCAATGATGGTCCTGCTACGATGCGCTCAACCACGGTTGCTTCTCGCTGCTAATGCGCGCAACTGAACTTAACGCTCCTCGCAACTCAATGGCCAACGCTGGCTCACAACTCAACCGCAAACCGCAGCACAACGCACAGCGAAGCAGCCTGCGCACGGTTTCTTACCTCGTTGTTTCTAGGAGGGGAGTGGTGTGGCGATTCACCACACACGCAACCTTAATATGCCATCAACAACTTTGTTACGCTGATTTATCATCTCGTTTCTACCACTATTCTTGATTACAACGTTTATAGTAGTATATAAGCCTAAGTAACTCATCTCCACCTTGAGGATCCTTTTGGTAGACTGTGGGTTACTGAGGCAGCTACACTACTTAATCACTGGAAAATTCGTACAATACAAATTTCGTGAATTCGTTTCACCACACGAGGCTATTTATGGCCCTTTTAGCCAATAACAATTCGTACGTTCATTAGTTTAAATACTCATATGAACTTCATCTTCCCAAAGTTTTCACGATTCTGTCTACGCAAGTAGAAATAATAACAATTTACTATACACAACCTCGTCCTTTGACCGAGTTAACTCTAATAACGTCATGCTTATACGATGAATTACATTCAATCATAGATATCATAGTTAAAGTATTAATTGAAATTCACGACTCCAAGTAACGACAACGACATGACTTCTATATAGCATTAGATGGCAGCTTTGCTGCCACGTTTTAGATGAATGGAATACTAACGAAAAATACATCGTTCTAAAATTAAATGTATGTGCATGTTTCAGTACACTAGCAAACATTTACAATATTTGTTGGTTAATATGTTTTTCGTCAAAGTAATATGCTTAAAATTATCAAAAATTTGATAACAGCATCAGGCAATACTTCGTTATGTTCTGAAACAATGCTTTATTTATGTTTAATAGTAATTTTAAAACTTTAAAGTGCATAGATATTCTTTGAATTTAGTAAAAAAAAATGCCAAAATGATTCTAATGTTTACAAACGAAATTCAAGTCTGAATTATTATAAATCCAATCCATAGCAATTAAAAGAACAGTGTACTTAGCAAATATCATCTTTACATAAAAAGTTACCATTGTTAACAACAAAAAAAGCCGTCTTACAAACAGATTTTTTCACAAATATACACTTCATTAAATCTCCTAGGGCTATGAAGGGTTTATTTAACATTTGCAAATACATTTACAAGTTCCATAATAAAAAAATATATAGTGTGAAATTGTGCTGAAATTCGTTAAAAAAGAAATAATAATTAAGGGCCATCTTAAAACTTTTGTTAATTAAAATATGGAGAAAAACCTTAAATAAACAAATGAACTTTTTTTCAAAATGTCTTATCTATATCGTATAGTTTTTGCACGAATATACTCCTTAAAATTAAGGCTTACATTGGATTAATATTTACATAAATTGATTGGCTTAGAGCAATAACACTTCGTTTTTTTAAAATGTGAATTTCGCTAAAATAAAATGCATTTATTTTCGTACAGGTCACTTTTATTTGAAATAATTTTATGAATTTGCTATAACGTAGATTCTTTTCTTATAACTTCTTTTTTGTCCAAATCTTCTTTTCACTAACGAAGATAAATAGATATGTTCGATTTATAATTTAAAAACGTGACTTCTGAAATGCATTAAATTAAATTATCTTAGGTGTTGTAACTTCAATCTTCATTACAATATTCTGTTATTAATTTAGAAATAAGATATTAGCATTACAAATATAGATACAGATAATTTTCAGCAAAAGTAATTTATCGATTTAAAATAATCATTGTTTTAAAAGAATTATTCAGGGAATGATTCTTTAATTTATGAAAGAATGAGATTTCTTTGTTAAATAACCTTTTTAAAACTTAAGATTGCATCAGTTTAAATTTGGTAAAAAATGCCATAGTCATATGAATGCTCAAAAACAGACACTTGTTAGATTTCATATCAAACCCATCAATGATAATTTGATAAGAACACATTGGGGCTGGGGAGCCCAGTCGGTTAGGCACTCGCCTAGCATGCGAAAGGTCCCAGGTTCGGGTCCGGGCATCGCCAAAATAACTGTCGACCTATAAACGGCCCGTGCAGCCAAAAATGTCCGACGAATAATACCCCGTGTAGAGGGAGTGCACGTTAAATATGCTTCAAAGTCCCGACGCTGCGTACGATGTCGCCCTTAACGGTTGCGTTGGGTGCCTACTCACGTGCCCGCTCGTCACTTGACTGTGGTTCTAAAATACGACGCCCGTCGCCAATAGCCCTCGTGTAGCTCTAGTGCGACGATAATTCAAACTAAAACTAAAACTAAAAATAAGAACCCATTTTCTTAGCCACTATCATCCATTTAACATAAAAAGCTACTGCTGTATTTTAACATAAAAAAACCCTTTTTACACAGACAGATTTTTTCACGAATATACAGCATACCCTTCATTAAATCTCCCCTGGCTATAAAGAGATTAATTAAAATTTTGTAATACGAACCCATTTTCTTAGCCAATATCATCCATTTAACATAAAAAGCTACTGCTGTATTTTAACATAAAAAAACCCTTTTTACACAGACAGATTTTTTCACGAATATACAGTATACCCTTCATTAAATCTCCCCTGGCTATAAAGAGATTATTTAAAATTTTGTAATACGAACCCATTTTCTTAGCCAATATCATCCATTTAACATAAAAAGCTACTGCTGTATTTTAACATAAAAAAAACCCTTTTTACACAGACAGATTTTTTCACGAATATACAGTATACCCTTCATTAAATCTCCCCTGGCTATAAAGAGATTATTTAAAATTTTGTAATACGAACCCATTTTCTTAGCCAATATCATCCATTTAACATAAAAAGCTACTGCTGTATTTTAACATAAAAAAAACCTTTTTACACAGACAGATTTTTTCACGAATATACAGTATACCCTTCATTAAATCTCCCCTGGCTATAAAGAGATTATTTAAAATTTTGTAATACGAACCCATTTTCTTAGCCAATATCATCCATTTAACATAAAAAGCTACTGCTGTATTTTAACATAAAAAAAACCTTTTTACACAGACAGATTTTTTCACGAATATACAGTATACCCTTCATTAAATCTCCCCTGGCTATAAAGAGATTATTTAAAATTTTGTAATACGAACCCATTTTCTTAGCCAATATCATCCATTTAACATAAAAAGCTACTGCTGTATTTTAACATAAAAAAAACCTTTTTACACAGACAGATTTTTTCACGAATATACAGTATACCCTTCATTAAATCTCCCCTGGCTATAAAGAGATTATTTAAAATTTTGTAATACGAACCCATTTTCTTAGCCAATATCATCCATTTAACATAAAAAGCTACTGCTGTATTTTAACATAAAAAAAACCTTTTTACACAGACAGATTTTTTCACGAATATACAGTATACCCTTCATTAAATCTCCCCTGGCTATAAAGAGATTATTTAAAATTTTGTAATACGAACCCATTTTCTTAGCCAATATCATCCATTTAACATAAAAAGCTACTGCTGTATTTTAACATAAAAAAAACCTTTTTACACAGACAGATTTTTTCACGAATATACAGTATACCCTTCATTAAATCTCCCCTGGCTATAAAGAGATTATTTAAAATTTTGTAATACGAACCCATTTTCTTAGCCAATATCATCCATTTAACATAAAAAGCTACTGCTGTATTTTAACATAAAAAAAACCTTTTTACACAGACAGATTTTTTCACGAATATACAGTATACCCTTCATTAAATCTCCCCTGGCTATAAAGAGATTATTTAAAATTTTGTAATACGCTGAAAAGCTATTGATAAAAACTAATATGATAATGTGATGAGACTCATCAAAAGGAAATAAAAACTAAGGGATTAATAACCATATCAAAACGTTTGTTTATTATTAAAATTTGTAAAGAACCGTTGCGTTTTTTTTTAAAAAGAAATGTTTAGAAATGCCTTATCCATCACATATCTATTGTATGATTATAGTAGTTAATTAATATTAAGCTTGTTTCAGATTAATCTATATTAATAAAAGAAAGAGTCTGTCTGTGTGTCTGTACGTTTGTGGATCGTAAAAGACCTACTTATACTGCCCTCAGAAATTCGAAATTTTTAAGATAGATTCCCTTTAATACCAACATGTACACCTGAGGCTTAGTTTTTTCATATTTGTTCCATTTTTAGAGAAAATTCTAATTTTTTGAAAAAATTACACCACTTTCGCTCAAATCCGATCATTTTTTCCCTTTCGTGTTGCCATTCGACAAAAGAAATTAAAATGAACACAAAAATTCATTACAATTTAAATGGCTTTTATTTTCTTGCCATTACCTTCAGAAACTTAATTAATGATTCGAAAAATAATTGAACGTGCCAATGAGCTAAATGGTTTTTTAAAAAAAATCCGAATGGAGGTTTTGACGTGAAATAACATTGTTATACAATTATAGTTAATTTTGAATTTATCAGGAAAATTGCGATGGCAGTAAGTTCATATTGAGGAAGATTTTTGTGATATGAGGATGTGCATTTTATAGTGATGTATTTTTATTTTGGAATTTTAAAGCAATACAAGTAACGGGATTTTATTCTTTATAATGGCAACAAAGGCAAAGCTTATTATCCTATAGCAAATTAAATGACACATATACTTGGATCGATTTGATATTCTTTTAGTCCGTTCGAAGAACGGGTATTTATTTGCTAGTATTTGCATAAATAAATTGGCTTAGCACTAATACTTTGCTTTAAAAATATGAATTTCGTAACAAAATGCAACTTCTTATAGGTAACTTTAACTTGAAACAATTTCATCAACTTCTTTATCCCGGAGTTACTTTTCCTCTAATTTATTTTTTTCCAAAGTTTTTTTCACTAACCAAACAAAATAGATCCGTCCAATTTATAATTAAAAAACGTGACTATTGAAATGCATAAAATTAAATTATCTAAGGTGTTGTAACTTCAATTTTCATTACAGTATTCGTTTTTAGAAAGAAGATATTTGCAATAAAAGGAATGTTCGGAATTCAGCAAAATAAGAAAATACCGTATAATTTAAAGTCAAAATCTGTTTATTTTATTTATTTAAGATCAAAGTTATATACACATTCTCAGAAATAATAATATCACTTTAAGTATTTTCAATCTTCAAAACGGATTTCGTTTCCATCACTTTTGACAATCCTATCCTTGAGAGGGTTTTTGTCACATTTTCAGAGTATTTATTTCATATTTTTTAATCGCGATGCAGTCAAGTTCAAACGTAACTTGTTATCAGTAAGAAAGTAACCAATGGCTATTTTTAAGTAGAAAATCCCTTAAAATGCTATTTTTGTTATTCTTTTCAGATTTCCAACAATTAAAAAAAACTAGAAATATATATAAAAACGCATATGTTAAGTCCGAGAACAGATGTATTTGGAAGCAAACCTCTCATCATGAAGTGTCTGATCTAAACCTAACCACTCCTTAAGCGTATATGAAGAGCTTAGTGGAAGAACGTGCTAAGTGACATTTTTGAAAAAATTGAGATTTTTGTGTCAATGAACATAGTACCAACTTCTTTAACGATCACAAGTTTCCCCTTTTTCACAAACTTTAAGTGTAACATATATTTTACGCTTTGCAAGTTCCATTGTCAACAGATCTGAGTGCAAATGAGAAACTTTAAAGCACATTTTCTGTTTTTCACCTTTTTGTCACTTAACACGTTCTATCCACTAAGCTCTTCATATGTGCTGAACAATAGCATCTACTTAATCCCTGATTTTCACGAATGCACTGAGACAGACGTTTTCCTTTCATCTAAGAAGTCCAAGGTCCTGAAGTAGTTATTTTTACGGTGTCACTCGAAATTAAAATAACAAAATATTTTCTACTTTACCAACTTCATTTAGTCAAATTATAATGAACATTTAGTTATTTAATTTAAGAAACTTTTTTCGTAAAATATCTGACTAAACAGCTTTCGTTTATTTGACAAAAGTTAACATTTTTTAAGTCATATTTTAGTCAAAAATGAGGAAAATTTCGTTTCACTTCGGCACCCATTTCTGAGGGTGTAAGATTTTCAGCATAAAATTACGTATGCTACATTTTAAGCTAATTAACTACGTTTACATTTTATAGTAAACTCACAAACACTCCATTAAACATTTTTAACGATATCGTTTCGTCAAAAATGAGGAAACTTAAGTTTTATTTCTGTGGGTGTAAGATTTTTAACATAAAATTGCGTATACTACACTGTAAGCTAATTAACTAAGCTTATTTTTCCGAGTAAACTCACAAACACTCCAATTGAAAAACAGACACTCTTTAGATACGTGTTGTGCTGAAAGAATACTTGACAAAACTTCACCGATAAAACATAAAACTTTACATAATTTATTCTCATTATTAAAATAACCTTCGTTTTAACTTTTACAGCATTAATCTCAACCCAACTCATTAGACTTTCAATTGACAACTTAATTGTGCAAGAATCCAATTAATGTATTTGTATAGTTTGCTTTCTAATCTTTTAAAAGCACATACATAGAAACGAGGTATTGATGGCGAAACTTGGAATTTATTGACTGATTTAGTGAATGAATTGCTTGCGAAAGGAGGCTTAATTTTCTGTATGGGGTTTGACCTAAAAGTACATACCCATTGAAGACGTGTCTGAAAATAAATATTTTAATTAAACAGTCAATTAATTTCGATTGCATTAGTTCAATTCTATACTAAAGTCAATTTCATTTGGAAGAGTGAGTTAATTTATATTACTTATGAGGAGATATTATGAACGAGCCTTTATGTATGAAATATATTTAACCGTATTAAGGAGATACGGTAACCCAAAACTGTGCAAAATATCGATTTTTCAGTTTTTACTTCTTATTATTCACAATATCTTTCTGAACATTTACTGAAAGTTTTATAATGATATCTTCTGTAGAAAACAGTTTTTAAATATTTTCTGGAGTCATTCCTATAAGTTTGAATACGTATTTCGTCTGCTTTCAACCTTTTTTCTCTGTTTCGCGTTTTTCAATTCTTGTTATTAATAAATGCCTGAGGCTTTTTTGCTAATTAAGTTAGAATTTTGAAATTTTTAACATGTGTTCTAATATATATGGTGCACAAAATTGTGCATGGAATAAGGTCTACTATGTATAGTTGTTTTTTAAAAAAATGTTGAATTCAATAACTTGTAATTTTTTTGTGATTTTCAGTATAAATGCATGTTACTTTTTAACTGTAACTCACATTTTAAAATCCATGCACAGTTCTTGAACAAATAGTACTAAAAACAAACTATACAAGTTTGGTGGAGTTATTCTCAAAATTGAAAGAGGAGTAGCGTTTTAAAAAAGTTCAAAATTTTGCCTTTTTTATTAAAAATTGTAAATATTTGTTTTTATTGCTAGAAAATGTTTATTTAGAGTTAACATTATATAAAACCACTATAATTTAAAAGTTTATGTCATTATTTCTAGAAATAATGTTTTGGGTACCGTATCCCCTTAAGTAGACACAAACTTTATTGCTCTTTAAATGATCAAGATCCACTTCCTCAGTTCATTAAATCCAAATTATTTTAATCGTCAACCCTCAAAAGAAACGTGCCTGAGATAAACAGACGTGATAAGGATACCCTTTGAGTATTGACAAACCTAAATGGTTGAAAATGTCTTAAAAAGGGTACAATTTGTAGCTTTGTGATGGATAAAAATAAGTTCCTTTTTATTTACGCTCAATGGGTATTTTTATGGTCTTGAATGGCAAAAGAATAACTGAGGGAAAAATCGAGCATTAATTGTAGAAACAATCGAAGGAAACCCTGAAACAAGCCAAAGGTTATATAAAACAAGCCAATTGAGAGCTTTGTGTTATTAATTGAACTTAAATGAACTGCATTTTGCCCGGTTAAAGATTGCAGTATATAAGGGATTTGATTTTCGACATTATTTCTAAGGAGAAATGAAGTTAGAGGGTTGATTTATATTTTAATAATTTTGAAACCGGACGAAAAGACGTGAGAATATTTCTGCGCATCTTAAAATTACAGTTAATTTTAATTATAATAAGTTTGCTTTCAATTAAGTTCCATTGATAGCTTTATATTGTTGTGGGGAATTTAAATGATGGCAGATTTTATCCCAGACAAGGATATAGTTTGTCAGGTTTTTAAATGAAACACCATGTCCAAAGCAAAAATAGTATTAGATGGTTAATTTAATTATAATTTAATGCTCGTTATTATTTAAATCTAGTTAATACGGATACAACCTATAAGCTGTAAAATTTTACTGAAACGTCTCTTCGATAAAATATACTAAAACGTTTTTCAATCGAGTTTGGTTTAGTTTAGTTTGAATTATCGTCGCACTAGAGCTACACGAGGGCTATTGGCGACGGCGTCGTATTTTAGAACCACAGTCAGTACGACGACACAAGTCAGTGACGAGCACCCAAGCAACTTAAGCACATTGAGTTAGACTTGAAGATTTTACGTGCCTCCCTCCCACTATTCGTATTTTGCTCACCGCGTTTAAGTCGGTACTTTGCGATAGACAACCTGGACCTCCGTGTGCGGCTAACGATGGCTCCCAGCCCCGTTTATCAATCGAGTCTTCAATGGTCCTATAAAATATGTAAATCTAGTTGATACATCTTATTTATTGAAATATGAGCTCTGACATAATTTAACCTTGATTATATTAACACGACCTTTCTAATGATTCCACATCCTTTTACTCTGATTTCCCATTAATGCGTATTGTGTCACGTGCAATCAGTGTATTACTGAATTTCTGTGGCACCTCTAACTACATTTAAGGATAATTTATGGCTATTAGTTTATGTTTAATGGTTCCTAAAGGTCTAGTAAATGCGTTTGGATAAAGTAGCGATATTAAGCATAAACGTATGCTTCGTTACTTAGTTAACTACATTTGTGTAATTGTATATTAATAAAGAATACAATTCATGTAGCTTAACAAATAACTCAACAAAAATATTTCTGTTCCTTCGTTGAAATACCACTTACGATTATTAACATTTAGTTAAGAGTTTGCAATCAAAATATTGAAAAGGAGTTATTTACTAAAACCACTTTCAATCATGAAATTAATCTACAGATTTTCTATCGCTTATATGTACTTTCGTCTTTTCAATTTTCATACAATATTCCAGAAACTGGAATATCTTCTGAAAATGGAATGCCTTATGAAACCTAGACAAAAGATACTTCATCTCTTTCATGAAAATTTGGACCTGTAACCAACAGAAAAGAGTACACCAGCTCGCATTACTTTGGCCTTCCATACTCTGAACGGATACACTGTAATTAAAATGCTGGAAAAGATAATGCTGCCCTTATTTTCCTATAGAAAATTTCTGTTTTCTAAGACTACGTAAATTTACTATCTAACACATTTTCTCTGTAAAAAGAAAAGTCTGTACTAATTAATACAGAGAGCAACTGTTGAAACTATTTTTTTCCGGTTTGATTGCGAAAAACTTCTTTCCAAAAATGAGTAAGTTGTTATTTTCTTTTTGACTTACGGAAACTATCCGTTGTGCTTAGATGTTTTCTGTTGTGATTTAATGCGAGCATTTTGTTAAATTAACGTAAAATTTCAAAAATGTTCGCTTAAAATCGATTTTCTCTGCACTGTTAAAAATTAGGCACTTTGTTTCACCAAAAATATGGTTTCTAGTAGCTACCATATTTTTGGTATTCAGTTGAACCATTTCTCAGGTTTTTGTTTCCAAATCCAGAAAAATGGTTTAACCATACACCGAAAAAAAGGTGAAACATTTCACCACACAGCCGTTGCAGCTACTAGGAACCAGTATCATGGTGAAAGGAACCAATATCATGGTGAAACCAAGCACAAATTTTTTAACAGTTTGTACTTATGGTATTATTATACGGTATTATTTTGTAACACCACCTGACAGATTTACCAGACCCGAAGTATACCAGTCTGTGCTACCAACAGACTTTTCTTTTTACTGCGTATGTTAACTTAGGATCTCTTTATGGTATCAGCACTTTAAAGTCACTCAACATCTACTTGTATTGATTCCTACAAAAAAAACATGCCAAGTTTGCGTTTTGGCGAATACTTGCTTTAACCACCCGAGGAAAATTAAGGCCAATTTGGTCAATAGCAATCCGACGTACATGAAACCATCTAAATATTAAAATGAACTTCGGGTTGCTATTTTGCCAAGTTCGTCACGATTCTGTCTACTTTAGTAGAGCCGGTAACTTTAATGCCTACAGTCTCGTCGTTTGGCCGAGGTAAAATTTAATATCATAAGATTACAACGCTCAAATTCTAATATCCCTTTGCCTTTATTTCGACATAACCTAACTGTAACCTAACCACACTTCAAAGGCACTTCAAGGAGCCTTTACCTTTTGGCCTAGTTTGAAATTCAATGCGGGCATTACAAAACTAATTGTACTTACTTATGCATAAATTTACAAACCTTTGGATTCAAAATGATACGGCCCCTAAACTTTGCACGTCTCTCACTCCACTAATAAAGCTTAAAAACTAACAAAACTTGGTATTTCGTGTTAAAATAAATTTTAAATATGGACTCAAAAAGGGGTGTAGCTATTGAAAATTTTGAAGTTGGTAACATTTTTTATATGAAGACGGACCTTTATGCAAATTTTGTGTAATGCAATTAACTTAGAATGTTATTTGTTCGCAAAGTCAAAAGGGTCCGATTCTATAGGATGACTAACGGCCGAAATAATCACTAGTGGGTACTTTTGTACAAAGCTGTAGCATTATAAGTTGTTTGATAATTACACGTTTTAGACACTTAATTACTGAACGCAAGCTTTGTGGTGGTGAATTTCTAATTAAATCTTCATAATTATAATGATCATGTTATTTGTATCAATACTTTTTCAAAAGTTTACTTTTATTTTTTGTTTTCGCTTTAAAATAAGGACAAATTCGTTAAAACACGAAGACATAATTTTTTTATATTTTACGGTGGCATTGCATGTTAGTTTCCATTTTGTATTTTGAGGAAATATTACCTTATTAAAACAAATGTATATGAATTGCTTCCGCCAGGCAGCAAAAATTTACGATCTCTACAGATTAATTCGTAATTTGTCGAAAGATTTTGTCATTTGTCAAATGTCAAAGACATCTCTAAATAATTAAAGTATGAAAAAAGCCATTGAGACAATATTTCGTTAAGTTCAGAAACAATGATTTTTTGTGTTCAATAATCAAAGTGTGTTTTTTTTGTGTTCAAAAATAATCCTTCAAAAACGTTAAACTGCATAGATAGATATCTTTGAATTTATTAAAAAAAAACAAGTTCATGTGAATGTTTAAAAACTATAAATGCATCTTTGATTTCTCATAAAACCATTTATGAGTAGTAAAGTAGCACTAATGTACATAGCTAATATAATCTTAACTTAAAAAGTTACCATTGTTCACCAACAACCAAAAAGCCTTCTTACAAACAGACGTTTTCATGAATATACTCTTCATTAAATGTCCTCCGGCTATAAAGGGTTAATTTAATAGTTTGAAATACTAGTAAACGTTGACCTTTAATACTTTGACAAATTCAACATTAATAAAAAATGCTTTGATAATGGGCTGAAACTCTTTAAAAGGAAATAAAATAAACATATTACAGTATTAAAATTGTTGCTATTTATATGTTTTGTTTAAAGTAAAAAAAAAGAATTGTTTTAAAATATCATATGTATCACATAATTTTTCTCTAAAATTAAGGCTTAAATCGGATTAATATTTTTAAAGAATGATTTGGTTTAGTAATACACCTTTTTTAAGTATAAATTTCGTTAAAGTAAAATGCATTTTCTTACAAGTAACTTTAACTTGAAATAATTTAATTAACTTGTTTTAAAGAATATACTTCTATTTTTACTTCTGTTTTTTCTAAACATTTTTTCACTAACCAAATAAAACAGATTCGTTTGGTTTAAAATTAAAAACGTGACTACTGAAATACATTAAGTTAATTTATCTTAGGAGTTGTAACTTCAATTTTAATTACAATATTCCTTACTTTTAATTGTAAAAGAAGAAATATAGAGATAAGAAAGAAATTAGAAAATATTATAGTTGAAATTTAAAGAAAAATAATTACTCTTTTATTTTAGAACATTTAGCAGATAAGTAATTGAACTATTTTCACTAATTTTAGTTTAATAAACTATAGTGAATTTCTGGCACACTAGATATCCAGTACAAACATAGGTTTTTGTAGTGTGAAAGTGTGTAAAATAAACCCTATCGAATCTTAAAAAATAATATATATTTTCACGATATATTCAATCAATTAATTACTTAATTTAAATGGAGCTGTTAGACGCTTAATTAAGGATCAAAGTTACAATCTCAGAAATAAAGAATCTAATTTTTAAAGATTCTTCTTTTGTTAAAGGTATTTCCTCCCTTTTAACCAACCCTTCTTCACAAGATTACGTGACTTTTTATGATTTGCACACTCATACATTTCCAACAGCATAAATTCCTTAATGTTTAATCGCCAAGCCATCTAGTTCATATTTAGCTCGAGATGAGTAAGCATAAATGACAAAAAATCGATTTTCATAAAAAGATTCACATACAAAAACTACATTTGTGATTTTTTAAAAAATATTTTTGAATAAATAAAGAAAATGCATGAGAAGTACATTTAAAAATACATGTAGAGGAGGTATTGTTAAGTCCCAATCCCAAAGTCTTCAGGACGTTTTTTGCTCCCATGAGTTCATCAGTCTCAATACTCAAATTAACTTCAGGTTGTAGTTTCACGAAGTTCGTCCCGCGACTCTACCTATATTTAAACAAACAATAACTATTTGACAAACATAGTCTCGTTATTTGACTGAGGTAAAATTTAATGTCGTAAGACTTTCGACGCTCAAATTCTAATTCCAAATACAAATACAAAAATTGTCGACCAACAACAGGCCAGAGGCCCAGTAAGGTTGGTCCAAAATAAATATAATACATTACCAGTTTCCAATGACCGTCAAGTTTCTTCTTAAAATCTTCTACTCTCTTCGAATGCACAACATAATCTGGTAAAGCATTCCACTCATTGACAACTCTATTGTAAAAATAATTTTTTCTTACCTCCCTTTTAAAGCTCGATTTATTCGATTTCTGATCATGTCCTCTGGTCCGGCTATTTAAGGTGAAACTTGAGCCCTCCATGTCTCCCTGTTTTATGAACTTGAATAACTGTATTAAATCACCCCTAGCTCTCCTGTTTTCCAGGGAACCCTTTCCTCTTGCTTGGAACTACTCTATTTAGCGAAATCTAACTGTAACCTTAACCTTTCAACTTCAAGTGGCCCTTCACCTTTTGGGATAGTTTGACATTCAATATTGGCATCACAAAACTCATTGTACTTACTTATGCATAAATTTACAAACCTTAGAATTTAAAATGATATGTTAAAATGAAATGCCGTGCTAGTAAATCGTTGAAATTTTAGCGTTGTTATGGAGATTAAAGGTAACATTATTCGAAGTTTATGAGCGTTTCAAAATCCTGGTAATATTGTCTCTTTGATAAAGAGCAAATATACGCTAACTTATGTACTGGGTATATTCATTATGTTGATTACAATAAAACCTTTTTGAAAATCGTTTAACATTTGAATTATTGTACCATTAGGAATTGTTTGATAATTAACTAAAATTAAGCAGTTTTTAGACTTTTAAATATGTGTACCAATTTGTGATAATGAATTCTGGTAATGTTGATAATTATAATAATCGTTGTTTGTATTAATACCTTTTAAAATGTTTACATTTATATTTTTTTAGAGACAATGACAAATCAGTTAAAGCACAAAAATATTATTTCTTGATATCTGATACATCTTTGCATGTTTGTTTCTCTTATGTTTTAAAAGAAAAAAAAAACTTCTCAAAATAAATGTATATGAAATGTTTCTCACAGACAGCAAAAATTTATAATCTCTGTAGATAGATGTATGTTTCACAAAAGGGTCATTCCTGAGAAAACGTACAATTTGAGGCGAAAAATCTCGAAAAAAAAATATTGATGAAAGTTTTTGAAACTTTGGATTTAAGTTACACTTACATACTACATTCGAAATATAGCATCGGTCCAGATCATACAATTAATATTAATTATTCTGATAGAAAGTTTTAATTTAATAATGTTTCATTTAGAAAAGTTTTAACCCCCAAAATTCACATAAAAATATTTTATTGATGTGTTACACTTTAATAAAATTTCAGCTTTACATTATTACATTACTTCACGGTAAAATACTGTGTTACTATAATGTATTTCACTTATATTTAATCGATTTATTCTGATATAATTAAAACGTCATGTCCGTGTGTACAAACATCATGTCCGTGGGCCAAAAACCACGGACATGATGGCTCACGGATATGATGAAATCGTAAATAAGGGCTCACAAACAGAAAAGTTTTAGGCTTAAGAGAACGAAGCATGCAAACTAAGCTTATATAATATATTTCTTTCTACAAATAACAAATTATACGTTCAAATCATTGATTTACCTTCTTATATCTTGACCACAGACATTACGCTATGATCTTGTCAGAAGCCTTTTTTTAACTTTCAACTTCAAATTACTTTTTATCTACTCCGGTATTCAAACTATCGACTTGATACAACGTTTTGCGTGCACGGTTGAATAATAATAAGACTGAAACAGAGTACTGTTGTCATTTCTAGATAGTTATGCAAGCTAAAGAATACGTTGTACACGGACATGACGAAAATCTGTGGGACATTTTATTTCACAGAATTTATAAATTTAAAGTATCTATAATAATTTTATTTTGTGTTTTGTATGTTCTAGTAATGCCAATTTAATAAAAAACAATATTTTTATAATGGAATTTATTGGATTTGATAATAAAAAATCGTGGATAATACCGTTTAAAATGTTTACATTGATTTTCATTTTGGAAAACAAACTTTCAACACAAAAATTAATTTTTCATTGTTTTTTTTTTTCTTAATGTTTTAAAGAAAAAAAAATTCTCAAATAAATTCATAAGAAATTTTCTTCCGGACAGAAAAATTTTTTCTGAGCATAGATGTAGTTTTTCAATCCCCAAAAGTAAATTATCAATCAATTTCAATTCATCAAAGTTTGAATAGAATCATTCTGGAATATTTCTTTCGAATATGAAACAATTAAAAAAAATTTGTTAAATAATCCTTCAAAACCTATAGAATGCGTAGAAATAATTAAATTTGTTTTAAAAAATTTGTCACCAAATCATAAGAATGTTTAAAAACAATATTGCATGTTTTATATCTTATAAAACCATTGAATGGGAATGAAGGGGTACTAATGTACATAGCAAATATAATTTTAACATAAAAAGTTACTACAGTTTATCAACAACAAAAAATCCTTCTTTTAAACAGATTTTTTCACGAATATGCACTTCCTTAAATCTCCTCGGGCTATGAAGAGTTTATTTAGCATTTTGCAATACGTTGACAACTTCCACAATAAAAATATTATTGTGCTAATTGAAGAGCTTAGTGGAAATTACGTGCTAAGTGACAAAAAGGTGAAAACGAGAAAATGAGCTTCAAAGTTTTTAGTTTGTACTCAGATCTGTTGAAAACGGCGAATGCAAACAGTAAAAAATGTACTAAAACTTAAAGTTTATGAAAAAGGGAAACTTGTTATCGGTAAAGAAGTTATTAATATGTTCATTTATATAAAAATCTCAATTTTTTCAAAAATGTCACTTAGCACGTTCTTCCACTAAGCTCTTCAATTATCTGAAACTCACATTGAAAAAAAATAAAATATTAAGGGTTTACCATATCAAAACAGATGCTAATTTGCAACGGCTAAATATGAAAAAACTATAAGAACAAAGTTTGTTTCGAATGTCATACCATCACAAGTTTTGCACGATATATCCATTAAAATTAAGGCTTGAATTTTTTTTTAATTCGAACAAATTTAAAAACACCTCGTGTTCCACAAAGCTTACATTGAATTAATATTTACATAAATTGATTGGCTTAGAGCAATAACAGATTTTTTTTTAAATGTGAATTTCTTTACAATAAAATACATTTTCTTACAAGTTACTTTTACTTGAAATAATTTAATGAACTTGTTATATCGGGGATACTTTTTTTTCTAACTTCTTTTCCAAATCTTTTTTTCACTAACAAAGAGAACTGGATCCGTTCGATTTATAATTGAAAAACGTGACTGCTGAAATGCATTTCATTAAATTATCCTGGATGTTGTAACTTCAATCTTCATTACAATATTCTGTTATTTATTTTAATTTAGAAAAAGATATTAGCATTAAAATTATAGATACAGATTATTTTCCGAAAAATTAGTTGATAAATTTAAAATAATCAAATTGGAAAAGAATCAGCCAGGGAATATTTCTTTAGGTTATGAAACAATGAAAAAAATGTGTTAAATAATCTTTCAAAAAGATTAGATTGCATCAAGTTTAAAAATTTTCCTGTAAAAACTAAAATTTCCAAATCATTGTGAATGTTTCAAAAAAAAAACGCGAACGGGAATGTAATATATTTAATTATTAAAACAACCATTGAATTTAATTGAGAGTAAATAAGTAATATTAAAAAAAAATACAAAAACCAATGTTTTCCTTAAGGCAATTTTAAACCAATTTTAAAAGATTTAAAAGGCTATCTAATGTTGTATTTCAAACAAGCGAATTAACTAAAACAAAGGGTTTTTATAAGGACTAGTATTTTTTCGACTCTGTATTTCATTGAACTTTTCAAGCTATAGAGATATTATTTAAAATTCTGCAATACGTTTACAAGTAATGAATAAAGGTTATTATGATAATGTGTTGAGACTCATCAAAAAGAAATACAAATTATGGGATTTCCATATCCATTACCATTTTGTTAATTATTAAAATCGTTTACTTTACAAAAGGTTTTAATCGGAGCTTAACGACATCGTTTCGTCAAAAATAAGGAAACTTTCGTCATGCTTGAGCACCTATTTCTGAGGGTGTAATATTTTCATCATAAAAAGTGAGTGCTTATGCTACAACAAACACTCCAATTGAAAAACATACACGCTTTGGATAAGTGTTAGGCTTAAAGAATCCTTGACAAAACTTCTCCGAAGAACCATAGAACTCTACATACTTTAGTCTCATTACAACAACCCTCTATTTAACTTTTACAGTATTCATATCAATCCAACTCATTAGACTTTCAAATGACAACTTAATTGGAGAGCTTAGTGGAAGAACGTGCTAAATGACATTTTTAAAAAAATTTAGATTTTTTTGTCAATGACCCTTTATTATATAGAGAGAGATTACAAGATTCCCCTTTTCATAACCTTTAAGTTAAGAATTTTTTTTACCTTTTGTAAGTGATATTTTTAACGCATCTAAGTACAAACGAAGAACTTTAAGGCTCAGTTACTCGTATTCTCTTTTTTTATCACTTAGTACGTTTTCCACTAAGCTCTTCAATTGTGCAAGAATCCTTTTAACGTACACTGAAGAGCCAAAATAACTGGTATAGGCATACATCTGCGAAAAAAGGTGTATAAAACCAATCGGAAGTTCGTCGCTATGTTCAGCAGCGTCTATGTGCTGCTATCTTGCCAGGTTATGAAAATTGAAGGGATTTTGAAAGTATCGGCGGTGGAGAAATGGAATTCCATATCCATGCTTCTCCAAGGTGGAGATGATATTTGGATTTTCACTTACGACAATTTCACGAGTGTACCATGAATATCGATAATCCAGTAAAAAATTAAAACTACGACACAGCTGCGGCCTAAAAAAGATCATGCAAAAACGGATCATCGACGACGGACGAAAATCATTAAACATGGATATATTGCGGATACGTGATATATACGGTTCCAGAAGCTCATATCGGTGAATATTCATTAAATGGTTAACAAGTCGACACTTGTACGACATAGAATCGACATAGACGTTTATCACATTTAATGATCAGTTGTCAATGGACCCGGCTTTGCACGATGTTTTTTAGGCCGCAGCTGTGTCGTAGATTTGATGTTTTACTGGATTATCGATATTCATGGTACACTCGTGAAATTGTCGTAAGTGAAAATCCAAAAGTCATCTCCACCTCGGAGATACATGTATATGGCATTCCATTTCTCAACCCCCGATACTTTCAAAATCCCTTCAATTTTCATAACCTGCCATGATAGCAGCACATAGACGCTGCTGAACATAGCGACGAACTTCGATTGGTTTTATACACCTTTATTCGCAGATGTATGCCTATCAGTTATTTCGGCTCTTCAGTGTATTTGTAGTTTACTTTATAATCTTTCAAGTACATTCATAGACACGAGGTATGAAAAAACTTGGCAGTCCTTGAAGAAGTTAATGAATGAAAAGTTGCGAAAGATGGGCTAATTTTCTCTATGAGGTCTCGCCTATAAATTGAAGACGTGCTCGAAAATGAGGATTTTGAAAAAAAATCATGTTTGATTACGGTAATTGTATTATATACTAAAGTCAATTCATTTAGAATAATTAGTTAAGTTGTATTATTTATGTGCAGATATTCTGAAAGAGCTTTTATGTGTTTAACTGGTTAAAGTATCATTCGCGGTACGTAGGCACACACTTAATTGCTCTTTAAATTATCTAAAACTACTTACCCATTTGATTTAATATCAAACTATTTTAATCGTCAACTATCAAAAGAAACGTGTCTGAGGCAAATACTTCTGATGATGATTCACTGAGTATTGACAAATCTGAATGGGTGAAAATGTTTTAAAAATGTTGCAATTTGTAGCTTTGTAGTGGATAACAATCAGTTCCCTTTTATTTACGTTCAATGGGTATTTTCATGGTCTTGAATGGCAACATCAGAATAGCTGAAGGAAAAATCGAGCATTAATTGGAGAAACAATCGAAGGAACCCTGAAACAAGCCAATTGAGAGCTTTGTGTTATTTATTGAACTTAAATGAACTGAATTTTGCCCGGTCAAAGATTACAGTATTTAAAGGATTTGATTTTCGACATTATATCTAAGGAGAAATGAAGTTAGAGGGTTAATTTATATTTTAATAATTTGGAAACCGGACGAAAAGACGTGAGAACATTGGTGTGCATCTTACAATTACAGTTAATTTTAACTGTTCTGAACTTTGAAGAAAACAATTCAGATTTATTCAATTATTCAAGATTCAATATTCAATCATTCAGATTTATTCAACAATTCAGATTCAATCTTATAATTACGGTAAATTTATATAAAAAATATATGTATTTGTATGGGACTCGATAAAAATGAGAAAAATTTAAAAGTTACCGAAAGTAAATTTTATCGCAAGTATTAAAAACTCCTAAATATGCAAATTATGTATGACTAAAATATTATTTTTAATTATTGGATGTTTAGATAATAATTAAACAAAAGACGGAAATTATAAATGATACAAATATTTTTTTCTCATTTACAGGACTAATGATAAAATAAAGTGAAAGCTGAGGGCCATTTTAATTTACTCTTAAAAGAATGTGTTTTTTTATTAAGCCGTATACAAAAAGTTTCAAATAACATGGAACACTCTAAATGTCCCACATTTTACTCTCACTTGTAAGTGCTTATAGAAAATACGATGGTTTAAAGCAAAAAAAATATCAGAATAATCCCATAAAATACCCAATTTTTGTTTTTCCATACTAAAAAAATATAAAGTTATGCTTGCATATAAATCCCCAAACAAACGGAACATTCGAGATGTAAACAACTATATTATTCTTCCATAACTCTTCTCCACCCAGTAATAAATTATCATACAAAGTATTGCAAAAAAATAATATCCTCGAATGTTTGAATACCTCCTCATACCATAGGGAAGGGTAGGTAAGTACATATATATTCCTGCTTGTGTGCTTGATCAGAGACCCGCTTATAAGCCTTCGTCAAGTAAGACAGACACAGAAAGAATTTGTACTGTCTCAGAGAATGGAAAGTACACCCAGGGCGAAGGCGGGATTCGAACCCGCACACGTTGCAGCGCGCAGACTGCTAGCGTAATGGTCCAAACCACTCGGCCACCCGATTACTATAGGGGGAGGTGTTGTTCCTTTGACCACTTCACAAATTTTCAATTTTCTTAACTTGAATATACTAAGGCTAACTTCAATTCCTTTATTTCATTCCCATCTGTATCGTATGGTTTATCATGTATAATTTTTTCATGGTTCGAGTTTAATTTTTTTTTTATTTAATTTTTAAAAAAAATTAAACTCTGGTAAAAAAAAACATATAGTTGTGCTTGCATGGGTTGTTGTACCTTTCACCATGGATTGTTGTTGCTTTGAAAATGTATTGTCGTACCTTTGACCAGTAAATCATGGTCAAAGGAACAAGAAATGATCATAGTTGGAAGTGCAACACCATGACAATGCAACTTAAAAAACGTGCTACAGCTTAAAAGGGTTAAAACAACCATTTTTAAAATCTCCACAATATTTTTAAAATGCATAGCTACTATTCCAAAAGATTTCTATCAGCAACAACATAACACACAAAAATATTATAAGGCAAAAAAAATGGAAAAATACTTACATTTTTAGTATAGAAATGGATTGTTATATTTTACAGGAATCCTCTTTGGCTTAAATAATCCACATCAGGCTACAGAAGCTACCAGTGGAGAAACTGTGTACTAATTAGACTAATTTTTATAAAATATTGCTAGAGGGCACCACTGCCCATTTGTTCTAAGGAACAATATGTTCAGAAACACAACACATTCCCCTACTCGCATTTGTAACTGTTTAGAGAAAATTGGAGTTGTACGACTGAAAATATCACAATATTCCGAAAAAATATTCGCATTTTATCTGCTACAGCTTCATAAAAAAATTATGTATTTACATATCAACCACTAAAAAAACAGAACATTCGACATATAAACAACTATATTATTCTTCCATAACTCTTTCATAAATAAATAAAGTCCTTTACCTCCCAGTGATAAATTATCACACACACTATTACAAAAAAAACTAGCCTCGAATGTTTAGGACAGCTCTGCCATCATAAGAACGACAAGAATTATTTATTTTCTTAGGGTAATAGTCTATGTATGTTTACGGTCCGTTTATTCTTGACACATCCAGGTTTTCCATGTATGTTAGTTTGCTTTGTTCAAATAATGTAGCTTTAGACACACATAATAGTACTTTAAAAAAAGAAAAGTAAGCAATACCACAATAATATGAATAGTAAATAAAATAATAATAAAAAAAATAATAATAATAATAATAATAATAATAATAATAATAATAATAATAATAATAATAATAATAATAATATAATAATAATAATAATAATAATAATAATAATAAAATAATAATATAAATAATAATAATAAATAATATAATATAATATAATATAATATAATATAATTATAATTATAATTATAATCTTTATTATCATTACAAAACAAAAATAACACAAACACTGAAAAATATGGCATGCCAAGGGGAAAATTTCCCGTACAGGCGAACAGAACATATATAGTTATAATTGAAGACAAACAAAAACACAGAAACAAATAAGATCGAACATAATGTGATATGGCAACCAGCTGGCATACATATATGAATAAAATGCTTCACATTGAAGTGAGAAATAAAAATCCAAGTCGTGAATATTAATAAAAAACTCAAAAAGTTGTTTTTTAAAGGGATAAAATGTAATCGTATTCGTTAGGTGAATAGGCAGTTTATTATATAATTTAGGGGAAATGTCGCTTCAATTTAATATTGCATAAATAAAGAAGCCGATGCTGATAGTAAATTTTAAAAGCTATAAGTTAATTTTTTATACAATCATCTAATGCAAAACCAACTTTTTTCTTAACAATTACTATATTAATAGAGACTGCACTTTGCATTCAGACGTTATCCTCTTCATTCCTCACAAACGTGAACTTTTTGTAGAATTCACTTCAAAAGTTCATTTTAAAAATTATTAATAGAAACTGTTTTATTCTCAACAAAAATATTCTAGCTTTCCTAAAATACTGATACTTAAGTAGCTGATTCATTAATAGCGTAAAAAAAAGACAAGAGGTTCAAGCATATTTTGGTGGTTTTGTTTTTTCGGCGGAAAATTTATAAGGCCCTTTGCATTAAAACAAGAAGAATTGATTATTAATTACAAGATATCTGACAGGGCATATTTGATCCTTCATAGCACACAAACAAATGTGCATTTTTAAGGCTTAAAATATCAAATTCCACTGAATTGAAGTGCGCCTCAGCAAATGTCAAACGCAATTTTTTTTTCAAAATTTCTTGTAAAACATAATTTCAAATATTTAATTGTTTGAAAAATATGTTTATGTAACGAGTATATGTGTATAATTTTCACGGGCGTAACGAGTTTATGTATTATCAATAATTATAAAAATCTATTAGAAACTATTGCTTGTAAGTGAAAAGTTCAAATTATCATCAGAGCAATATCAAAAAATTTCTACTTCGTTTGAAAGCCACTTATAATTTCAGTATTAAAACAAACCGTCTTATTGTTACTTTTTCTTAATACTTTTTAACGAGAATAAAATTGAAGCTTATTAGAGGCTTTATAACTTCAATTACTACATTAAATATTTCAAAAGCTATCTATTAAATATCCTCATTATGTTAACAAGCTTTGATTTTGCATTTAATAATATTATTATCCTCAAGCGGATCCAAACTTCAAAAGAAAACTCAAATTATTGCATAGAGTAGATCTAAAATTAAAGAGGATTTGGTACATGTATTAAAACTGTTTTGTGACCAAAGCTGTTTGGAAATATTATCATAATTAAAGATAACAAAATAAGTTAATCATTTATTTCAAAGGATATTTGACACTCTGTCAATAGAGATTAGACTTTCAAATTACCTGACATCAAAGATTGCATTTGTGAAGAATTCCTCTATAATTAATAAACATTTATTAATTTGAATATCAGAGTCTTTAAACGGGTTTTACGTAGAATATTTTATGTGAATTAATTTTTTAATGGAGGATATGGGAGCTGAATTTCTGACTCCAAACCGAAGTCTTCTCTCTGTGTTAATCCAATAAAGAAAAATAATTTTTTTTAATCCTAATTACTCAGTCGGTATTAAATGTTTTTACCAACGATTTTTTTTGTATGATAAATGTAGCTGACTTAAATGAAGAATACAGGGGAAAAACCGCTTAATTTCGTAGAAAACTTTAATCATCAGGCATCTTTGGCGATGATAGCGAGTAATCGCCTAAACTGGTGTAAGGAAACCAGTTTCTCACTTTTCTTGTGCATCTTCTCTCATTGCAACCCTTGAATTAAGTTCCGCGTTTTATTCAAAAAACTGTGTTCATCGTCATGTTAAGCTTTAAAAATAATGTATGATTGATTGAAAATCAAGAATTTTTCTAAAACAATTAAGAAAAATTTTAAGATTCGCAAATGAATTGAAAAGTCTTAAACCACGACTTTTCTACCTACCGAGATTCACGCGATGCACGATTCCGAAGCCTGGACCAAGCGAAGAAGAAAGAGAGAAACCGGTTTCCTGCCGCCAATGTCAGCCAAGCAGACACAATTACGGGACGACTCCTAATAAATCAAGCGGTTCTTCCCCTGTACTCTTCAAATGTCTTTATATTTCCACTCTTTGTAATTGGTTTGAATATTTCATTGCAAATTATATATATTGAAAATCAAAAATATATTTGAACCAATTCAGGGTGGGAAAATGGTCGGTACGCATGTCATATTACAATGTGGCACGTAAAAGTTCCCTTGAGTACCAATTTGGCTTGGGTTTTCTTTGCAAAATTTAAACTCAACATACTTTAACATTCACAGAGAGCTCAGATTCTCTGAAATCTGCGCATCAAAATTCGTAGTGACAGCCGCCTAAATGGTGCCACCAAAAATAGCTCTCAGTTCTCGGGAATATGCCGAGTCTGCAAAAGGCTTAATCCACCAAAAAAGCAGCCCCATTGAAAAAAAAAACCTAAAGTGGTATTTAGGTCAATTTAGATACATTTATCCTTTGACAACAAAAAAAAAAAACGTTTGTAAAATATTCATTACAGCCCTGACTAGTTTACTTAGAAAACTGTTTTTTTTTCATTGGATTAATGAAGAGAAAATATTTCTGTTTGGAAACCCGACATCAGTAACATCCTCCAACCCCTTTGGCAAAAAAAAAGAGATTTTGTCAAATTATTAAAATTAAACTTATATTTTTACAATGATACATTTTTGAGTAACATTATAGTTATGGGTAATTCTTAAAAATTATTGAAAAATGAATTGAGTAAAACAATTTAATTTACTTAAAAGTTTATTATTTAACCAAAAAAACAAAACACCAGACTCACGTTAACTTCAATTTGACGAAAAGCTTACTCCGGGCATTTTTTAGATCATTTCGTCACAAAAGAAAAACTTTTCGTGAAACTTGAGCATCCGTTTCTGAGAGTCACTAAAAACATTATTGATCAGCTACAACTATCTTAAATACCTCAAGAAATAAACTTTTTAGAGGGGGGCATTACTTTCTAAACCCATTAGGACAATTTTAATCCAGGAAAAAAAATAGCAGCTGTTAAAATTTAGATGATCAGTAATTTTTCTTCTAGAGATCAGAAAAAATAACATTTTTGTGTCAGGACAAACAATATTGCTCATTTATCTTCTTTACTTGTAAATGGGCTGGGGAGCCCAGTCGGTTAGACATTCGCCTAGCATGCGGAAGGTCCCGGGTCCGGGCATCGCCAAAATAACAGCCGACCTATAAACGGCCCGTGCAGCCAAAAATGTCTGACGAATAATACCCCGTGTGGAGGAAGTGCACGTTAAATATCCTTCAAAGTTCTAACGCTGCGTACGATGTCGTCCTTAACGGTTGCGTTAAGTGCCTAGTCAGGTGTCGGCTCGTCACTTGACTGTGGTTCTAAAATACGTCGCCCGTCGCCAATAGCCCTCGTGTAGCTCTAGTGCGACGATGATTCAAACTAAACTAAACTTCACTTGTAAATGATGACATCAAACCAATGAGCTCAATACACCGTGGAGTGAGGACTTCCTATACTGTCTTGTAGTAAATTTCGTTCCCGCGGAAGAATACAAAATGTTGCGCAAGAGGTCAAAACTACACAGAATATACAATGCGCGTATTAGGTACCAATCTCTCATAGGCTGGTTTGACCTCTTCAGCAAAATGTGTGTAATGTGTTTTAGGAATATATGAAAACCGGAAGTCTGCGCTCCACTGTGTATTGAGCTCAGTGCATCAAACTGACGTGGATAACTAAAAATACTAATCGAAACACAAATCAAAATAGGATATTTGCATATTTATAAAAATTGTTTTGTCAGACCTTGTCAAAAGAAGTAAATTTTAAAATAAACACATCTTAATCTGTTTGATTATGCGTTCTAAAAGTTAGTTGCCTAGCTTATGTAAGCAGTTGTTTTTTTTTTCTTTCAGCATATAACTTCATTTTTTAGTCAAGACACAACGTTAATTTTTTTTTATGCACAGCATTACAAATTTAAAAAGAAACTATCAAAATGCAAAGAAAGCAAATCTCATGGTTCATTTCTATGGAAATCATGGTTCATTTCTATTTATATGTCTTGAATTGTTGAGTCAGTTCAAATGCGTTCTTTCTTTTGCTGGGTTTTTGGGACAGATGCTGTTTTTGATTTTATGATTTAGCGCAAAAAGAAGCACCTCCTCTGTTCACGCTTTTCCCCCTTGACAAAGTATCATGAATAGATTGTGTTTTTTTTTATTGTTTCAACTCTTCTTTGATTATAGTTTTTATATGATTTGCAGCTTCAGCGCAATCATTCAATTATATAATGTTTCTTAATTTTTTTTTTCCTTTTTAACGATTTTTTCCTTTTTGATGATTTTTTTTTCTTTTTGATGATTTTTTCTTCATTTGTGAGGATTATTTATAGTGTTGAGAATTCGCTGCATTTGCACAATTCTTTCTTCGAAAACTGTTCTTTCTTCCTTAATTTTTTTGGGTTATTTCTTCTTTGAAAAAAATCTGAAATTGTTCTCAACATCCAGCAGATTTTAGCTATTTTTTCGGTACGTTTTTGTAAATTTTCCTTTTAGTTTAGTTTAGTTTAGTTTGAATTATTGTCGCACTAAAGCTACACGAGGGCTACTATTGGCGACGGGCGTCGTATTTTAGAACCCCAAATTTTCCTTTTAAGTTCATTTAACTAAATTTTCCTCGACACCATATCATTAAAAGACACTTTTTAAGTTCGAATCCTCCGAAAAACATAAAAACGCATACGATCAGCAACAAAATATATCGAACAGTAATTCATTTTTATCGTTTTAGTTCTCACAGAAAACAGGAGATAATCTGGATCAAATTGACATAAAAAAGGAACTAGGAGCCAAAATGATTTTACGTGCAAAAAATGAGTAAAAAATATCTATTATTTTTACTGAATGGAATGATCAATATTAAGAAAGCATGACTGATGCCAGATACCTGGAGACAACTATTTAGCCCCTTATTCAACTTTGACGTTGGGATTCGGCTCCTTTTAATGATTCATTAACACTAATTTAGAACTTTATCGTTATCATTTAGCAATAAAAATCTAAACTGTATGAGTATATCTTAAATATATACTAAATGAATAATATGAATATATATTAAACTGACGTAACTATGTATTAACTGGGCCATTTTGATAGAGTAAGACTTGTCGCACTTCTTAAGATCCGTTATAAGTGGGAGCAGTGAATCCAGTGCATTTATAATAAATAGATTGTTGGGAATTATATATATATATATATATATATATATATATATATAATATATATATTATATATATATATATATATATATATATATATATATATATATATATATATATATATATATATATATATATATATATATATATATTATATATATATATATATATATATATATATATATATATATATATATATATATATATATATATATATATATATATATATATATATATATATATATATATATATATATATATATATAATATATATATATATATATATATATATATATATATATATATATATATATATATATATATATATATTATATATATATATATATATATATATATATATAATATATATATATACAGGGTGTCCGTAAAAGATTGTCAGAGTTTTAATGGTATATTACAGGGAGTTTAGTTTATACTAAATATAACAAATCATACATGACATTGAAAGAAAACTAACCTAGTTTTTCCTATAAGTGCTCAAAGTGTTCGCCTTTAGTGATACAGGAATTGCACAAGCTGTTGCTTCCATTACTCCGGACTTGCTGCAGACAGTATGGGATGAATTGCATTTTCGTTTGGATGTGTGCCGTATCATTAAAGGCGCACACATTGAGCACATTGAGCATAGGAAAAACTAGGTTAGTTCTCCTTCAATATCATGTATGATTTGTTATATTTGATATAAAATAAACTCATGTAATATACCATTAAAACTAGGACATTCTTTTACGGACACCCTGTATTTTCATTGCCTAGGCTTGTTAGTTCTAGTACTCGAGTGGGATGAAAAAAAAATTATCCACAAATATATACAAAACATAAAATTAATGGTGTCTGTCGCTGCTATGCGATGCATTTACCAAAATGGATATTTTACGTTTAGAAATACCTTTTCAATGGGGAATTACGTAATTTTTTCTGTCTTTAAATCAACTGAAAATTTTCTTAATTTGTAAAAAAACACATCTCATTGTTAAATTTTTTTTAGAAGTCTTTAATTTTCAAATACACTTATTTTAAAATAGCTAGTTTTGTTATCAATCTGAAAAATAAAGTAGCGTGATATTCTGCTGAATAACATAAATAATATGTATATCGATTCGTAAACATATCAGCGGCGCTTTCTATGAAAGTGTTT
Organism: Oedothorax gibbosus; assembly: GCA_019343175.1. Taxonomy (NCBI): domain Eukaryota; kingdom Metazoa; phylum Arthropoda; class Arachnida; order Araneae; family Linyphiidae; genus Oedothorax; species Oedothorax gibbosus. Next base: position 35,821,704 of record CM033274.1, on the reverse strand, counting down.
TCTATGAATGTTTAATGGGGTTGAGTTTGCGCAATAACAGTCACTGTGCAAATCAGTTGGAAGCTATTTTTGGTGTCCGGCAATTTTTAGAAATTAAAAACAAATAATTTATACTAATAAATTTTCAACAGAATTTTCGACTTGATATTAAGATTCCTGATAGCTTTTTCTAAAAAGAAAATTTAGTTAAATGAAAATTAAAAAAAGTTTTTAATTATTTTTTGCATTAATTACTGTTTCATTTAACAAAAGTTCTCTGTTTACAAAGTATTCCCTCACTATCTAATAGAAGATTTCTCTCTGCTATTAGATATTTAAAAAATATATTAGCTTTATGGCTCATATTTCCAAGTCACTTCATTTCCTTTTTCTTTTTCTTTATTTACACTTTGCGTTTCTCGTCACTGTAATCTTAAGTATCATATAAAATCTCTTTTGTCACAAACAGTTAGTGGTATGACATTTTGAAGGCATACCCATATGCTTAGTGGATGATCTATTTTGAGAAACTGGAATGAAATTCGGGTCAGGGTTTTTTTTTTGCTCCTTTTTTGCCGATTATACAGATGCTTAAGACTGTCTCCTTTTTTCTCTCTTGTGCTGAACTGTTAGGGGAGATAAACTTGTTAATAATATCAGTTAACCAAATATCCATCCTCCAGAATACAGGGGCTAAATAAAAACTGGTTCATTGCAAACAATCCCCAAATAAAACCTACTATAGTTAAACTCATAGTTTCCTTGCACAGAAGCCACAACCATGGACGGAGCCATAAAACGCGCGGAGCAATCAGATGAAGACGAAATTTCAGCCGTTTTATTTTGTGTTCATCTGATTACTCCACGCGTTTTATAGCTCCGCCCGTGGTCGTGGCTTCTGTGCAAGGAAACTATGAGTTTAACCTATATCTTCAGTATGTCATTAACACGAGATATAAATGCAAAATGTCTATCTTACCTATATATAAAATCTTCAAGTTCATAATTCATTCTAACGTTGTTAAATGAATATCATTTAAATAAATTAACAAAAATATCGGAGACCTTACATTCTCATGCTGTAACATCCACACAGAGCACAGATTCATTGTAATCTGAGCTACGAAAATTGTTGAAAGAGCCGAATAGATGGTGCCGAAAAACCGGCTCTAACTTCTGAGAAATATGCGAAGGCGTGATCTCGCCAAAAAAAGCAGCACTGATATGGAAAAAAATCTCAGTAGGAAAGATGTACGCCAAATACCAATAACTCACAAACCAATAAAATACCTGTTAGTTCCTTTCAGAACAACCCGCCAGAATTCGATTCCATTCTTACATAAAAACAGACGATAATTTAATCCCCTAACGACCCAACTGTTACTCCAATTTTACGCCCGAAAACTTGTTGCGCCCCCTTGAAAATCATTACCGGCCGTCCCTTCGGCGACGTGCCAAAATCAATAGCAAGGCCGAACTAAACAATGCATCGTCTGAAGAGGAATTTCCGCTGCAAAACCCGCTGAGTTATCAGTATGGGATTTCAATACATTGTTCAGTTGTAATGGTGTAACGTTTGTAAATGTGACCGTATAACATACAGGGGCCGCCGACCCGGCGGCGCAACGGTTAGGGTGCTAGCCTTTGAAGCCTCTGGGTCCGGGTTCGAATCCCGGTAAGGCAGGGATGTTTGTGTTTGTCGAGTATATGCGGAGTACGTGCTCGTTAAATCTGTTGGGTCCGAATGTCCTGTTGGCCGTCATTGCGCAGTTTCCCATGGGTACAGGTCCCTGGAGACTATTTCCTTCCCCTTCAGGAACATGTCTAAATTGTTGAGGTGGCGATAGATGGCAGCATCTGTCTTATATGTGTGTGGATGTCGTGTCCGTCCTTCTTGACGATGGTGTATAAGCGGGTCTCTGTGACCAAGCACACAAGCCTGAAAATATATGTCTACCAACCAACCAACATATAGGGCTACCGATATTTTTTTTATATATTAAGGTGTCCTTTCTATGCAGCAAATAAAGCAGCATGGGATCCGATATTTCTTGAATAAAGTATATAAAGTTGCATATAATGTTAAGAATGTTGAGTTATTACTATGGGATTTGATTACCATATTACATATACATTGTTCAGTTGTAATGGTGTATATAAGGTAATAAGTTTTATATAAGGTAAATAAGGCTAGTTGGCATTTCTTAAACCTGCTGAGTTATCATTATGGGATTCAATACAATGTACAGTTGTAATGGTGTAACCTTAGTAGAGGTGACCGTATAACATATCGGACTACGGGTATTTTCTACTAAGATGTATTAGCTTCCACACTACGTTTATAAAGTAAAAAGTGGAAGGTATTATAATCGTTCAGTCCGTCTGTCCGTCACCCACTTTCATAGCCAAACTACAAATGCTACGGACAAGTGTGATAAAAAAAATTCAGCGTATCGAAATCAGAATACATTGAAAATTTCAGAAAAAAAATGCTTCAATTATTTAAAAAAACTGCAAAATTTAATGCTCATTTAAATAGCATAGGAAGCCATTTTTATTACAACTAAATCATCATTGCCATTCTTTTAGACAATCGCTTGAGAAACTTTAATTCTTAATTCTTTTAGACAATAAATTAAAATACATTTATTTTTGAGACATCGATCAGTTTGAAATGACGTCAAATATATTTCACTACGAGATTCTTTGTACTTTGTTATGAAATGTTTTAATTCCATTTAAAAGCGAGGAATATTACATATTTTTTCTTTGAAATATAAATTAATTTTGGCGAATGATAAGTAATAATTATTGAATTTTCGAAATAAAATAAATGAAACTAGCCAAATTTAGCATGCAAATGTTTAATATAGAATTAATGCTTTGTTTGGCGCCTTTTTTACCTGTTAAACACAACTGTTGTGTGGAAGCGGGTTAAGTGACAGATTCTGTTACAAACCTACTTGTTTTTTTCTAAAGTAAATAAGGAAGCCTACACTTCAAAAAAGTCAGATGTTTTTAGGAAAAGAACTGTTAGCTGGTATGCCAGAAAAATACACTTTAACTTGTTGTTGTTGTTGTTTTGTCTATGGATAGGTTGAGGTATTAGATGTGACCGTGTGTGTTCCACACAGCCTCAGCAATCTGAAGGCAGTTTTGGGAGTAAAGGTCATCTAGCGGAGAGTCACTAATCTGTTGCATTTTTGCAAGGATGGCTGGACATGAGAAAATGTGTGTTGGACTTAGTTCTATATCGAGGCAGATTTTGCAGGTGGGGTACTTTCTGGAGCCGTCTGGCTGGATTCCCCCCAGATGTCCAGTTCTCAGTCTAGTTAAGGTTTTTGCTATTGTTCTGCTAGTTGTTAATTCACAGATTTGGTTCTTTAACTTGATGGTCGTATCCCTGAATTTTGATTTTGCCACTGAGTTGATGTCGCTGAGTGTGACGAGATGAGAGGATCCTTCATTGAGATGTCTCGCTTCTTTGGCTAGTAAGTCGGCTGCCTCATTTCCATCAATACCAATTACAGAGATAATATGCTTTTTTATATTAACAATTTTAAATAGCAGTTTTTAACGAAAAATTGTAAAGAAAAAAAGTAATATTCTTATTAAGTATATTAGGCTAATTACTAAATTTTGCTATTAAATTAGCTGAGTTGATGGAAGAACGATCACGGAGTAGAATTCAAAATGCTTTTTTTTATAATTATTATTAAAAAGATAAATTTATAATACTTTGCCACTTGTCCCATAATCTAACTAATAAGTATATATACTCTTTCCTGAAATATATTCCTGAATATCATTCAAAAAATAAGTTTGTTACACTTTTGTCAATTGTCCCAGAATATAACTAATAAGTATATCATACTTTTTCCTTAATCAGAAAATGAAGTATGAGTTTATCATTCAAACAATATTTTCATGAAATTTTTAAATGGATTTAATAATAAAATATAAATACAGCACAGTAATTAAAAAAAAAACCTTGTTATTTCACATTTTTGTAATGAATTTTGTTTGAAAAAAAACAGCTTTGAAATATTAAAAGAAACCTTAAGAATAAAAAAAGGAAAATATTTAGTCCCTTCATACATATTTCGCAAGCTAAAGCTTGAGCATCTACAAGGAATAAGACAGTTATTTTTTTGTTTAACAGAATATATCAGGATGGAAACCTGATTATGCATACAGCAACCTTTTGAATACAAGTTCCGTTCGTTACTCACACGTACCAGAACTCTCTTTTGGGAAGAAAAAATTCTATAGATTTTAGCTTCCACACTACGTTTATATCGTAAAAAGTGAACGGTTTTATAATCGTCCAGTCCGTCTGTCTGTCCGTCACCCACTTTCCAGAAAGAACCACAAGTCCAACATACAAGTGGGATACGTCATTTCGAAGCAAAAAATCAGATTAGGCTACATTCCAAATTTCATTAAAAAATTTAATTAGAAGTTTATTTAAAATTTAAATAACTAAAAATTTAATATACATTGAAATAACATGCAAATTCCATTTTTATTCAATATTTTCACTGTTGCCATTTCGTTAAACGTACGAGAAACGAGATTTGAAATAGAAATAAAAACTTTTGAAAGAATATTTATTTATGTGATATAATTCAGTTTGGATTGTTGTAATATCACAATAGAGTTCTTTTGATGGTTCATTATATATGTATGAAGAAAGATGCATAGAGAATTCTAACTTGGAATTAAAAAAATATGCAAAGTTTCGCTTTTATTTTTAAAGCATCAATTGTACTAATCATATATTTTTTAAACTGTAACTAACTTAAACAAACTGTAAATAAGTGAATTTTTGAAAGAAATGTAAATGGGAAATTGTGGCGACACAAAAATATTTATTAAAACAGATTACATCATTATTCTTCGAACTTCAAACAAATTTAGCAAACGATAAAGTCTAATTATTATATCTGAGAAAGAATATTAATGAAAATAGTTAATTTTGACGTTTAAAAGTTTGAATTGCAAATAGCTAAAGGCCCTGTTTGTTATTATAATTAATTCACCATTGCCATTCGCAATAATCGTCCGAGAAACTTAATTCTTTTAGACAATAAATTAAAATAATTTATTTTTGCGACATCGATCAGTTTGAAATGACGTCAAATATATTTCACTACGAGATTCTTTCCTTTGTATGTTGATATGAAATGTTTTTATTCTATTTAAAAGCGAGGGAATATTACATATTTATTCTTTGAAATATAAATTAATTTTTGCAAACGATAAGTAATACATATTGAATTTTAGAAATAAAATAAATAAAACTAGCCAAATTTAGCATGTAAATGTTTAATATAGAATTAATGCTGTGTTTAGCGCCTTTTTACCTGTTTAACACAACTTTTGTGTGGAAGCGGGTTAAATGACAGATTCTGTTACAAACCTAATTGTTTTTTTCGGTGAGGAACTGAAGATAAGTGTTTCGGGTCGTTTATTTTGATGATAATTGTTAGTTTGGTTTACTAAAAGGTGATACGACTTTTTATTACAGACTGACGTTGGTACCAAGTTACGTCCCTCTAACCTCTCGGTTAAGGTTTGACCAAGGATTGAATGAATATGTTAATGGGAATGTTTCAGATGATGTAACGCTCTTGATTTCATTTTTTCGTACTTCGATTCCATTGGTTCTTTCGATTTTATTCTCAAAATTAACTTTTCGTCTGCTTCTGAGTCTTTGCAAGATGCAAGTTGTTTTTATAAAAGATCAGAATGCGGAAATAGATGAAAACAAGCTTTTCTTTCCCTGTAAGCTTTCTTTAATAAATGATTTGAACAACCAACAGCACAGCACGAAGTTACCATTTTAAAAGAGCTAATGACTAAAACATTCTTAGAAAACTCACTTTCGAATACCAAAACAAAAGTAATTCCAGAAAAATGAAAACAAGACCGTGGAGCTGTTGCCACCGACGACGAAACAACCCCATTGTAATATTTTTCAAAATACTATTTTTCTAAAAAAAAATACCATGTGAAAAAAATTGTTATTTGTAGTACTCTAAAAAAATACTAGATTACTAAAAAAACTATATGAGACAGGATAAATATCAAACAAAATGTTTCAAGCGGTTACTTGTCTCGTTTGAAACAAATGGAGAATCCTCAAACAATAACGCCCCTTTTTTCTAAGCCAAATATACATTCTGTGTGACTTTTGAATAATGAAATTTTTCATCATTATGAAATTTGTATAATTTTTCACTTTACAGTGCAACTTTGTGTCTATAGTGTATCTTTTTATGTCTTGTATTTTAGAGTGAATCTGGTATTTTATTGTGTATCTTTTTTTGGGTAACCTTCCTCTGTGTTTGTGGTGTAACCTTACTCCGATTTCTTTTAATGTCAGGCTAATCGGCTTTGGTGAAAATTAACACCTTTTTTATGCTGTAACGGTTTTCTGTAAACGGACCTTAGGCTGCACTTGATTCCACCACTATTAAAGAGTAATGTTACAATAAATATTTTACAATGAAGATTGTGAAATCGTGAGATTACCTTTAATTTTATCTTTCGCACGAGCATTTAAAAATATTTTATATCACGTGACTTAACGGTCTCCATGGAGATTTGAGTTTTCTGTTTTCGAAAAAAAAAGTGACATTCCATGAAAAATTTGTTTTGAAAAGCTGCTTTTTATCATCGTAAACATTTTAATACTTGGTGAACCAGTGGTTTAAGTGTTGAAATAGTGTGAAACTACGTTGTAAAAGTAGCAAGGAATAAAAGTTGTTTTTGTTAACTAAGTGAGGACTAATTCCAGTATTAAGAAATCTTCACATCTGGCGTCCGTGACAGGACCTGGTAAGCGAAATAAAAATGTTTCAAGTAGTTAAAAGCTTTAAAAAAGAAGATTTAGTGTACTTGTGTCAAGAGATTATCGGGTCCTTACCAACTAAAACTACTATTTTTGCACTGAAAGAAGAAATTTTGAACAGTGAAGAATACAAAGCAGATCCGAATTTCGTTACTTCCGTGTTCGAAACAGCTGTTGCTGAAAGACAACAAAGAGACGAAGAGAAAAAACGTCAAGACGAAGAGAAAAAACGTCAAGACGAAGAGAAAAAACGTCAAGACGAAGAGAAAAAGCGCCAAGACGAAGAGAAAAAGCGCCAAGACGAAGAAGAGAAAAAGCGCCAAGACGAAGAAGAGAAAAGGCGCCAAGACGAAGAACGTCAAAGGCAGCATGAATTAGAACTGGCCAGGATAAATGCCCGAAGAGCGTTGGATGCTCCAGATGAAACTACAGAGTTAACAGGTAACGTTAAAAAGAAATTCAATTTACCAAAATTAGAATTACGACAATTTTCAGGAGATTTAAAGGACTGGCTGCCATTTTGGAGTCAATTCGAGCATGTACATAATGATTTAGATATTGCGCCAGAAAATAAGTTTCAATATTTGATACAAGTACTGTTAGCAAGTCGCGTGCTCGGGAGGTGGTTGAAAGTTTTCCGCCAACCGGCGCCAACTACGAAAAAGCCATCGAATCTTTAAAATCTCGTTATGGTCGAAATGATTTATTAATTGAATTTTATGTTCGGGAACTGTTAAATTTGGTCATTCAAAATGCTGCGCGAAGCTCTGCTATAAATCTATGCGCACTTTACGATAATTTGGAGTCGCAGATTCGTGCACTAGAGACTCTTGGCGTAACAACGGATAAAAGCGCTGCTCTTTTCCATCCTTTAGTTGAGTCATGTTTACCTGAAGATATACTTAGAGCATGGCAAAGACAAAGGAGCCCAGATTTCAACCACAATGGTGACCCACAAGCCCACAAGAAAGGCTTAATGGTTTGCTAAAATTTCTAAAATCTGAAGTGGAATCCGAGGAAAGGATTTGTTTGGCTATGCAAGGTTTTGGCTTGAACCAAAAGAAAGACAATAATTGTATTAAAGGTAAAAAATTTGAACAGAGAGTAAAAAAGAATAACACGCCAACAGCTTCCGGTCTTTTCACAACCTCTCATACTCAGGAAACGAAAAAGATGTGTGTTTTCTGTGATAAAGCTCATTCGAGTGCAGACTGTTTTTCCGCGCAAAAAATGAGTTTATCTGAAAGACAAAGAATTCTAAGGGAAAAGAATTGTTGTTTTGCCTGCCTGGCACCTGGTCACCCTGTCCGAAGATGTCGTTCATTTCTGAGATGTTGTATTTGTGGGAAAAAACATGTACCCTTGATGTGTGAAACAAATGAATCAAGAAAAATTGAAGAAAAGAAGACAGACGAAAAAGAAATCGTTAACGAGGTAAACATGGCTAACATAAGTACGGGTCCTAAAGTGTTCTTACAAACTCTCAAATGCAAGCTTATTTCAGATAAAAAGGAAGCTGTCGTGAGAATAGTTCTGGACACCGGCTCTCAAAATTCTTATATTGTGAAAAATCTTGCTGAAGATATGGAATACACACCTGTAAAGAAAGAGACTCTAATACATTCTCTCTTTGGCGGAGTTAAAACTGAAGAATTTGTTCATACAGGCTACAGAATCAGGTTGAGAAATATGCAGAACAATTTCGCGTGCAACTTTGAAGCATTAGATCAAGCTACAATTTGCAATGATATCTCACCTGTGAATCCAGGGCCATGGATAAAAGAGCTTCAAACGATGAATATAACTCTAAGTGATGTTGGAGAAAAGCCACAACCCGTACAAGTTCTTATAGGAGCTGACCTTTTTGGAAAGATTTTGACCGGTCAGAGGAGGGTCTTGTCAAGCGGATTGGTAGCTATTGAGACTTTACTTGGTTGGACTCTCTTAGGAAAAGTTCCTGAAAATGAAGTAACTTCAAGCAATGCTATGCTGGTGACATCACTTTTCGTTAAGGAGTTTGACATTTCAGACTATTGGAAACTCGATTCCATTGGGATCCAGGATCCTATTGAAAAGCTCTCGAAGAAAGAGCAAGAAGATTTGACTAAAGAACATTTCCTTCAAACTGTTAGGTACAATGAGGATAATCGCTATGAAGTTCACTTGCCTTGGTTGGATAACAGTGTGCCTTTAGCTGATAATATTGAACAAGCTAAAAGAAGATTAGAAACCACGACGAAGAAGCTATTTCAAGAAAATTTATATGACAGCTATGAGCAAATATTTTCAGATTGGCTTCGTGAAGGGATTATCGAAGAAGTGCCAGTTGAAGAAATGGCTTTGTCTGCAAATTACCTACCTCATAGGCCTGTTATCAAAGCTAGTAAAACAACGCCTATTCGACCGGTTTTGATGCCTCTGCTAGAGTTAAGGGTTATCCTTCGCTAAATGACTCTCTACACAGTGGTCCGAACTTGATTGAGCTCATACCTGATATTTTATTACGGTTTAGAGAGAAAAAGATTGGTGTGATTGCAGATATAAAGAAAGCTTTTTTGCAAATCAGTCTTAGTAGAGAAGACAGAGATTACTTGAGATTTCTATGGTGGTCTGATAAATCTTGTGAAAATTATAAGTTTTTCCGCCATGCCAGAGTAGTTTTTGGTGTTCGCAGCAGTCCGTTCCTATTAGGAGCTGTATTGAAGTATCACATTGAAAAAAATGTCGCTGTTGACCCTTTCGTTACTAGGTGTCTTTTGGAGAGTTTCTATGTTGATAATCTTGTAGCTAGTGTCAATGATGAAACAGAGCTGGAGCGATTGATAAATGTTTCCAATAATCTACTGAAGACAGGTGGTTTCATTCTAAGAGATTGGGAGTATTCAACAACTGAAACCGGAGCCGCCTCTAATAAAACGGAATTATTAGGTCTTCAATGGGATAAAACTGAAGACAGTTTTTCGCTAAACGTCAGCTGGTTGGAAAAAGTAAATGTTGATAACGTCACTAAGCGTACTATGTTGTCAGTAGCTCACAAAGTGTTTGACCCATTTGGATTCGCTTCTCCAGTAATGCTCTGCCCTAAGCTTATGCTTCAAAAAACCTGGAAATTATCGTTAGGATGGGACGACGAAATCACCGGAACCCTTCGAGAAGAATTTATACTTTGGTTTAAGGAGCTTAAAGAATTGGAGAAAGTTACCATTCCCCGCTGGATAAACGTTACTTCAGAAAATCTTGAAAACTTTTCTATTCATACCTTTTGCGACGCAAGTAAGGACGCTTATGCCGCCGTTATTTATCTTGTACAAGAAGATTGCAAAAAAGTGCATTTTTTAACCTCGAGGTCCCGTATATCTCCTTCAAAAGTTGCAACAATACCTAGATTGGAGCTTCTTGCTGCATTGGTGGGGCAAGGTTGACGAAATCTGTGATAGATGCTCTCGGATGGACAGATATTAAATGTTTTTATTGGAGTGATTCTACAACTGTTCTTACCTGGATCACGAAGCATGAAAATTGGTCAATTTTCGTGAATAACCGGGTTCAGGAAATTCGTAAGATTACTGTAGCTTCCTCATGGCGTCATATACCTGGAGTTGAAAACCCTGCAGACTTGCCCTCCCGAGGATGTAAAGCAAGTGTTTTAGTGAAAAGTAGATGGTGGGAGGGGCCAAAATGGTTAAACTCTTATGAAGACAAAGAAGCACACATGGATTTTGAGCTCGATGAAGAGGAAATACTAAAAGAAAAGAAGAAAGGCTCAGTTTCGGCCTTGGTTTCCATCAAGCAGAATTCGTCTACCGGATGGTTTTATGAGCGTTTCTCAAAATACCAATCGATTGTGAAATTAGTGGGGTGGATTTTGAGATTTGTTACAAACTGTAGAAGCGATGTTCACCTCAGGAAAAAGGGATCTCTGGATACTGAAGAATGTAGAGAAGCTGAGAAACGGCTTATAAAATTGATCCAAGCAGAATCTCTTGTAAATGAACATGACGAAAAGCTCAGATCGCTGAGTGCGTATAAGGATGCTGATGGCATAATACGGCTGAAAACGAAAATTGTTTTGATGGAGGATACATAGGAATTCAGAGAACCAGCTATTCTCCCATCCAATCACGAAGTTGTTAAAAGGTTAATACTTTCCCATCACATCGAAAATGGTCATGCTGGAACTCAAATTCTTCTGAACATTTTGAGAGAGCATTTTTGGATTTTGAATGGAAGAAAAACAGTGAGATCAGCTATCTCAAGATGTATCCCATGTAAAAGATTTTCTTCTAAAGGTTGTGATGCTGTATCCGCTCTTTTGCACGAAGATCGAATACGACAAGTCAATGCGTTTGAGATTTGTGGAACTGATTTAGCAGGCCCTCTATTTCTGAAAGACGGAAAGAAGGCTTGGGTCTGTATCTTACGTGCGCCGTTTATAGAGCAGTTCACTTAGAGCTTGTGACATCACTATCAACCGAAGGCTTTATGTTAGCTCTAAGCAGATTTATAGCTCGGAGAGGCAGGTGTGAAACAATATATTGCGATAATGGAACTAATTTTGTCGGAGCTTCCAACTTGCTTAAAGGACTATTAGACTGGACTTTAGACTGGAACCGCGTTTGCAGTGATAATGCTCTTCATCCAATTAAATGGAAGTTTAACCCCCTTCTTCACCCTGGTGGGGAGGATGGTGGGAGCGGCTCATAAGTATTCTAATTTAACTCATAAGTATCTGATTTAGCAGGCCCTCTATTTCTGAAAGACGGAAAGAAGGCTTGGGTCTGTATCTTTACGTGCGCCGTTTATAGAGCAGTTCACTTAGAGCTTGTGACATCACTATCAACCGAAGGCTTTATGTTAGCTCTAAGCAGATTTATAGCTCGGAGAGGCAGGTGTGAAACAATATATTGCGATAATGGAACTAATTTTGTCGGAGCTTCCAACTTGCTTAAAGGACTATTAGACTGGACTTTAGACTGGAACCGCGTTTGCAGTGATAATGCTCTTCATCCAATTAAATGGAAGTTTAACCCCTTCTTCACCCTGGTGGGGAGGATGGTGGGAGCGGCTCATAAGTATTCTAAAGGGTCTTTTGAGAAGAATACTAGGAAGAGCAAGTTTAACTCATGAAGAATTAATAACCGTTCTTTGCGATTGCGAATCTGTTATAAACTCTCGCCCCTTAACCTACATAGATGAATGTGATTCAGAATTTGTTCCTCTTACACCTGCCATGTTTCTTCAGGACATAAAGCTATCGGGGGTTCCTGACTGTGATACTGCTGATCATAAAAGTCTCAACAAGCGCGTCAAATACAGAGTAGCTTTGCAGGAAAACATTAGAAAAAGGTTTCGGTCTGAATATCTTGGATCATTGATACGAAGGTCTGAAAAAGTCAAAACCTCGAAGATAAATGTGGGGGATATAGTGCTCATAAAAAGTGATAACACTAATCGCATCGACTGGCCTCTGGGAAAAGTGACGGAAGTTCTACCAGGAAAAGATGGAGTTTGTCGACTCTTCAAACTCAAAACGTCGCGTGGAGAGATTCTGCGTCCAATTCAGCGCGTCTACCCTTTGGAAATTTCTGCGAGCGATTCACCATTTCCACTGGATGAAGATACGTTACATACAAAAATAGTCTCTACCAAGAAAACTGACCTTAAGTGTTCAAGCAAAGACAAGAAAAGTCGAACTGTCAAAATCCCTGAGAGACTGGATCTCTAGTGTTGAGTCGTAGAACTTCTACTACTCAAGGTGGGAGGATGTGAAATCGTGAGATTACCTTTAATTTTATTTTTCACACGAGCATTTAAAAATATTTTATATCACGTGACTTAACGGTCTCCATGGAGATTTGAGTTTTCTGTTTTCGAAAAAAAAAGTGACATTCCATGAAAAATTTGTTTTGAAAAGCTGCTTTTTATCATCGTAAACATTTTAATACTTGGTGAACCAGTGGTTTAAGTGTTGAAATAGTGTGAAACTACGTTGTAAAAGTAGCAAGGAATAAAAGTTGTTTTTGTTAACTAAGTGAGGACTAATTCCAGTATTAAGAAATCTTCACAAAGATAGTATTACTATTCACTGATTCTCTTAATTTAACGGTAAATAATGTAAATATAAATACAAAAATAGTTTATAAACAACAGATCACAGTTTAAGGAAGGTTGTCCAAAAATGTGCTAACTATTTACCCAGTCCCCTATAACTATCATGATTTTTCTCGAATTCTTCTACTCTCTTCGAATATTCAACGTTATCTGGTAAACATTCCACTCATCGATAACTCTATTGTAAGAATAATAAGCATTAAATAATGTACTAAAGAGAATTTAAACTACGAGCAACGTGAGGAACACTAAATTTTTTTTATTAGAAAATTAGGTTAAATCATACAAAAAAAAAATCAAAAAGATTTCACATTTTTCTCCGTTTCTTTATGCAATATTAGGGTAACAGGGAACATAACGACCACTCAAAATATCGAATTTTCATTTAAACTTTAGTTACTGAATCGTGCCTTTACGAAAAAACTTCTATGATGCACATTTGAATATGGGGCTCGATTTTGCAAATTTTGTAGTTAATTTCAATATAACTTTGTTGCCAGCTTTAAATGTCATTATAACAAAACACCAATTTTCAGCCTTAAGGTACACTTTTTTATTTTTCTATTTTACTAGAAGAAGTAAAAATAAGACGATTTGTCTAATTTAAGAAATGCGCAAATTTTCTATTTATGTTAATAACTTAAAATTATGAATGTTTTATCGTCAAACTTGAGGTTCATTACGTTGAATATACTTTTTTTTATTTCTATAAAAAATATTTTTAGATACACGCAATAGTTGTGCTGGAAAGTGTACCTAAAAGCTAAAAATCGATGTTTTAAAATAATGACGTATGAAGCTGGAAACAAAGTTATATTGAAATTAACTACCAAATTTTTGAACTCCAACACCATATTCAGGTGCGTATTATATAAACAATTTCCTAAATATTCATTTCAGTGATTGAAAGTTAAAATGAAAATTTGATATTTTGAAGCTTCGATATGTTCCCTTTCCCCTTAAAGTAGAGAAGCCTTCCATTGAAATACTAGGACCTCACATTTATAGCAATGCTTCTTTCCGAGAAGAATTCTGGAAAAAGCGTTCCACAAAACTTGCTGAATAGTTCCTGTGAAGCACTAACGAAGTCCTAGAGGAGCCCTTTTCTGAAACTGACTAGAATGAATAGGTTAATTATTAACGTCCCAAACGTGAGTTAGAAGTTTTGACATATTTATTGTGTTTTAATGCAGGGAGATATGGCTAAGTCGTTAATAAGGAATGTGCGAAAAAGAAGTTTGAAATTTTTGAAGATTTTGTATGACGGTTACTTAGGAATCGTGTAGTATTTTTAAAATTCCAAACCTTATTCAAATATTTTAAATTCTCAAAATCATACAAATGAATAAATTAATTTTTATTTGTGTTAGAGTTTATTTGAAAAAGCAGTGGGGTGTTTAATAATGTGAATCGATTTTATTTATATTAGTCACCGAAATGTCTCACTTCACTCTGTCTATAAACTACAAAAAAAAATGTTTTGCCGCATTTCTTAGGCAAACTACTGAAATTTTTGTGAAATTTTAAAAAATGTAATATTTAGTAGAGGAGGGATAAAGAAAGTAGGGAATCGAAAGAATGGTTGGCGTTTGTTAACACTCAGAATGAATAGGTTAGTTATTAACGTTCCAAAAATGAGTGTGAAGTATTGACATGTCTACTGTGCTTTAATGCAGGGAGGTTTGGCTAAATCGTTAATGAGGGATGTAAGAAAAATAGAGAGATTTTAGCATATTTTGTAAGGTTAGTATTTGGGAAACTTAAATGTTACTGTTTTAACATTTCATGCATGATTTAATTATTTTAACTTCTCAAAATCAAACACATGATTAAATTATTTTTTTATTTGCGTTCGAGCTAATTTGAAAAATGTGGTGGTATGTTCAATGATGTTATTCTATTTCGTTTATACCAACCATGCAAATTTCACATTCCACTCTATCTAAACTACAAAAAAAGGTTTGTCGCACTATTTAGATAAGCTCCTGTTATTTTGTGAAATTTTGAAAATGTAATATTTCGTAGAGGAGGGAGTTCAAATGTGAAAAAAAACCATTTTGTTTGTTTGGTTTTAAGAAAACAATAAATATAAGATAGAACCTGGATCTTAATTTAACGGTTCGGTTACTCACATAAACAAAAAAAGATAGTAAACTGTTATAAAACGCGGGGAACAATAGCAATCAGATCGAATTATGTAAAACAAAATATTTTTGTTAAAAAATCAAAAATATTTCACATTTTTTTTTCCTTTTCTTTATTCAATATTAAAGTAGAGAAACCTCCCATTGAAATACTAAAACCTCACATTTATAGCAATGCTTCTTTCCGAGAAGAATTCTGGAAAATGCGTTCCACAAAACTTGCTGAATAGTTCCCTGTGAAGCACTAACGAAGTCCTAGAGGAGCTCCTTTCACGGAGCATTCGAAAAGGAAATGCCACGGTTTGAATAAGATAGGAATCGAAAGAAAGGTTGGCGTTTGTTAACACTGACTAGAATGAATAGGTTAATTATTCACGTCCCAAAAGTGCGTTAGAAGTTTTGACGTCCTCATTATGTTTAAACGCACGGAGGTTTGGAAGACTCGTTAATATGAAAGGAATGTGTGAAAAATAAGTCAGAAATTTTAACAGATTTTGTATGGCGGGTATTTAGGAATCGTGTATTTTAAAAATTCCGTACCTGATTCAAATATTTTAACTTCTCAAAACGAGACAAATAAATAAATTAGTCTTTATTTGTGTAGAAAAATGCAGTGGGGGGTTCAATAATGTGAATAGATTTCTTTTTTTTATTAGCCATGCAAATTTCACATTCCACTCTATCTAAACTGTAAAAAAAAAGTTTGCCGCATTACTTACACTGTTAAAATTTTGTGCTTGGCTTCACCATGATATTGATTCCTTTCACCATGATATTGGTTCCTAGTAGCTGCAACGGCTGTGTGGTGAAATGTTTCACCTTTTTTTCGGTGTTTGGTTGAACCATTTTTCTGGATTTGGAAACAAAAAACCCGAGAAATGGTTCAACCGAATACCAAAAATATGAATGTTTCACCACACAGTCGTTGCAGCTACTAGGAACCATATTTTTGGTGAAACAAAGTGCATAATTTTTATAGTGTGATAAGCTACTGTAATTTTGCGAATTTTTTTAAAAGTAATATTTGTAGAGGAGGGATAAAGAAAGTAGGAATCGAAAGAAAGGTTGGCGTTTGTTAACACTCTGAATGAATGGGTTAATTATTAACGTCCCAAAAGTGTGTTAGCACTTTTGACAGCTTTATTATGTTTTAACGTAGAGAGGTTTGGCTAAGTCGTTAATAAGGAATGTAAGAGAGATATTAGCATATTTTGTAAGGTAAGTACTTGTAAAACTTAAATTTAATTATTGTCAACACTTCATGCAGGATTTAATGGGTGTTTTTTCACAGGAATCTGCAATAGCTCTGCGGTTTGTTTTATGTATCGAATTACTGTTGTTTTAGTAATGGAGTAAGTTCAAGAGAATAATTGTTGTTAAATTTTTAAGATTTAAACTCTTTCAATTAAAGTTTCCTTGATAAATATTGAAAACAACAAAGCACAGTAAGAAGTTAATTTTAAAAATAACACTAATAATTAACTTTATTTTAGAAACTCAATTTGAATATCAAAAAAGTAATTTAGGATGACAACAAAACGCAGAGCTATTGCCAGATCTACGTGAAACAACCATACTGTTTAATTCTCAAAATCAAAATAATGATAAATTCGTTTTATTGTGATAGAGTTTATTTGAAAGATGTAGTGCACTCAAAAAAATATTGTGTTCATACAGCACAAGTAAGGGAACACAAGTACTGTGTAAATGTAGCAACATTCCAAAATTGTGTTGTTTCAATACAAGAATTGTGTTGATAGCATGAGGACAAAAATTTGGGTTGTTCCATTACAAATGACGATCGCAAGTGGAACGAATTTTATATCCATTCGCCATTGACAAAAGACAGGGAAGTACAATGTTTTTCTAAAATATGCACAACAAAACTGTAAAATTATGAGATTTTTTGTTTTCTGTATAGTAAAGTATTTAACTTATAGTTTATTGAAGTATGAAAAATAAAGTCAAAGCAAAACAAATTTAGCTTTTAAACCCAGCATGATTTAAGTTTAATTTAAAATTAAGTACTTTTGGGATTTATTTAAAGAGGGGCATCAAACAAGAAACTCACTGCCGTCTAAATACTAAGTCACGCATAAAACACAATTCTGTTAATTAAGAACATTCAAGAATTGTTATTTCAATACAAGAATTTAGTTATACTGAGGAAAACATTTGGTTTACTATGAAATTAAGTGACTGTAAATGTAGCAACATCAAAATTGTTTGATTGCAATACAAGAAAAGATGATGGAAATTTGGTTTTTCAATACAAATAATCCTACGAATATATCCACGCCAGTTGACAAAAACAGGGAAGACTG
Organism: Oedothorax gibbosus; assembly: GCA_019343175.1. NCBI lineage: Eukaryota > Metazoa > Arthropoda > Arachnida > Araneae > Linyphiidae > Oedothorax > Oedothorax gibbosus. The sequence continues at coordinate 35,804,290 of CM033274.1, read as the reverse complement.
TTCTAAAATATGCACAACAAACTTTTAAAAATTATGATTTTTTTTTTCTGAATAAAATATGGTTTAAACAAGCAGTCATACTAACGGAAAGCTGTGGTTAATACCATTCCAATTAAATTTTTGTATTAAAGCGTTGGAAATATTATAATTTATGACTTTAATCCCGAGAAAAAAGGTACAAAATACGAAAAAAACGTGAAAACAATCAAAATGTTCGTACATAAACAACAAGATATGGAATCCCTCTTTTAAAGAAATAAATCTCAATATACTCTAGTTGAAAACAACACGTCTGAAATTTTATACTTTGGAGATTGTTAGTTTTGCAACTATATATGGGCCATTCATATGAGCTGGTTTTTCAAAGTGATAAAAAAAAATATTAGAAACTGGTGCTATTTTTCAAAAGAGAAAAAAACAGTATCTAAGCAATGGCAAGGAAAAATGCATTGTTCAACACATATTAAACTTTATTTGTTTATTAATTTTATGTACAAAATATAAACTAACGTTATTTATTTATTAATTTTGCGTAAAAAATACAAACTATAATTGTCAGAAATTTCAACTGTGATGTTTTAATTACTATAAATTCTTCCTAATACAGTTTTGAAACGTTTCAGCTTTAGCATCAAGTTACTAAAGGGTATTATCAACTTTATACCAATTAGAGAAGGTAATCCTTGAATAAAATCTAGCAAGCTTTAATTATTTCACAATTTCACCATATAATATTTTAAGATTAGCAGATAAATATTTATAGACACAGGAAATCTATTCCAATAATAGTTTTCCTATCTAAGAGAATTAAAACATTTTCTGATACTCTTATTTACCATTTTCTAGTAGTTCCATTGGTTGAAATGGATTATATTGAATATATTTATTTTTTTACATTTCAAGTCTGTAGGTTTCCAGCAAAATTAGTTTCTAACTTAGTAATTTAAATATGCGCATTTTCTGTTTTGTAGAATTAATGATTGTTCGGAGAATATAAATTCGCTTAGCTATGAAAACGGTAATGCTTTTGCTCCAAGTATTGAATTAGTTAAAGGTAAACTGGGTTATTTGTATTGCTTATTTTATTACTAAAATTAATATTTAGTCACACATTAAAAAATATTCATGTAATGGAAAAACCACTACATACTTATTCTTTAGATTCAATGAAGGAGATTAGACGTCCAAATAAATTGTTTTGTAAATAAATCATTTTAAAATACTTAAAAGAAGGTGGACTAAGCGGTGAAAAAAAGCACATGTCGAGGTCTAATTAAGAAGTGATTCTAGTTCTAGAAATATTTTTTAAAAAACATTAAGAAAATATGCTTTTTTATTTTAATATTTTAAATTGATCCTGAATGTCTGAAGCTTAAAAGTTAGTCCAATTTTGAACAGTATATTTAAGCAATTTTGGCTCATTTTAAATGTGGTTGTGTAAAAAGCCATTAAACATGATAGTATAGTATTAATGGAAATATTTCTTATGTCTCCATACTGCTATTTCATTGGTTGTTTTGTTTTCTTTCCCTACTACTTGAATCAAGCTCATTGGTTTCTTAGAACGTCACGCGCTCCGAACTGCGATTTCATTGGTTGTTTTGTTTTCTTTCCCTACTACTTGAATCAAGCTCATTGGTTTCTTAGAACATCACGCGCTCCGAACTGCGATTTCATTGGTTGTTTTGTTTTCTTTCCCTACTACTTGAATCAAGCTCATTGGTTTCTTAGAACGTCACGCGCTCCGAACTGCGATTTCATTGGTTGTTTTGTTTTCTTTCCCTACTACTTGAATCAAGCTCATTGGTTTCTTAGAACGTCACGCGCTCCGAACTGCGTATTTCATTGGTTGTTTTGTTTTCTTTCCCTACTACTTGAATCAAGCTCATTGGTTTCTTAGAACGTCACGCGCTCCAACTGCTATTTCATTGGTTGTTTTGTTTTCTTTCCCACTACTTGAATCAAGCTCATTGGTTTCTTAGAACGTCACGCGCTCCAACTGCGATTTCATTGGTTTTTTGTTTTCTTTCCCTACTACTTGAATCAAGCTCATTGGTTTCTTAGAACGTCAGCCTCGAACGCGATTTCAGTTTTGTCTTTACACTTGAAAGCTATTGGTTTTGAATCAGGCTCCATACTGCATTTCATTGGTTGTTTTGTTTTCTTTCCCTACTACTTGAATCAAGCTCATTGGTTTCTTAGAACGTCACGCGCTCCGAACTGCGATTTCATTGGTTGTTTTGTTTTCTTTCCCTACTACTTGAATCAAGCTCATTGGTTTCTTAGAACGTCACGCGCTCCGAACTGCGATTTCATTGGTTGTTTTGTTTTCTTTCCCTACTACGTGAAACAAGCCCATTGTCAGATAAAATGTCAGCTAAATTGTAATTTTATTGCGTTGTACGAATACTTTCTATACTTTAAAAAATATTTTTAAAGAAACCCCATGCTTAAATTAGTGTAATTAAATACTAGTTATTAATTGGTGTATAGAAACGCCACTTCTGGTGTTAGCAGAAAGTGCCACCATTTTTAGTGTAATACACCACTGAATGGTGTATTTTAACACTAAATTGGGTATTCAAGTATTTAATTTTAGGATATGCCGATTAGATGTACCTCATATTTACACTTTTTTTGCCTACAAACCCTGCTCAGCTTCTACGGAAAAACATATTCTCAGTCACGTGATTTGTCGTGCAGAATTAAAAAAATAAACTTATTTAATTTTTATTCAGTTTTTTTTTAATAGAAATTCTGATTTAATATTGGCAATTAGAGATTTCAATATACATTTCGGGAACGTTTTATTCGACTTTTAAAAATGCTAAACGAACCCCCTCGGAAAAGATTATGCGTTACAATACTCAATGTATGATCAAGTTGAAATCTTCAGCTGAATAATATACCAACACTACAACTCGTAAAATATATCAAATATTTTACGCGTAACATGAGAGATGTCCAAAACAGTTTCAAAGTTTTACGTTTTTCTACCATTCGGAAATCTGCCACATACCACACCATAAACGAAAATCTGGCATGTAGATAAAAAAAAAACTTTCGGAAGAAAATATTTCAGAAGATTCTGCTCGAGTTACCTTGGTTGTATTGCATGTCAATTTGGAAAATTCACGGATTTAAAGAAAAGGAGGCCAAGTTTAATTTCAGTTACCTAATATGAAATATAAGGTAATGAAAGTATTGCTATGGGTTCGAAAATCTATTTTATTTAGAACAAACACACACTACAGATAAAAATCCAATTACAGTGGTGCAAAGAAAAAACACAGACAAATATAAAACACGAAAATAAAACCGCAAACACACTAAAAAATACTATAAAAAGACATATCAGTTAAAAATTCGAACACATGTAGCTTTTAATACTTTAAAAGACATATTAAAAATATCCAGATCATTTTAGAACTTATTGTATAATTTATAAAATTTATATAAATAAAAATTTGCAATGACCTTTGATTTTGTAATAACGTTAACAAATAAACGATGGTTTCTTAAAAATCTACATGGAACAGCAAAATAACAGAGTTAAGAATATCAACACAATCTCTCTTTCATTATTTAAAACTTTATAAAAGAACAAAACACATAAAGATCACGTCGAGATTTAAGGGTTGGAACATCGAAAGTATCCCTCAAGTAGGTAGATGATATGAGTTGAAAACTCGTATGGAGACCTAAAATGGAGATTTTGTGTTTCCCACACGTTTTAGAGGGTACTGATTCTAAGAAAGTGGTTTTCGAACATTTGTCCGTGAGCATCGATCCTGATGCATATCTACCGTTCGAGCTACAGACTTTGGTACACGAGTTCCTAGTACCCGTTGGACGACATAATGAGGTTTTCGAAAAAATCGCACATGTACAAGGGATTGCTGCCATATTTTTTAATACGAGTCTCATAGGTATTGCTTAAAAACAAAACGATCTTTAGACTTCTAACTTGATAGGCAAGTTAAGATTACACTTCGTACGAGAGTTACGAGACCCTTAAGTTTTCAGAAAATTCGCACTCGTCGAACGGACAGCCGAAATTAGCGTATAAAATATATTTAATTTTGTCTCAATCGAAATTCTTGAGGTGTTTCACAACCATACTTTATTGCATCCATTCAAGCCTAGCACTAATCGAATAAAATATTAAAAAATAGCTTAATTAAATTTATTATATTTAACTCCAAAATTGATATCTGTCAGAGTCGCATAGAATGATATCGCTTTTACCTACAATCATCTCTAATTATTGTACATTGTTATGTGTTTTCCATTGTGTAGCAGGGCCGGATTTAAAGATTTGCCGCTTGTAGGCTACGATCAATTTGTCACCCGATATAGTTTTCTTTACTTTTTTTTTTCTTTCCACATATTAGAATCATTTATGTACATTTACACTCTAAATCGAAAGCGAAATAATAGGCGATTTTTTTAAACTGTTCTACTATTTTTCTTTCAACTTCCAAATCAGGGAGAGAGCGTGTGTAATTGCCCTCGCAGCTACCATGTTTACTACTAAATAATAATACTATATATACGTTTACGATTTGCGCATTAATGTAAATTATTTGTTTTCTTTCTTAAAAATATTAGTATCTTTATAATAATTTTTTTATGCCGAATGCCGCTTTAATTGGTCGTAAAATTTGCCGCCCTCCAAAACATGTCGCTCTAGGCTACAGCCTACTTAGCCTATTTAGAAATCCGGCCCTGTTGTGTAGATAGCATTAAATTCCTAAATCCTTAGGACTATATTGACAAGGAATTTAGGCAGTAGTCTTCAAATCTATGTTAATCTTTCACACAATCCCTCGCCGAATGAAATTGCCGTCAGAAATACTTTTGAAATACCATAATAACATGGTTGGTTGGTTGGTTGGTAGACATATATATTCAGGTTTGTGTGCTTGGTCAGCGACCCGCTTATAAACCTTCGTCAAGTAAGACAGACAAAATAAAACAACACACACACATAAGTGGATCCATCTAATTTTTAGAGACAGAGGCCAACTAGAGGATCCCCAGAATTGGCTTGTCACCCCCAGAGGTATTGATTTGGTATGGGAACTTAGAGGACTTTCGGACCCAACAGATTTAACGAGCACGTACTCCGCATATACTCGTAGCTTCAGTGTACGGACTCGATGCGGACCTTCCGATCCGAGACCGAGACGCTGACCATAGGCTCACTACGCCTCCGGCCGTTGTGTAGATAGCATTAATTCCTAAATCCTAGGACTAATGACAGGAATTTAGGCATAGTCTTCAAATCCAGTAACTTTCACACAATAATAGAGTCAGTATATCCAACGTCCAGAAATACTTTGAATACCATAATAACATTTTCCTCGCACCTCAAACGAAAGCATTACCGTCAATCAATCAATCATATGAGACGACCAGGACACCGAAATTGTCACTCTCCATCTCATACAATGTATCCGTAACCCTATTGCCAGACACCATTTGGGTCAGAAAACAGCCCCAGGTGTAAAGATCTTCATCAAAAGAATGTTCAGGTGTTTTCCCTTGTTCTTTCATCTGAACATACTCCGCTATTCGGTCTGACTATGTTGGTTGGTTGGTAGACATATATTTTCAGGCTTGTGTTCTTGGTCAGAGAACCGCCTATAAACCTTCGTCAAGTGAGACAGACAGACACACAGACGTGACAGATTCTGCCATCTATCGCCACCTCCGCAATTTAGACATGTCCCTGAAGGGGAGGGAAATAGTCTCCAGGGACCTGTACCCTTGGGAAACTGCGCAATGACCGCCCACAGGACTTTCGTACCCCAGATTTAACGAGCACGTACTCCGCATATACTCGGTGGTACCGGGACTCGATCGCGGGACCTTCCGATCCCGAGACCGAGATCTTATTCACTAGGATCCCCACAGCCACCTGATTATGTAAGGTTGCAATGTCGTGGAACTAGAGAACTTAGAACTAGAACACGAGGGCTATTGGTGACGGACGACGTAATTTAGAGCCACAGTCAAGTGACGATCCGACACTAGAGAAAGCACCCAACGTATATGTTAAGGGTGACATCGTTCGCAGCGTCAGGACTTTGAAACATATTTAACGGGGTACCCCTCTACACGGGGTATTTTTCGCCGAACAGTTTTCAGGCTAAGTTTAATAATTTTATTAAATTTTAAAATGGAGGAGCCATTTATTACATCTACTACAGAAATATATATTTTTAATTTAAGAAATTAAATTTTCAGTTAAAATTTTATAACTTAAATCGCATGACACTGAAACAGCAGTACTACAGCAAATGTGCTTATCCTTTAAAGAGTGGCAGATACCATTTGCTCATGCGAAATTTCCCCCAAAACTTTATTATCACGCGTCCGACAGGTACTGTAAGAACTCGGGCACCAAGTTTGAAGCTTTCTTCATAATGCCCAAAAAGAACTTTCTTAGAAGCAGCACCTCCAAAACGTGTTGAAAACACAAAATTTCTCATTCGGATTTTTGGGGCTGGGAAGCCCAGTCGGTTAGGCCTTTCGCCTAGCATGCGAATGGTCCCAGGTTTAGGTCCGGGCATCGCCAAATTAACTGCCGACCTATAAACGGCCCTTGCAGCCAAAAATGTCCGACGATTAATACCCCGTGTAGAGGGAGTGCACGTTTAATATACTTCAACGTCCTAACGTTGCGTACGATGTCGCCCTTAACGGTTGCGTTGGGTAAAGCCTTGGTTTCCTAGCAGTCCGGTGACAGAATCGAGCGGCCGCACGAAACTGGTCGTGACGTCACATTCTGACGTCACGCCGTACCAGAATAAGACGGTGGTCAAAAAGTGTCAACCTAGGGAAACTGTTGACGGTTGACAGAAAGTGTCAAACATTCTGTGATTCGGACTTCAGAATGGATCCGCGTGCGTCGTATTTTGGCCATTGGCATCGCTATCTTTATGAAGGTGAATTATCATCGGAAGAAAGTTCAGAGGATGAAATGTAAAAAAACAGAGAAAGCATAATATTTTGGTTTGGCGACTTTTAAAGTCAAACGACGAAGAGTTCCGACAATATTTTCGATTGAAGCCCAGCCTCTTCGAATATGTGCTTGTGTAATGTGTATATCAAACAAGATATATACTTGTATTGCAGCTAACATACTTGAACTTGTCTATACATTAAAACTATCATTCAAAAAAATTTTAATTTTGAATATGAATGTTGTTATAACTAGACAATGTTATTAAGCTCCGAAATAAATGTTCCAATTAAATGAAAACAAAAAAAATGAAAGCTTAACTTGTTGATGAATTAAATTGCGCAGTTAAAAAATATTGCACAAAGGGTTTTTCTTCCTCTAGAAGCTACAAAACAAAGTTAAAATAAGACATATAGTACAACTATTTAGCCGAAATCCGATTTCTATCCATTTTTGTTTCTTTAATTAATGATTTTTTGTTTTTATAATTGACTTTATTTTGAATTATCTTGTTGTTCCTTACAAAATCAACGAAGATCCCATCCTCCTCCATTGAAAAAATGAATTTTCGGGTTCCGCATTTGACATCCTGACCACTTTTGTTGCCAACAAAGCAAAAAAAACAACCAAAAATCTCCGCCGTTCAGCAACAGACGACTGATAAAAACGTTGGAGTCACCGTTCCCCGCCGCACTCCAAGCGACAGACTATAGCGGAGATGAACGGTGGACGGACAACGCGCCCTAGGAAACCAAACCGGCTTGTTTATATTGTACTCATTTTTCCCCCAGACTTTTACGGCCGCTCGATTCTGTCACCGGACTGCTAGGAAACCAAGGCTTAACTCCTACTCAGGTGTCGGCTCGTCACTTGATTGTGGTTCTAAAATATAACGCCCGTCGCCAATAGCCCTCGTGTAGCTCTATAGTGCGACGATAATTCAAACTAAACTTATTTAAACCCTTTCGGGGCGGATTTTCGACCCCTCCTCAATATTTCCATTACATTATATTTCATATTGAGGCCCAGTGGCTTAGTGGTAGTGCTTCGCATTGCCACGCCACAGGTCCGGGGATCGAATCCCGGATTGGGCGAGGTTGACCCATCCTTTCATCT